>JAJPGS010000399.1:807500-1027500 GCA_028654335.1 Alnus rubra | reverse complement strand
GTAGGTCGATATTCACCAAGATACAAAGACATGTCTCAAGTGTGATCACATGCCCAATATCCCATGGAAGTGCAGCTGTTGAACCCAATACTTTTAAGGGTCAGGAGCTTAAGATTGTTCAAGCCTTGGAAGAAGTCAAGGCTTAGATTTTTCAAGACACATAATTCCCATTATCCTAGCATGTCTCGGATAAAGGAATTGGGGGGTAACTATTGAGAATAAATCTCACTTAAAATCAGGATCAGAACCCTACTCCAAATTGAATTGGGGGGTATGAGTCACAATTCGGGTCCAATTAGGACTCCTTGAATAATCTTGTCAAGAGTCCTACTCCAAGTTGAATGGAGATAGGACTCCAGGCCAAATCAAATTCCATGCTCAAGTGTGAGTAGAAAACCTAATTCAGGTTTGACTCCACCTATTTGCTTATAAATAGACCCATACCTTAGGTATAAATGACAAACAAATTATTTTATGCATTGAGCATGCTTTTCTCTCAAAAGCTAATTTAGGCATCGAAGCGAGATGTAACGAGAAGTCTCAATGACACAATATTGTTCGCTTTTGGCTCCCCCAAACTAGAGTTCCCAAAAGGTCATCCATCCTGGTACTACTCTCATAGAAGCATGCTTAACCGTAAAATTCTGATAGGTTCATGGCCATCACAACTTTAAAACGCGTTGTGTCAAGAAGGGTACATTTATACATATATGCACATCCTCATTCTTAGGCGATGTGGGACGTCACAATCACCCCCTCTTAGGACCCAGTGTCCTTGCTGGCGACCCTCGTGGGATTACCCCATTCTTAGCGTCCTTGCGAATGCCCACTGGCGACCCTCATGAGCTTATCCTCGCTCCCCCATCTCAAGCTGGGCAATGGCTCTGATACCATTTGTAACAACCCACTCCTAATGACACAATATTATATGCTTTTGGCTCCTCCAAACCAAACTTCCTAGGAGGTCACCCATCTTGGTACTACTCTCGGAGTAGCATGCTTAACTGTAGAGTTCTGATAAGTTCATGGCCATTACAACTTTAAAATGCATTGTGTCAATAAGGGTGCATTTATACATATATAAGCACATCCCCATTCCCAAGCAATGTGAGACGTCACATGAGAACATGCAGTTCACACTGTACCGGAAACTGTTCTAACAAGACTAATTTTGGTTACATAGTTTTCTATATCCTACAATAAAACGAATAAGAATTGATTGGACTAATGATTTTCCAAAATAATAAAATCGACCAACTGAACTAGAATAAATAACTTCTTTTACCTCTCCCTTATTTGCAAAAGAAAAAAAAAAGTACTAGATTAAATAACATAACTGGAAAAGAATAAGTAATAGTCATTGTGAACCAAAACTTTGAAAGATAAAAGGAACTATAATTAGGTGATCACAAGGACTTCTTTAATAAGATATTTATACTTTTTCAATTTATTTGAGGGGAGGACTAGCTCATAGCCACCACTATTTTATTTTTTCTAATTTTATTTTTTATATAACTATGCCAATTAATTCAAAAATAAGTTAATGAATGGACAATTTTAAAACTAGGGTAAAATTTAAAATTTTAATTATCATAATTGAAAATCTAATGACAAAATTGAAATCAAAAGAAAGCATGTTGACTATTTTGAGCATTTGTACGATTGAGTGATAGAGAGGGGGGACCTGAGTCAGCACTTGTAGGCACGACATACTTTTCTGCCAACGTATCCCAAGCGATTTTTGCTAAAGTATTCTGAATAATCTCAAAAGCTGTGTCCGGTCCACTTGAAATTTGGATTACATGTAAGGCCATGCAATTCTTCTTACTCCAAGCCTTAAAAGCAACTTCATCATCTTCTTGCCTTCGAGGTTCGGTTGTTGGTTCAATTATCTCCCAAAGATCATGGGCCATCAAATAGGTTTTTATTTGAACACTCCAATCTGCATAATTATCGTCCTCAAGAACTCGAAGAAACTTTTTCCAATGTATCCCAAGCGATTTGCGCAGAACTAATCTGAATAATCTTAGAAAATGTGTCAGGTCCGCATGAAATTTGGATTACATTTAAGGTTGTGTAATTCTTCATACTCCAAGCCTTAAAAGCAGCCTCATCATCTTCATGACTTGGAGGTTCAGTGGTTGCTTCAATTACATCCCAAAGATCGTGTGCCATCAAATAGGTTTTTATTTGAACACTCCAATCTACATAATTATCTTCCTCAAGAACTTGAAGAAATTTTTTTGCCAATGTATCACAAGCGACTTTTGCAGAACTAGACTGAATAATCTTAGAAAATATGTCCGGTCTGCATGAAATCTGGATTACATGTAAGGCTGTGGAATTCTTACTCCAAGCCTTAAAAGCAGCCTCATCATCTTCATGACTTGGAGGTTCAGTGGTTGCTTCAATTACGTCCCAAAGATTGCGGGCCATAAAATAGGTTTTTACCCGAACAGTCCAAGCCACATAATTATCTTTCTCAAGAACTTGAAGAACAACTGCACATAAAAGCAACCTTTTGTTTGAGCATGTATATGCATTTTTCAAAGTGGGAGAGAGAGAGAGAGAGAGAGAGAGACCTCCCAAAGTATTCCATGCAATTTTAGCCGAATTAATCTCCTTAATCATAGACAATGCGTACGGCCCGCATGAAACCTTGAGCACATGTAAAGCCATGGAATTCTTCTTGCTCCAAGCCTTGAAAGCCACTTCATCATCTTCCTTCTTAGGAGGTTCGGCAATTGCTTTAACTATTTCCCATAGATCTTGGGCCATCAAATAAGTTTTTACCTGAACACTCCAAACAACATAATTTTCTTTGTCAAGAACTTCAAGAACAGCTGCATTCAAGTCATCCTTTATTTCCATGTGTTAATCTGTGAGTGTATAGATCAAAATGGTGTTAGGAGCATAATTAAAGACCATAAAAGTAATAATAGAAATTAGTTTATGGACTTTTCTTATCTACTTGCAGACCATTAACTGACGTTTAATCATCAGGTACTTCTTAATTTCTTCTTGATTACTAAAATATTTATAAAAAAAAAAAAACCAAGAACGAAAATAGGCTTTTTCTATATCGTTGAAAGAGGACAAAATGAAAAGTAAGCTTTTTCTATTTGGTAAGTAAATCAAATGAAGAGCACAAGAACGGGCACTAGAATGAGAAGTCCTGCTTGTGAATAGTAGCATTGTCCTGTTTATTCTCATTTCAAATTGTTTGATGCAATGGAGTTATGAGTCTGTAACAATACTATTAGGTCCAAAAGCAATTATTATTTTCTATAAGTAACTGAATCATTCTTCCTTACTGCAAAAAAATTATGTTATATATCTTTGAATGACGTACTTCAGGATATACATACAAAATAATGCTACATACTATATTTTTATCTTACAATGTTGATTTTACACTTTTAACGGACTCTTAAATTAATTAGTCCTAACATTATTTTTTAAAAAATAAATCTAAACATTGGTTTGGACTGCCACATCATCATTTTGAGATAGTTGTGGATAAAATTATAATATATAACATTAAATATACGTAAGAATTATAATTTTGAAAATTCTAATATTGATTTCCCTTATTTTGGAAAATGTTCATAGAATTTGCTTGGGGTATTACTTTCTACAATTTGGTTTAAAATTGGACTCTCAAACACATTCTTAGTCTATAATATGGACTAAGGTTTGCGAAAATTTGAGTTACCCCAAGCACCTTCCAATCTTTTCAATTTTATTTTTTCCCGAGCGATGCCCCTTGTAGTAAATAATCTATGGTGGCATGGTGGCGTGGTGCCATGGATGTTGAAAATTCCCTAAGCATAGGAAAAACCGCCTCTATTTTGGCATGTATCAAAAATTCCTTTTATATATAGAAGTGCTATACAAACAAAGAAATTCATAAAAAGGTGTACATAATTTTCATACAATATAATTTAGGGTTCTTTTTAATGAAAATATGTTCGCCAAACAGCTCCTTGATTCTTGTTCATTACCATGTAGATCAATAGGTCTTCCTATTTCGTTTTATTAATAATTTTGAAATATACATGTTTCAAAAGGCAACAATATCTAATTTTTCTAAAATCATGCACTGTATGTGTCAAAATTGATTAAATTCGAAGGCATACTTATTTAGGAAGTGAGAATTATTAGATAAAGCATTTAAATTATTATCACCATGCGCAGTTAAAGATCTCATGACAACCTCGTAAAGGAAAAACCATTTAAAGCATATGTTAAGATGCTTTTATACCTCCAACTTGAAGCAGCAATTTTGGCATTTTTTTTGTTTGCCCATTTTACCTCTAAAATGATTTAAGCCATGTGTTATGCTTCTTTTTCTTTTTCATTCATCTGTTGGGTCCTTTACTATTCTCGTAAGTTATTAAGTGACTTGAAGAGGTTGTGTCTTTTGGGTTTTCAAAAGTTATTTTATATAGGAGTTACATGCAAGTATATTTCGCTTACAAAAAATAGCCCCTCTTAGAGCACTAGTAACAGATACCCTATAGGTGGTTCCTGATGAGTGCCAAATATTGTGTATTTGGACCCCTTGATTTACATAAGTTAGACCTTTAGCCTTGTTATTTTCTGATGTTTTGGTTAGTTTTTGTGTTTTTATGTTTTGTAGGTTAATAAGTGAGGAATGGCAAAATTCATGTAGAATTGCTTGGAAAATTCGAAAGTTCTGAAGAACTCGATCGATCGAACTTAAAAGTCAATCGATCGAATTTTGCCTGAAGTCGATCGATCGAATAAAAGTCGATCGATCGAAATTTCCCAGAACTTACTTTTGTAGAAGCGTACCAGAACACCCAATCAGGAGCTTCTCCATGACAAAAAGCAGCTCTCCCTCTAATTTTTGTAGCAGAACACGCTGGTTGCATGACCTTGGCTGTCTCTAGCAAGAGAGGAACCCTAGAGGGGGTTAAAGGAGTCATTTTACATGGGTTTCTAGCCCTAATTTCCTTCTATAAAAGCCATAGCCATACCTCCTTGTTAAAGGAGTTCAGAGAATAGTAGCTAGGTTTAATTTCGTGCATTTTGTAGTGTATTCCAGTAGCTTTTGTTCTTAGACACTTTCTTTTTGTAAAGCTTTCCTTTTATTTCCATGGTTGTTCTTCATTTTCTTGTGGTGTTCTTAGTCATGAAAGGCTAGTAACCTCAACTAAGGTTGAGGATGAAACCTTTCCATTGATGACACTCACACTCTTGTTATAATACTTGTACATTTGATGATATATCATATTTGTTATTCAAGTTCCATTCATTTAAATGCTTTATCTTTTGCAATGAATGTGGTTGTTGGTAGATATAGGACATTTAATGTGTTTCAACCGATGGATACATTGTTTTATCAGTTTGAATAATGATATCCATTGTGATTTGTTCATTGAATGGATACATTGGATGATTTGATTTCAAATGGGTACTCTTTGTGATTTATCTTTGAGTTGGATTCATTTAATGGTTCTAGAATATGTGGTTGAGAAACTTGAATGACATCCTAAGCTTAATGTTCTTTGGGTGTTCAAGTAGAAAACAAGAAGTGTGAGTTGTTGGATTTGGTTTGGTAGATTCCTTAGCCTTAGTTCCTTTTAATTTGCACATTTTATTTCATCTCTTTTGTTTAGTCTTTTACTCTTGAATCAATCCTCAAACCTTTGGAACTAGGTTAAAATGAAGTTGATTAAACAAGACACCAACATTTGACCATTTCCATGTGGATTCGACCTCGCACTTGCACACACTATATTGCAAACAATTCGTACACTTGCGAGTACTCATTAAAACACACATCAAGTTTTTGGCGCCGTCGCCGGGGAAATCGGTTCAAAAATTGGTTTTTGTTTGATTGATTTTGTTTTTCTACTAGTTAGATAGATTTTTGTTTCATTTTACTGTTGTTTAGCTTCTGTTCTGCATTCTAAGTTCTTTCTTTGCTTTTCCCGGATCTGTTCTGCAGCTTCTGCAACTTACTGGGTGCCCTGAAGAATCAATCGATCGAAAATAAATTCTATCGATCGAGTTTCGATCGGTCGAGTTAGCATCTGCATTAGATAAAGTCGATCGATCGAAATAGACTTCGATTTAAACGAATTTTCTGCACAGTAGCAGCTCGAAACTAGGTAAGTATCTCTGTTCCAGTACTTCTTTTAGTTCATTTTGTTCATTTTGTTCATAATTTGTTTCTGTTTAATAGTATTTTTCTGTTTGTTTAATTTTCTTGTAGTTCATTATAATTTAGTTCAAATTCTGTGTAGTTTGTGTTTCATATTACCCTCAATTTGTTTTATTTTGTTCTAACAAAAAAAAAAAAAAAGGAGTTTCTATTCTGTTTTTGTTCCTGTTTCTGTTCCTGCATCATTTCAAAAATTCGATCGATCTCCTACAATTTCGATCGATCGATCGACTTTATATTCAATCGATCGACCTCAACTCAGTAGACAGCTCCTGGATAAGATCAGTAGCAGAAATTTTTACCAAAACTTCTTTTTGGTCCCAATTTGTAAGTATTCTTATTTCTACTTTTGCTGCTATCTTTGTGTAAATTGTATGCATTTTTGTTAGTCTTTACATTTTATCTTAGTTGTGTTATTTTCTTTGATTTAAAAAAAAAAAAAAAAACATTTCTTGCTAGTGTGGGTCTACTTAGCTATCTAAAGGTAATGACAAGGTAAATTCTGGCAAGGAAAGGTCTTGGGATTTAAGTGTGTCCAGTGTGACCCCCCTCACCTACCTGGGAACTAGCCTAGATTGTACTTTGGAGAACTTTGTTCCCCATTAGCAAATTCTTTTCTTTATTTTTGATTGTCTTTTGGTTAAACATTTGTGTATGCTTGGTGTATGCTCAGTAGAAGATCATTGGACCTAGACTTGACATCTTTAGATCTTGAAATTGAAAGAACTCTTAGGAGAAGGTTTAGAAATTCTGTTGAGATGGGAGATAACATGCATGCGAATGAGAATGAGAGGAATCGGGGAGAAAACATTGATCATACTAGGACACTTAGGGATTTGTTTGCACCCGTTACAACAAATTCTCCTTCATGTATAGTGTTACCCCAAACCAATGCCACTCACTTTGACCTCAAGCCTCATGTCATCCAACTCCTACCCGCATTCCATGGCTTGGACCTCGAAAATCCTTATAGCCATGTGAAGAAATTCAAAGACATCTGTGCCACCTTCAAATTTCAAAATTTTTCTGAAGAGTCTGTGCATCTTAGGCTATTTCCTTTCTCACTCCATGATAGGGCCAAGGCATGGTTGGATTCAAACATGCCTGGTTCCATCACTTCTTGGGAGAACTTGCTAAGCAAATTCTACAACAAATTCTTCCCCATGTCCAAAGTCAATGAGTGTAGGAAGGAGATAAGCTCATTTACTCAAGAAGAAGATGAGAAATTTTCTGAGAGTTGGGAGAGATTTCAAGATATGTTGATTAAGTGCCCTCTATATGGATACGAGAAGTGGAGACTCGTGCAATTTTTCTACCAAGGATTAACTCAATCCAACCGTAGCATGATCGAGTCGATGAACGGAGGCGCATTTTTGAGTTTGACGGGAGAGAAAGCATATAAGACCTTAGATCAGTTATCCGACAATTCCCAACAGTGGGATTTTTCAAGATGTCGAGATAAAGCTCCTCGCATTCAGAAGAAGGGAGGCATCTATGAGGTTAAGGAGGATATAGAATTAAAAATGAAGATAGATGCCCTCACCAAAAAGGTCGAAGCCCTAGTGGTTAGCAAATCCATGAATGCTGCCAATCCATTCCATGTTGACTGCTGTTCCATCTGTGCTAGTCCCATGCACTTAGCACAGACTTGCCCATCATTGCCGGCTTTTGTCGAGTCACCAATGGAGCAAGTGAACGCTTTCAACGATTATAGGAAGCAAGCCAATGGACCTTTCTCCGAATCATACAATCCAGGGTGGCGGAACCACCCTAACTTTTCTTGGAAGCAGAACCAGCCTATGACTCAAGGGGGAGTTCCTCACCAATCCCATACTCAATACCCCCTTGGATTTCATCAGCCGGTTCACCATCAAAGCCGTCCATCCCAGCCAGCGCCATCATACCAAGCCCCTACTCAAGCCCCTGCCTCTTCTTCACAGTCTTCTTTGGAAGACACTCTTAAAGCTTTCATCCAGCTCACAGGCCAATCCATCAATGACGTGAAGAATGCTACCATGGTGAACACTCAAGCTATTGCCAAGATGGAGACCCAGATCGGGCAAATTGCTAGTCACCTGGGGAGAGAGAGAAGGGAAAGCTCCCTAGTCAGCCTGTGCCAAATCCAAAGTTGTAGTTCCATGAGGGAAGTTCATCAAATGCAGTGCATGGTCTGGAGCATGTGCAAGCCGTTGTCACACTGAGATCAGGGAAACAGGTAGACAACCAAGTGGTTCACCCAGAGGAGAACCCTGGTGCACAAGAAGAACAAGGAAGCAGGAGCGTAGAGAAGAGAGATGCCGAGCCATCTACATTAGCTCCGACCATAGAGACTCCTCCTAGGTCGTTCATACCTAAGGCGCTATTCCCTGATAGACTTCTCGCGCCAAAGATGGGAGGAAAGTTCGAGGACATTCTGGAGGTGTTCAAACAGGTGCAGATCAACATCCCGTTCTTGGATGCCATCCAGCAAGTGCCGTCTTACGCTAAATTCTTGAAGGATTTGGTAACTGTAAAACGGAAAACCAATGTCAAGAAAAGAGTTTGCTTGACCGAGCAAGTCAGCGCAATCCTCCAATGTAGGCTGCCTATCAAGTATAAGGACCCCGGATGTCCTACTATTTCCTGCACAATAGGCATCAGCCACATTGAGAAGGCACTGCTAGACCTTGGAGCCGGTGTCAATCTCCTGCCCTATTCAGTTTACCTGCAATTGGGGTTAGGAGAATTGAAGCCCACCTCCATGACACTGCAGTTGGCTGACCGGTCAGTTAAAATACCACGGGGAATAGTGGAGGATGTTTTGATTAAAGTGGACAAGTTTTATTTCCCCGTGGATTTTATAGTGCTTGACACCGAGCCGGTACAGAACGTTGGAGTTCAGATACCGGTAATCCTAAGGTGACCATTCTTAGGTACGGCTAACGCCTTGATCAACTGTAGGACGGGGGTAATGAAGATCTCCTTCGGCAATATGACAATGGAGCTGAACATCTTTGACATCAGCAAAAGGCCGAGGGAATGTGATGAGATCGGAAGTGCCTGCTTGATTGAGGAGATCATAGAGGAAGAATCAAGCACCAAAGACCCCCTGGAGGCATGCTTTGCTCAGTTCGGAGATGATCTGGACTTGGATGAGTTACTTGAGCAAGCAAATGCCATTTTAGAGTTTGCTCCTCTGGTGAGCTAGGAAGAAGAGGAGGGAACATTACCTGAGCCTCCTAAGAAGGAACTTAAGCCCCTGGCGGACAATCTTTAGTATAAGTTCCTAGGTCCAGCCGAAACTTTGCCTGTAATCATAGCTTCGGATCTACATGCTTCTTAGGAGGAGAAATTTTTAGACGTATTGAGAGAGCACAAAGAAGGTATAGGCTGGACCATAGAGGATATTAAGGGAATCAGCCCCTCGGTGGTTATACACAAGATACATCTAGAGGAAGACACCAAACCATCGAGGGAGCCACAGAGAAGGCTCAACCCGACCACGCAGGAAGTCGTCAGAGGAGAAGTAATCAAGTTATTGGATGCAGGAGTCATCTACCCAATCTCTGACAGCAAATGGGTGAGCCCCATTCATGTCGTGCCCAAGCGAGCTGGAGTAACGGTCGTGCAGAACAAGGAAGGCGAGTTGGTCCCAACTCGAGTACAGTCTGGATGGAGAGTCTGCATCGACTACTGCAAGCTGAACACCGCCACCAGGAAAGATCACTTTCCGTTCATTGATCAAATGGTGGAGCGTTTGGCCGGGCACGAGTATTACTGTTTTTTGGATGGTTATTCTGGATATAACCAGGTCCCTGTGGACCTTGAAGACCAAGAGAAGACGACCTTCACTTGTCCGTTCGGGACGTTCGCCTACCGACGCATGCCCTTTGGCTTATGCAATGCACCCGCTACTTTTCAGCGGTGCATGATCAGCATCTTTTAGGATATGATGGAGCTTTTCCTGGAGGTATTTATGGATGACTTCTCGGTTTTTGGGTCATCTTTTGAGGATTGTTTGCACCACCTCACGTTAGTCTTGGAGAGGTGTAAAGAGAAGAACCTGGTACTCAATTGGGAGAAGTGCCACTTTATGGTACAGCAAGGAATTGTGCTCGGGCACGTCATCTCTCGTCGGGGGATTGAAGTAGACAAGGCGAAGGTAGATCTGATATCCAACCTTCCGCCCCCACGGACGGTGAAAGAGGTTCGCTCTTTTCTGGGCCATGCAGGATTTTATCGGCGATTCATCCAGAACTTCAGCAAGATCGCCCGGCCCTTGTGCAAACTGTTGGTGAAGGAGGCCCCTTTCATTTTTGACGAGGACTGCAAGAAGGCATTTGGGGCCTTGAAGGCAATTCTGACGTCCACACCCATCATTCGGCCCCCGAGCTGGGGTACACCTTTCGAGATCATGTGTGACGCGTCAGATTACGCCGTTGGAGCTGTGTTGGGGCAGCGCATTGACAAACTTCCCCACATCATTTATTATGCAAGTCGAACTCTGAACGACGCCCAGCTGAATTATTCGACCACTGAGAAGGAGCTACTGGCAGTCGTATTTGCTCTAGATAAGTTTCGATCCTACCTACTAGGATCGAAAGTCATCATCTACTCGGATCACGCGGCATTGAAGTATCTTTTCTCCAAAAAGGATGCTAAATCTCGCCTCATCAGGTGGATTTTGCTCTTACAAGAGTTCGACATTGAGATTCGGGACAAGAAGGGTTCCGAAAATGTGGTGGCTGATCATCTCTCGAGGATTACCGTGGACTTCACGGAAGAAGCCGTCCCCATTTCTGAGACCTTCCCCGATGAGCAGTTGATGCATATTGCTCATGCTCACTCACCATGGTTTGCTGACATAATGAACTATCTTGTCACCGGTCAAATGCCTTTGCATTGGGGGTGGCAAGATAAGTCCAAATTCATGTCCATGGTGAAGAATTTTTTCTGGGACGATCCTTACTTGTTCAAGTATTGTCCCGATCAGATCATTAGGAGATGCATTCCCGAGCCTGACCAATCCAGTGTCATCTCCTTCTATCATGATCATGCCTGTGGAGGCCACTTCAGTGCAAAGAAGACCGCAGAAAAGATTTTGCAGTGTGGTTTTTACTGGCCTACCATCTTTCAAGACGCTCACACTTATTGTGTTTCATACGTGCGCTGTCAGAAGCTAGGGAGTATTTCACGCCGAAATATGATGCCCCTCAACCCCATTCTTATCGTCGAGATCTTTGATGTTTGGGGCATCGATTTCATGGGACCTTTCCCACTCTCCTTCGGCTATCTATACATTCTGGTTGCAGTAGACTACGTGTCCAAATGGGTGGAGGCGGTTGCCTATAAGACCAATGACCACAGAGTTGTGGTTCAGTTTTTAAAAGACACTATATTTGTTCATTTCGGTACTCCTCGAGCAATTATTAGTGATGGTGAAAAGCATTTCTGCAACCGGGTCTTCGAGCAGCTGATGAAGAAATATTGCATCACGCACAAGGTTGCCACTCCCTATCACCCTCAGACAAGTGGACAAGTGTAGGTTTCAAACAGAGAGATCAAGAGGATTTTAGAGAAGACGGTGAACCCATCAAGGAAAGATTGGTCTCTCCGATTGAACGATACATTATGGGCGTACCGGACAGCTTTCAAGACACCGATTGGCATGTCACCTTACCGTATCGTGTACGGTAAAGCATGCCACCTGCCTGTGGAGTTGGAGCATAGAGCCTACTGGGCCATTAAGCAGCTGAATTTCAATCTCACCAAGGCTGGCTCACAGAGGAAGCTCCAACTCAATGAATTGGAACAGCTGAGGAACAATGCTTATGATTGTGCTAGGATGTACAAAGCACGGATGAAGAAGGTTCACGACCAGAACATATTGAGGCGATTCTTTGAGCCCGATCAGAAAGTCCTTCTTTACAATTCACGTCTGCATCTATTTCCAAGGAAGCTCCGATCTCGATGGATAGGCCCTTTCATAGTTCGATCAATGTTTTCTTATAGGGCTATTGAGATTGAGGATCCAAAAAATGGCAGCACATTCAAGGTGAAAAGGCAACGACTGAAGCCATTTTTGGAGTTACAGAGCTCGGAGGTTAAGACCACCCTTTTAAAGGATCCGAGTTACTCGGAGTGATTGTCGTCAGGATGAAAAGTCTAGCTGAAGACTGAAAACTTAGCGCTTGTGGGAGGCAACCCTCATCATTTTTCCTTATCATTTGATTTTATTTCTTGTGTTTTAGTTGTGATTTTTTGGACAGTGTCTGCTGTTCAAGTTTGGGGGAGCGCTTCTCTTGCAGTGTGCCCAACTTGCATCACCATTTCGGTATTGTATCTCTAGCCACATTAGGGACAATATGTTATTCTAGTTTGGGGGTGGGGTAGACATTTCTGTCAGTTTTCAATTTATGTTTGCTTTGTTAATACTTGTTAATATATATACCTTATTGTTAGTTGAGCATGGTTACATCTTACTATGGTTTGCATCTCATTGGTTTGTTTAACATTTTGAATTTTGCATATCATTAAAATCTGAGATCTTTTGACTCATCTTTGGATTAGAGAGACTTGACATGTTTAAATTGTTTATCACAAGCACATTAGCATTGTTTATGTGGGGTATGAGATTTGAATTAAAAATAATGTATCTTGAGATTTGTAGGATGACTTGTTGATGAAACCTTGGCTTATTGTTATATATATATATATATATATATATATAAATTCTGCTTAGAATAATATCACCAATTTGACTTTTCATTGAGTAACCGGACCCCTTGCCTCATTAAGCATTGGGTGTTCGCGTAAAAAGATGAGAATTTTAGCTTGGATGATTGTTTGGCTAGTTTGACTTCGTAGCCTTTTTGACTTGAGTAATTAAGCCCTTAGGGATGTTTTTACATCTAGTGCCCTAAAACCATCTGGTTTGGGAGTCACTGGCCCAACACTCGTTACATGGGTCAATTAGAAAGCTTAATGGAGTCAAGCATTGCACAGTCGACACAAAAATAAAAAAATAATAATAATAAACGTAAGATAAGCCTTGGTTATTTGATGGAAGTCCTACGAATTTTTAGATATATGTGCTTTGAGGAAAATCGAAACCCCATGACTCTATGTTATTCACACCTTACACTTTTGAACATGTGTTGTCTCAATTTTCCATTTATGAGTTGATCGATTTTTGATAACATGATAATATGATATTTATTTTGTTAAATATACTCATGATGTGTGAACCATGTGTTTGAATGATGATTTTTGCTCAATTGATAATTCAGTACTTCAATATTTGTGGGTATCATTTCTGGCAAACCCTCACGAGACTTCACTCGTCCACTAGGGAGTCCTAGCAATTTAAAAGGCTTGTTGCATATGTTAAATGCAATCGTTTCTCCCACGAAAGAGGACTTATGTTTCATGCTTTGATTTTGTTTTCCATTTTGTTTTTGCTAAGGGACTAGCAAAATGTAAGTTTGGGGGTATTTGATGAGTGCCAAATATTGTGTATTTGGACCCCTTGATTTACATAAGTTAGACCTTTAGCCTTGTTATTTTCTGATGTTTTGGTTAGTTTTTGTGTTTTTATGTTTTGTAGGTTAATAAGTGAGGAATGGCAAAATTCATGTAGAATTGCTTGGAAAATTCGGAAGTTCTCAAGAACTCGATCGATCGAACTTAAAAGTCGATCGATCGAATTTTGACCGAAGTCGATCGATTGAAATTTCCCAGAACTTACTTTTGCAGAAGCGCGCCAGAACACCCAATCAGGAGCTTCTCCTTGACAAAAAGCAGCTCTCCCTCTGATTTTCGCAGCAGAACACGCTGGTTGCATGACCTTGGTTGTCTCTAGCAAGAGAGGAACCCTAGAGGGGGTTAGAGGAGTCATTTTACATGGGTTTCCAGCCCTAATTTCCTTCTATAAAAGCCATAGCCATACCTCCTTGTTAAAGGAGTTCAGAGAACAGTAGCTAGGTTTAATTTCGTGCATTTTGTAGTGTATTCCAGTAGCTTTTGTTCTTAGACACTTTCTTTTTGTAAAGCTTTCCTTTTATTTCCATGGTTGTTCTTCATTTTCTTGTGGTGTTCTTAGTCATGGAAGGCTAGTAACCTCAACTAAGGTTGAGGATGAAACCTTTCCATTGATGACACTCACACTCTTGTTATAATACTTGCACATTTGATGATATATCATATTTGTTATTCAAGTTCCATTTATTTAAATGCTTTATCTTTTGCAATGAATGTGGTTGTTGGTAGATATAGGACATTTAATGTGTTTCAACCGATGGATACATTGTTTTATCGGTTTGAATGATGATATCCATTGTGATTTGTTCATTGAATGGAAACATTGGATAATTTGATTTCAAATGGGTACTCTTTGTGATTTATCTTTGAGTTGGATTCATTTAATGGTTCTAGAATATGTGGTTGAGAAACTTGAATGACATCCTAAGCTTAATGTTCTTTGGGTGTTCAAGTAAAAACCAAGAAGTGTGAGTTGTTAGATTTTGTTTGGTAGATTCCTTAGCCTTAGTTCCTTTTAATTTGCACATTTCATTTCATCTCTTTTGTTTAGTCTTTTACTCTTGAATGAATCCTCAAACATTTGGAACTAGGTTAAAATGAAGTTGATTAAACAAGACACCAACATTTGACCATTTCCCTGTGGATTCGATCTCGCACTTGCACACACTATATTGCAAACGATCCGTGCGCTTGAGAGTACTCATTAAAACACACATCAGTTCCCTTCCCTAAATATAGGGAAAATGCAAGAAAAATCACAAAAAGTCACTTGCAACAGATTCCCTACAGGTTCCCTAAGCATTGGGAATGCTATAGTGCTTCCCAATGCATTGGAAAGCACTGTAGCATTCTCAATGATTATTATAATCATAAACTTGATTCTCTCTCCTCTCGCCTCTCTTAAAATGAAAGAAAAAAATAAAGTAAAAGTAAAAAAATAAAATTTTTATGGTTTAGGGAAAAATTAAGGGAAACTATTGTGGAGTGTTTTTAAATAGGGAAGCAAAAAGTAGTTTTGTTCCATAAATTTAAGAAAAATGGTTCTGTGTCTGCTACTAGTGCTCTTATAGTTTAAACCCACTCCCTCTCTCTCCCCTGTTTACTGTTTCTTCTCCTTGCTCTATTCTTTCACGCCTTCCCCTTTTTCTTCTCTTCCTATTTTTTTTCTTTTTCCTTTCTCTTTGGTACTTCATTTCAGATACAAAGCAGAGAGCGAAAGACTGAGAGCAAGAGTGAGAGAGCTGAGCCAAGAGAGGGAGATTTAGCGAGATATATATATATATATATATATATATATATATATAGAGAGAGAGAGAGAGAGAGAGAGAGAGAGAGAGAGTGAGTGAGTGAAATCGATTGGTATGGGTGCGGGATGGAGTTTGGTTGTTGTGGGTTGTTGGGGAAATTATTATTCTCCATAGCCCGAGTGAGCCGAGAACCGAACTACAGGCCCAATTAGTTTGATCGACCTAAGAAGGCCCAGTCATAATTTATTCAATCCTTGATTCTGGAAGGCCTGGGATCTGCAGAACATTATCTCCCTACTTAGGTAACGCTCTCGAAAGATTCGGGCCCCGAACAATCGAAGATCCGGGACCTAGACAATCAAAGATCACAGAGACCGAAGAATCTAGAGAGAAGATCACTGATCCCGAGAGATTCAGGGAGTAAATTATGGGGATCCCGAGAAATCTGGGATCCTAGAATAACATAAACACATATATGGCCTAATAAATATGCAACTATTCCAAGGTATCAAACAGACTAAACTTTTCATATTTTATACGTACTTTGAATATTCCCTGGAATTGCCTACTGACTTAGGCATCAGAGTGGGATTGTCAGCATCCCCCGACCTTTTATTCGACTTTTTGTAGAGCAGGAATAACAAGGCGAATAAAAGGTTGACACGTCACCAAATCAGAAAACTTTACCAATAGTTTGGCGTCGTTTGTGGGAACAATTTTATTGTTTATTACATTTAAAATCCGCAATGGTGACTACAAGATTGTAGAACCACATGTTAGTTTATTAGCTACATTCTGTTGACAAAAATACTATATTGTAGGTCGCTGCTTTAACAGGGATGTCGTATTATTTAGAAGTCTTCAAATATTAAGAGTTTATTTCTCGAATATGGAAAGGGCCTTAATATGGCAGGTTTTAGTGTCACAAGCATCAAGAAGGCAATTTCAGAGTTTCAGGAAGATTCAGTGTAGTTGACAACATAGCAAAAATTGGATCCCTTGTTTTCATCTGGATGGTCCAATGAAGCTTCCGGACGCCCATCTGTGTCTAGAAGATTCTAAACATCTCAGCATTCCAGCATGCATCTGTCTTGACGACAGAGCAACACCTTTCAGGCGCTAGTTAGTGTTCGAGAAGAATTCGAAATCCTTTGCAGACACGGATTGGGAAGGCAGCTTGCAACTGCCAGGACGCTAAGGCAACACTGTCTGAACGCGGCCTTAATAAGGAAACACGTGAAGCGCATTATGGAAAGGCAGTTGCAGGTTTCGTTCGGACGCCGCCCAGAGAACTTCGAATCAGTATTGAAATAGGTTTTCTTGAGCCTATAAATAGAAGTCTCTAGGCATGTATCATTTACAGAATTCGATATTGAATTCTCTTAAGCTTAGAGAGGGTGTTTAGGTAGAAATTGTGAAGATCTGCTAGCTCTCAAAAAGTTGTCCGGTGTGTGACTTAATCGTGTGAAGTTTAGCTTAGGGAGGAGCCCTAAGCTAAAGGAATCCATTGGCCCTTCAGGTAGGATACCTGAATGGGAAGCTTTCGTGTATAGGTACACATCAGAGTGCATGGTACGATCGCTGCATCGGGGTATGTGAGTGTTACTGCTTTGTTACTAACTTTGTCTTCTGAATAGTGGAATTCTTGGGTTTGGTTGTCCCTGGAGTGGCTTTTCTCTTAATTGAGTTTCCACTTCATTAACAAAATATTTTTCTTATTTAAATTCCGCGTTTAGATATTTTGTTGCACACTTGATCACACACACATGATAAATTAGGAGTCTTTATTTTTCAATTGGTATCAGAGCAGGTACACTATGTTTGGATTAATTTCTTGAATGTGATCCTCATATTTTTTGTACTCCTATTTTTATGATTTCTCAATCTCTTAATTCGATTTCTGCCTTAGATGGCACAAACTATAGCTGTTGGAAATCTCGTATGCGCTTCTTTTTAAAATCTATTGATGCTTGGCAAATTGAAGAAACTGGTTGGACTAAACCAGAGGCTACAACTGTCAAACTATCTGTTGTTCAAAATAGTGCACAACTTTCCAACGATAAAGCCCACCATGCTCTATGTCAAGCTCTTTCACCATCTGAATTTGCAAGAATTTCAAACTGTGAATCTGCTTAAGTGTGGCAAATTTTGGAAACAACATATGAAGGCACTAAAATTGTTAAATTTACCAAGCTCCAAATGTTGATTTCAAAATTTGAAGAAATTAAGATGTTGGATGATAGACATTCGGTGAGTTTTACACTAGGATCAGTGACCTGAGAAACTCGATGGTGAGTCTCAGAAAGAGGGTCTTTGATGTAAAACTCATCAAAAATATTCTAAGGTCTTTGGTGGAGCGTTTCAGGATTAAAGTAATAACTATTGAAGAAAGCAAGGATCTGGATTCAATTGAAGATTGAAGAGTTGGTGGGATCTCTTCAAACTTATGAGTATTCCCTGCCCCCAATCAGAAAGGCAAAGGCGATTACCCTCAAAGTCTCCTCTGATGAAGACTCAGACAATGAAGAAGAAGATGCAGTTGCCATGCTCGCCAAAAATGTCGGTAGATTGATGAAGAATGATAAATTCAAGAAGAAACTCACCGAAAGACTGAGGAAAACTCCCTGAGAAATCGAGCTAGAAGAAGATGAGAAAAAGGGTCCTAGAGGTCCTAGATGTTTTGAGTGCTCTGGCTTTGGGCACATGAGGACTGATTGCGGAAATCTCAATCAGGCCAAGGGTAAGGCCTACAACACCACTCTCCGTGAATCTGAAGAAGAGGAGACCTTAGACAAGGATCAGAAGTTTCTGGTCCTTATAGCACCACGCGAAGAATTTGAGGGGTCACAATCCTACCACTCAGAGAGTAGCGATGAAGACGAGGAAGAACATAAAGAGGCCTTCAAAATCCTCTATGTGAAGTTCTTGAAGTTGAGGGAGACACGCCAATAGCACGTGCAGGAGCTAAACAGTCTAAAGATAGAAAGAAGCACGATGTTGATGAAGATCACTGATCTAGAAGGAAAGCTATTGAGGCACAGTTAAAGATAGAGAGCCTGACTGATGAGAAGTTGACCCATATGCTATCAGTCCAGAAGAGCCCAACAGACAAAACAAGACTCAGGTATATAGCCTATACTTCTGATATCCCTCTACTTCCAAGACTGTGTTTGTCAAGCCCACAGTCCCTGAGCCTTCACCTGCTTGCATGGATAAGGGAAAGGTCGTCATAAGTGGAGATGTTTTGGCTATTGTAGAGCCCACTCAAATGCCTCCTACCAAGAGAGAGCCTCCTATATGCCACCACTGTGGCTTAAGTGGTCACATCTGACCTAAGTGTTGATTCCTCCATGCTCAGAGATTGAAGGTGAAGAAGGAGCCACCATGGAAAGCTACACCCGGTACTAAACCTCCAAAGGAGCGTCAGGCTCCTCAGCATCAGTGGCAACAATGACTATTTGTTCTTGCCAACAAAATGGCAAACCCAGGAAGAATTGTTGGTGTGAAATTGGCTACATTCAATTGGACAAAATCACTTCTATGTAATGATGCTTTTTATACAAGGAAGTTGTTTTATTCAGAGTCTCACTTCAGTTTTAGACCTTCAAGAAGAATCTGTGAAGATTTCAAGACAGTTAAGTTTGATTTCCTTGCAACCGTCTGGACAACGTGATATACCATTTGGACGCTCAACCGTCCAAGCATAATCTATCCAGACAACAAGAACTTTCTGTCCGGACCTTCCTCTGTGTCATGAAGCTTTGAACTGTTCTAGCTTACATCCATCCGGACGCCGCTCAGTGTTCAATCAGCTATAAATTTCTTTTCAAAACACAGATATGGGAAGATAGCTGCAATCGTCCGGACGAAGTGGATTCCCGTCCGGACGCGCTCATTCATAAGGCAAGTCGTGCATTCAAAATTCAGACGTCTGGACAACAGATGTTATGGTCCAGACGCGCCAAGCCTTGATATGGAAATTGCATTCAGCTAAAGTGCAACCGACCGGACGCGGCTCTATTCAGGAAGGTATTTCTACAAAATTTGGAAAGTGGATCGCACAGTTGTCCATCCGGACGCCTTATGTCTACCGTCCGGATGGCGCCTAGGTATTTCAAGTCAGATGCTCATTTGAACCTATAGCCTATAAATAGAGGCCCCTAGGCTTGAGAATTGTAAGAATTCGATATTGAATTCCGTAGTGCTTTAAGACTTATATTTTAAAGTTATTGTGCTGAGTTAGTCTCTCTCAAAGCATTTACCAAGTGTTGTTGCTATGCTGAACTGAAGTCTATCTTAAGGGTTGACCCTAAGGTAAAGGATTCCATTGAAGACCCCTTCAAGTAGGTGACTTGGTTGGGAGGCGTTCATGTTGGGTTACACGTCAGAGTTCAAGGTACGACCACAGCATAATGGGTTTGGCTGCCCCAGAGTGGATTTTCTCTTAATTGAGTTTCCACTTTGTCAACAAAATATCTGTCTCTTTCACACACTTGGTAAATTAAAAGTTCATTAATTTTCAATTGGTATCAGAGCTTGGTACACTTTGTTAAAGATTCAATTCTTGAGTGTTATCTTTCCTGTTGACTTCTAATTTTTATTTCAAATGTCTCTCAATCTTAATAATGTTCCTTCCTTTCATGGTATGAACTATGGCTATTGGAAAGCTTGTTTGCGATTGTTTTTAATATCCATTGACTGTTGGAAGATTGTTGAAACTGGTTGGACTAAGCCAGTGGATGCAGCTCCTAAAGCAGTCACTGAGAAAAATGCACGACTTACCAACGATAAAGCCCTCCATGCTCTATGTCAAGCACTTTCACCATCTGAATTCAAAAGAATCTCAAACTGTGACTTTGCTAAAGAAGCATGGCAAATCTTGGAAACAACATATGAAGGCACGGAACTTGTTAGATCTGCCAAACTCCAAATGTTGATTTCTAGATTTGAAGAAATTAAGATGTTGGAAGATGAGACATTCGGAGAGTTTTACTCCAAAATTAGTGAACTAAGAAACTCAATGGTGAGTCTTGGGAAAACCGTCTCGGATGTAAAACTTATCTGTAAAATTCTAAGATCTTTGGCCGAGTGTTTCAGGATCAAGGTGACCATCATAGAAGAAAGCAAAGACTTGGAAGAAATGAAGATTGAAGAGCTAGTGGGATCTCTTCAAACATATGACCTGTCCCTGACCCCAGTCAAAAAGGTGAAGACCATTGCCCTAAAAGCTTCCAGGAAGAAGGTTGAAGTCTCATCTAGAGACGACTCTGAGGATGAAGAAAAAGCGGTGGGTATGCTAGCTGTTAGTTTGTATTTGGCCACATTCTATTGGACAAAATTACTTTTTTTGTAATGATGCTTTTTAACAGGGATTCCGCTATTCAGAATGCTTCCAGAAGATTTCGTACAATCTACAAGTCAGAAAATCCGATCCCTGCCAGCTGTCCGGACGACGTGATATATCGTCCGAAAGCCCAACTGTCCAAAGGATCATCCGTCTAGACGGTGAGAACTTTCCATCCAGACCTTCCTCTGTGTCGAGAAGCTTCAAAGTGCTCCAGCTTACATCCTTCCGGACGTTTTAGCAGCACGTCCGGACGACACTCAGTGTTCGACCAAGCTTTAGAATTTCTTTTCAAAACACAGATATGGGAAGATTGATGCAACCGTTCGGACGATGTGGATTCCCGTCTAGACGCGCTCATCCATAAGGCAAGTATCGCATTCAAAATCCAGACGTCCGGACGCCAGTCAGCATGGTCCGAACGCCCGAGCATTAGATATGGAAATTGGGTGCATCAGATCAACCGTCCGGATGACCATCCTCTTGGTCTGGACAAGAGAAGCCTCTATATGGAAATTACTTGCAGCGGAAGTGTGACCATCCGGACGCGGCTCATATCAGGAAAGATTTTCAGTGAAATTTTTTGAAATTCGATTGCACAGTTGTCCGTCCAAACGGACTATGTCTCTCATCCGGACGGCACCCAAGTTTACCAAGCCAGACGCTCATTTGAACCCTCAGCCTATAAATAGAGGCCCCTAGGCTTGAGAACTGTAAGAGTTCGGTATTGAATTCCATTAGTGCTTAGAGAATTATATTATGAGATTAATGAGCTGAGTTGTCTCTCTGAAGCCATTATTGTGTGTGTTGTTGCTATGCTAATCTGAAGTCTATCTTAGGGGTTGGCCCTAAGGTAAAGGATTCCATTGAAGACCCCTTCAGGTAGGAGACCTGGTTGGGAGGCGTTCGTGTTAGGCTACACGTTAGAGTGCAAGGTACGACCACTACATCAAGGGTATGTGAGTGCTACTACTTTGTAACTAGGCTTGTCTTCTGAATAGTGGATATCCTGGGTTTGGCTGCCCCGGAGTAGTTTTTCTCAAATTGAGTTTTCCACTTCGTTAACAAAAATTCTTGTGTTGTTTAAATTCCGCATTTACATTTTGTTAATACTCTGTGTACACACACACTTGCTCTTATTAGAGGTCAATTTCAATTTTTCACTGGCCAAAAATTTCGGAAGACTAATGAGGAATGATCGGATCAAGAAAAAAATTTCCAAAAAAATGAAGAAGACCCCCAGAGAATCTAAACTTGAGGAGGCTGAGAAGAAAGATCCCAGACGCTCAAGATGTTTTGAATGCTCAGGGTTTGGGCATTTACAGGCTGACTATGGGAACCTCAAGCAGGGAAAAGGGAAAGGCTTACAATGTGACTGTTAGTGATGAGTCCGAAGAAGAAGAAGCTCCTAAACAAGAGAAATTTCTACCCTTTATGGCTCCACTTGTAGAAGATTAGGATTCTTACTACTCAGAGCACAGTGATTAAGATGGGGAAGAACTCAAGGAGGCTTATAAAACCCTCTATGTAGAGTTTGAGAAGCTAAGGGAAGCTCGTAAGCAGCACATTCATGAGCTAAACAGTTTACAGACAGAGAAAAGCTCACTGCTCAAGATTTAGGGACTAAAGGAAAAGCTAGACGCAATTACCATAGGAAAGAGTCACCGATGAGAAGCTAACTCATATGCTGTCAATCCAGAAGAGTCCAACAGACAAGACTGGACTCGAGTATGTAGCTCCCTCCTCTGACATTCCTTCTACTTCTAGGGCTGTCTTTGTTAAGCCCACAGTCCCTGAGCCTCCACCCATTGTCGAGGATAAAGAGAAGGAAAAAATCAATGGAGATTTTCCAATCACTCAGAAGCTCCCTAACATCAGAAGATCTCCCATATGCCATCACTGCTGATTAAGCGGGCATGTCCGACCCCAGTGCTCCCTCCTCAAGGCTTAAAGAGCAAAGGTCAAGAAAGAAGTGCCCAAACAAGCAAATTTTGGCACAGGACCTCCGGCCCAATACCCGGCTCCATTGTATCATGCCCCACGGCATCAGGCTCATCAATATGAAGCCCCATGGCATTATGGCCCACGGCGCCAGGCTCCTCAGCATCAGCGGCCTCAGCAGAGATTTGTTCCTGTCAATCATAGTGGCAAATCTAAGACCAACAAATCCAGGTACTTTAAAATGCTGCAGAAGGTGGAGGATGATCAATACTGCAAGGAGCTACCTATTTGGATGCAAAGCATGATGCAATGGATGAATCATAAGATGAAATCCTGCCAACAACCAACCACAAGAAGGCAGGCTTGGGTCAAGAAGAAGGAAGACATTCACCCCTTGAGGGGGAATGGACTCACCTAGTTGGTGAAGGTATTCGTGCCTAGGATTTGGTTCCTAATCCTAGAGCATCAGGTTTGATTGCTTTGCATGTTCTTCTAATTGTTATATCTTGTGATTGCTTTGCAATTTAGGAACCACTATTATTTGCCCCTATTTCTCTTGAGAGAATCTTACAGGTACTATCCGGGGAAGACAGAAAAAGCATGCCCGGCGATTGTTTTTCTGTATTGGCAATTTTGATCTTTCACAGGTTTGATCTTGCATTGCATGCTCATTCTATGATGTTGTTTCCATACAACATGTTGTTATTTTTTAAAAAATAAATAAATAAATAAATATTTTTTGGGGGAGAAAATGCAGGAAATTTTATTGTTTTCTTTTCCTGGCATGTTAGATATTACTTGTATTTTTACCTGATATCTCAGTTCATTATGCACTAATTGACTATGTTTAGATATGCTTGAGAGTTTATGTCTATATATCTGCCAAGTATTTCCTGTGCATGTAAAAGCTAGATTGTTACTTTCCTCATGCAATGAAAATGTGCACTATCCGAGAATCCCCTAAAGTACATATTTTCCTCTCTGACTCCTTGCTTTTGGAAATTCTAAATAAGAGAGATGTTTTTGATAAGATGGTCAAATTGACCAACATGCTAGTTGAACCTAGAGCATAAAAATTCTAGCATTCTCTCTAGGTTGCAGCACCAATAAGAAACAAACAATTATTCTTCTGAATTCTGTGTTATATGCTTATATTCACTGCTTCTGTGCTAAATTAGCGTTATATCTTGTCCTTCATGGTGCAAACAATTAGGTGCTACATCTTAGGGGGAGTGTATCAGATGAGGGTTGCTAGGCCCTAGTAAATAAAAAGATTTGACTTTTGATTCCTATTTCTTTGATTTTCTCTCATGTTTAGGAACTCCAGTTGCTTTTTGTCATATCAATGATCTTCTTACCTTTTTGAGAAAGACTTCACACATACACGCATTGCATAAGTTTAGTAATCTATTTGAAATATCTATCTACAGGAAATTTTTGTGCTGATTGAACTCTAAAACTCTCTTGTATATCTCTGCATATTTTTTAAATGCCTTTTGATTGCTTTATCAATTGATTATACATGCATGTTCTGAAGTAAACATTAGGGAAAATATATTTTTCTGCAAATTTTCCTTCAGTTTCTGTTTTTCTGTGTGAAGCGTCCGGACAGTCTCTCCTTATGTCCAGACGGGTGTGGCTTAGACGGGTGGACGGTAAGGTGACACGTTCGGACGCGCATGGCCTGTCGCATGCTTATATGGCAACCCGCGTCAGGACAAGGACCCCACAGGTTATAAGTCGAGTTTCAACCCTAGCCGCCACATCTCTCTAGTGAGTTTTTCTCGTGGTTTTTTTTATAATATCTCGGCTTATTTTGTCCTCTTGTGCATATTTCTCTCCATTCCATGTACTTTTTCAATTCTCTTTATTCTTTTCAGTGTTTTGCTAACTGTTAGAATATTGAATCTTTTGGGAATATGTTTTGAGATTATATGTTGCATGTTTGTGATATCTGCTGTGTTGGGAATATATGTATTGGCATCATTTTTTACTATATTGTGATATTTGCTGGTTATATATTTTGGGAAAGTTCATTTTGCTGCCATTATAATGTCAGATTTTCTTTTGGAACTAACAAAGATCTAGTCTTTTTTAGACTATTTTTTTGGCAAATCTTGTCGATCATTTTTGCAAAATCATGTCTGTTGGCAGTCCACATCGCAGAGTTCGATAGAGGACAGAAGGAGATCTAGCAGCCCTCAAAGCCAAAATTATGGACAGACCCGTCATTGCCGAGAGGTATGTTGTTCGTACAGACATCATGGTGGCTCCTTTGGATAGTATCCATGAGATTATCCAGACCTACCACTAGGGATATCATCACAATTGTGCCTGTGTTGTGCTCACCAAGCTAGTCAGATTATTTTATGCAAATCCCGAGGTGGTTTAGAATAATGACCGAGGGATGGTTCTTCAGTCCTCTCTGGAAGGGCATGTTATCACTGATGATCCTCAGATCATTAGTCAATTCATCGGGGTGCCTGTGCTCCAGATTTCTGTCAGCCCGTACAATGAGGTAGTCTTGCCTCCTTCTCTAGCTGATCTCAGAGACTTCTTTCATGCTATCCCTAAGGAAGAGGAGCATGCCACTACCATCAAGATCGGTGCCTTGGCTCCCCCGCACCGTATGCTTGCCAAAATTATCCAGCACAAACTTTGGCCCGTTGTCAGGCGTAGTGATCTAATCTTGAAGAGGACCCAATTTGTGTATGCCATCTGTATTCGCTTGCCCTTCTGCCTATGCAAGCATATTTTGGGAGTTATCCTGGAGGCTCGTGATGAGAGCAATACCGGTCTCCCCTTTGGCTATCTGCTCACTCAAATCATCTTACAATCAAGCATCGGTGTAGCTGAAAAGCCGAAGATGAAGATCCAGGATCCAATCAGCAAGCAGACGCTGATGAAGTCTAATGCCCAACTGAGGCATATGATCTGGATGATGCTCCACCACCCCCTCTAATTCATGTAGCAGTACCTAATATGTCGTCCTCTTCTTAGACTGCTCCGCCACCTCCTCAACAGGATGCCAGTTATGCTCAAATTTTGGAGGCTTTGGCATCTCTATAAGAGGGAATGAGATCCATGCAACTGGCCCTTTCATCATTATAGTAGGGCTTTACTTATATGAAACAGGAGGTTCACTCTATTAACCTCCATGTGGAACAAAGCCAGTTAGACATCTAGGAGTGTCTCAAGCACCATCATCCGTCCAGTAGTAATGATGAGGATGATGCGCCTATGGCAGAGGCTGCTAGGATTTTTTTTTTTTTTTTTTTGTGTTCTTGATTGGCTTTTATTTTTGAGACATTATGATCTCTTGTTTTGGGATAATTTGTTAAACTTTTTTAACTCTTGGATATTATTACTCTGTTTACTCTTGTCCTGCTGACATTTAGGGGGAGTAATTTTTATGTGGTTTTTCTTATTACTATGTTTTACCCTTTGTCTTTTTGTGACAAAAAGGGGGAGTAATTTTTTATTTGGACCGGGATTGTATTTCTAAACTGGTCAAGTGATTTTTGTCCCAGAATGGCCAAAGGGAGAGTTTGTTGCTGTGTAATTGGCTACATTCTATTGGACAAAATCACTTCTATGTAATGATGCTTTTTATACAGGAAAGCTATTTTATTTAGAATCGTCACTTCAATGTTAGAGCTTCAAGAAGACTCTATGAAGATTTCAAGACAGTTAAGTTTGGTTTTCTTGCAATATTCTGGACGATGTGATATACAATTCGGATGCTCAACTGTCCAAGCATCATCCGTTTGAAGGATGAGAACTTTCCATCTGGACCTTCCTCTGTGTCGAGAAGCTTCAAACTGTTCCAGCTTGCATCCGTCCAATTGTTTCTGCAGTACGTCCGAAAGCTACTCAGTGTTCGATCAGTTATGGATTTCTTTCCAAAACACAGATATGGGAAGACAACTGCAATCGTCCGAATGACATGGATTCCGGTACAGACTCGCTCATTCATAAGGCAAGTCATGCATTCAAAATTCAGATGTCCAAACAACAGTCTTCATGGTCCGGACACTCACGCTTCATATATGGAAATTGCATGCATCAGATTCACCGTCCGGACAGCAAATGTTATGGTCCGAATGCGCCAAGCCTTGATATGGAAATTGGGTGCAATTAAAGTACGACCGTCCGGACACTAGGGCGACACTGTCTGCACGTGGCTCTATTCAGGAAAGAATTTCTCTGGAATTTGGAAAGCCGATCGCACAGTTCTCCATCTGGATGCCTTATGTCTACCGTCCGGACAGTGCCTAGGTATTTCAAGTCGGATGCTCATTCTAACCTGTAGCCTATAAATAGAGTTCCCTAGGCTTGAGAATTGTAAGAATTCGGTATTGAATTCCGTAGTGCTTAGAGAGTTATATTTTAGAGTTATTGTGCTGAGTTAGTCTCTCTCAAAGCCGTTGCCAAATGCTATTGTTGTGCTAAACTGAAGTCTATCCTAGAGGTTGGCTCTAAGGTAAAGGATTCCATTGAAGACCCCTTCAAGTAGGTGACTTGGTTGGAAGGTGTTCGTGTTGGGTTACACGTCAGAGTTCAAGGTATGGCTACTGCATAAGGGTATGTCTTTGTCTTCTGAATAGTGGATATCCTAGGTTTGGCTATCCTGGAGTGGTTTTTCTAGTAATTGAGTTTCTACTTTGTCAACAAAATATCTGTCTCCTTAATTTCCGCATTGTGATATTTTATTACACACTTTTACACACAAAGTAAATTAGAAATTCATTAATTTTGAAGAACAAATCAAGGCACTACAAGAAGAAGCCACAGAAAATCGAAAGCCACCAATCTTATAAGGGGTTGCCTATTTTGATGCGGAGCTTGTTGAGATGGATGGACTACCAGATGAAGGCCTGTTAAAAACCACCACGAGTAAGGCATGTATGGGTTAGAAAGGATGAAGTCATTCACCCTTTGACGGGGAGTGGACTCACCTATTTGGTGAGGTCTCACCATGCCCACGATTTTCGTGCCTCAATCCTAGTGCATGTCAGGTATATATGCGTTGCATTGTTTATCATGTCATATCTTATTAATGCCTTGCATTATGTTTGAGGAACCATCTATTTTCTATCCCTATATTTTCTCTGTGTTCGTTTGTAATTGGCTGCATTCTGTTGGACAAAATCACTTCTATATAATGATGCTTTTATACAGGGGCTCAGTCATTCTTAGAAGTCTTCTTATTCAGAGTTATATTCCTAGAAGCTTCTGCATAGATTCCAAGTTAGAAAAATTAGATCCCTTGCATCCATCCGGATGACGTGATATACCGTCCAGACGCTCGACTGTCCAAGCATCATCCGTCCGGACGATGAGAACTTTTCGTCCGAACCTTCCTCTATGTCAATAAGCTTCGAACTATTCCAAGTTGTATCCGTCCGGATGTCTCAGCAACACGTCCGGATGTCGTTCAGTGTTAGACCAACTATGTGTTCCCGTCTAGACGCTCTCCTTCATAAGGCAAGTCGTGCATACAATGTTCAACCGTTTGGACATCAGTCTTTATGGTCCGGACACTCAAGCTTCATATATAGAAATTGTGTGCACCAATTCAACCATCCGAACGTCAACCTTCAAGGTCCGGATGCTTCAAGCCTTAATATGGAAATTGCGTGCAACTAAAGTGCAACTGTCCAGACGCTAGGGTAACACCGTCAGGACGCTATGTAATTCAGGAAAGAATTTAAGCGAATTTGGAAAGCCGATAGCACAGTTGTCCGTCTGGACGCCATATGTCTACCGTCTGAATGACGCCTAGGAAAACCTAATCAGATACGATTCAGTTCTTCTGTTGCCTATAAATAAAGGCCCTTAGGAATGTTGATTGTAAGAATTCGGTATTGAATTCCGTAGAGCTTAGAGAGTTATATTTTAGAGTTGTTGTGCTGAATCAGTCTCTCTCAAGCCGTTGCCATTGTGTGCTGTTGCTGTGCTGAACTGAAGTCTATCTTAGGAGTTGGCCCTAAGGTAAAGCATTCCATTGAAGGCCTTTTCAAGTAGGAGACTTGGTTGGGAGGCGTTCGTGTTGGGTTACATGTCAGAGTGCTAGATACAATCGTTGCATTGGGTATGTAAGTGTTACTGTCTATGTACTAGCTTGTCTTCTGAATAGTGGATATCCTAGGTTTGGCTGCCCCGGAGTGGTTTTTCTTTTAATTGAGTTTCCACTTAGTCAACAAAATATCTGTCTCTTTATTTTCCGCATTGTGATATTTTGTTGCACACTTTTGCACACACTTGTTAAATTAGAAGTCCTATAATTTTCACCCTTGTTTGCCTTGAGAAAAATTTCTGCAGGTATTTCATGGGTATGACTGGAAAAGCACGTCGGGCGGCTGCTTTTCTGTATTGGTATTTATAAACCTCTCTCCCAGAGGAAATGTTTGATTTTACCTCACATGCTAGGAATAGATTTTTTTTTTTTTCCTCATAGCATGTATTTGTTGTTTCTCTGTCTTCTTTTTTTTTCAACTTAAAAAAAAAAAAAAAAAAAAAAAAAAAAAAAAGAAAAAGTTGAGAAGATGCAGAATTTTATGTTTTCTTTTGATAGCTTTCCAAATATTGCATGTATTTTTTCCTGATATCTCAATTCATTGTGCATTGGTTGAATATGCTTATATATAATTGAGAGATTATGCCTAATATCTGCAAATTTTTCCAGTTGTGTCTTAATGCTAGATAGTTGCTTTTTTCATGTGATGAAAAAAATAAAAAATTATGCACTACCCAAAGCTCCCCTAAGGTACATTTTTTTTTACTCTCTGATGTTTAACTTTTAAAAATTCTGATGAGAGCGATTTTTGTTAAGATGGTTAAATTGACCAACTCGCTAATTGAACCTAGAACCTATAAATTCTGGCATTCTCTCTAGGTTGCAAAATAAGCAATAAATAAAGCAGTAAAAAAGAATTCAAAAAATCTGGATTCAAAAGATCCACTGTGGAATGTGCTTAAAAATGTTCTTGAACTTGTCCTTATAGAAACAGTCAGTGAACAATTCATTGCGGAAATAGACGGTCACTAATGGACTAAATAAAAGAAAAGTGCTGCTTCTTAGGAGGATTGTATTAGATGAGGGTGACTAGGCCCTAGTAAGATAAGGTTTGACTTTTTATTGATCTAACATTGAATTTCTCTCTTATTTAGAAAATTCAGTTGTTATAAATCATATCAGCGAACATCATACTTTATTGAGAAAGCATTCACGCACACACGCATAGCATGAGTTAAGTCATCTATTTAAAATTTCTATCTACAAGGAACTTTGTGTTTATTGAATACTTAACTCCCAATTATATCTTTGCAAATTTTTGAATTGCTATTTGACTGTCTTATCAGTTGTTTATACATGCGTCTTCTGAAGCAAACTTTAGGGAAAAATATTTCTCTACAAATTTTTCTTTAGTTTTCAACTTCCAGTGTGAAATGTTCGGACGGACCTATTCTTGAGTCCGGACGCATACGACTCTATTGATCTATGTTTCGGTAATATACCGTCCGGACGAGTGTGTACCACATCCGGACACGAGCCCTTTGCTTTCTTTGCCATCCACACAGCATTGCATTTTTCTCTTATTTTTGTCATGTTGTGTGTTTCTCTCACAGATTCTCTCGAGATTTTGGCATTCTCTGCATATCTCTTCTCATTCCATGATATTCTATGTGTCTTCCTTTGTTATTTTAAGTTTTTGTGCTTTTTAGAATATTGGAATATTTGTTGATTGGAATAGTTTCTTAAGATATTGTGCATCAAATTCCTATTCTGTCTGTGTGTTGGGTTGATATTGATATATCTGGGTCATTTGGATTGCTATATTTGCTTATGTAATTTTAGCATCCAATTGACAACCGTCATAATACCACATTGTTTTTTGAACTAACAGGATCTAATCTTTCTTGGTGGGGGTATTTTTGAAAATATTTCTTTTTAAATCTTTTCAAGAATATGTCAACCAGCGAATCTCAACACAACATCCGACAGATGGATCTTTTGGAAAACAGACTGTTATTGAAGTCATATGTTCGATTTCCAAATGTCTCAGGATTTAAATGAGCTTTTCCCCCCGCTCATGCAGAGCTTTGCATAGCATCTTTATTCAGATCTGGATCAGTGACAAGTTCAGTGGTGAACCTTCTCATTTATCAGATAATCAATTTCAAGCTTTGCAAACTCAAGCAACTAATGGTTTCCAGTCTATGGTACCCAGCTTCAAGAGCTAGAAGCTAAAGTAGCACAAATCCACTTTATTGTATGGATCTGTCTCCATCACTTGCTTTCAGTCGATCAGTAGGATTTGGTACATGAAGGATTTTTGTTCCTTCCTTTATCAATTGTTTTACAAACTTATGATTATTTGGGCTACTTGCAGACACTACTCTATTATCCCCATTATTTTTGGATTTTAGAACTTTTTGTCTGTGGTTTTTCAATACTCTGTTTACCCTGTGTCCTTCTGAGACAAAAAGGGGGATTATTTCTATTTTTGGACCGGGATGGTATTTTTAAACCAGTCAAGTGTTTTTTGTCCTAAAATGGCCAAACTCTATCTCTCTCTCTCTCTCTCTCTCTCTCTCTCTCTCTCTCTCTCTCTCTCTCTCTCTCTCTCTCTCTCTCTTTCTCTACCTTTCTCTCTTTTAATTTCCTTTGGTGATTTATAATTATTGATATATGGGAACTTAAGGACTCACTTGTTTGCCTGTGTAAATATGATAACATCATCTTTAACCAGTTTTGATGGTTTTTGAACCATCTGTTGGGAACTTGACGCTTGACTCTGGGAGAGCAAGCCTTATTTTTACATTTGTTTTTATGTGTTTACTATTAATGTGTGTTATTGACAATGTTTAATTATGTGTATTTGGTGTCGTCTATGGCACATAATTGGTATATCTTGTCTATACATGTCTTGTGTATAAAACAAATGATTTTGTATATATAATTCTGAGGTAATTCAGTCAACTCACAAGTGTTATATAGTTCATCAATAGTATTAAAAAATTAGAAAAAAAAAATCGCTGCGAGATTGTCTCTTTGCTGTAGTAGCATCACGTGGAAATTGGAGGTTTCAACTTATGGTTTTGCTAGTTCAAAATTCGAGGATTTACAGTGAATTAGCAAGTGTGAATTAAACACTAAGGCGAAGATGAGGAACCGCCGATTCAATCCATTGAAGAGGTAAATTAAGAAAAAAAATTCAATTGGTTGTCCATACTGATGAAATACTCAAACGGAAGAACCCGAGTAATGGTTGTACAGAAAAACATAACCCTGAGGAAGAAGTAATGAGAGAAGTCATTAAGGTGAGGACGAGCAAGCGAAAGAAGCAAAGCGAGTGGAAGAAAAATGCGAAGGTAAAAGGTTGAAGAAGAATGGATGATCGATAAATCTATTGAAAAGCCTTAAAGTTGCAACCTTCAAAAATGTGCATACCTCATCAAGTTGAAGGATTTCAGTCGACACACGTGTCAAAATCTCTCAAGGATCAAGATGGAATCGATGCATTAAAGGCATAATGGACAGAAAACACAAAGGTCGACACCAACCTCAAGATTCAAAAATTTCCCTAATCTTCCTTAACACGCCAAAAAAGAGAATTGAGAGGTAACTGTTGAGAATTGAGCTGACATGGAAGTCTAGCCCACTAGGGTGGACAATCAATTTCAAATCAAGAGGCCCAAAACCAAGCAAGGCCCACGCTCGGTTTGCACAACCTGAGTCCACCACACACCATAACTGGGATCGGATACATTACTCCTCGATCCCATGATCTGATGAACCCGAGGATCAAGCCTCTTTCAACGGCTACATCTAGCCTCTAACAAATAACAAGATCGAATCAGGTAACAATAACTTTTTTAGCTCTCTCCAAAAATTCTTGCTATCTTTGTCATTATCTTCGAACTGATAGCTAACTTAAGCATCAGAGCTATTTCTTGCCGACCTCTCCAGCTAGATCTTTTGCTTAACTTGTTGCTCATTTGCAAGAGCAAATCAACTAGAGGTTCACTCGACCAGAAAACTACTCTAACAAAAATTTAATCAAATAAGATTTTCAACAATAAATTATTACGAATTGTTAGTTTGTAATTGGCTACATTCTGTTGGACAAAATCACTTCTATGTAATGATGCATTTATACAGAGATTCGGCTATTCAGAAGTCTTCTAGAAGATTCTGCACAGTCAGCAAATCAGAGAAATCGGATCCCTTGAAGCCGTCCGGACGACATGATATACCGTCTGGACGCCCAACTGCCCAAACCATCATCCGTCCGGACGACGAGAACTTTCCATCCGGACGACTTGATATACCGTCCAGACGCCCAACTATCCAAAGCATCATCCGTCAGGATGACAAGAACTTTCCGTCTAGACCTTTTTGTGTTGAAAAGCTTCGAACTGTTCCAGCTTGCATCCGTCCGAACGTTTCAGCAGCACGTCCGGACGCCTCTCAGTGTTCGATCAGCTATGGATTTCTTTCCAAAACACAAATATGGGAAGATGGCTGCAACCGTCCGGACGATTTGGATTCCCATCCAGACGCGCTCATCTATTAGGCAAGTTGTGCATTCAAAATCAAGACGTCTGGACACCAGCCTTCTTGGTTAGGACACGTGAGCTACATATTTGGAAATTGCGTGCATCAGATCAACCGTTTGGACGACCATTCTTATGGTCTAGACGCGCGAAGCCTTGATATGGAAATTGCGAGCAGCTGAAATGCTACCGTCCGGACAACAAGGCAACATCGTCCGGACGCGGCTCAAATCAGGAAAGAATTTCTGCGAATTTTGGAAAGCCGATCGCACAGTTATCCGTCTGAACACCCTTATGTCTACCGTCTGGACGGTGCCTAGCTATTTCAAGCCAGATCCTCATTTGAACTTGCAGCCTATAAATAGAGGTCCCTAGGCTTAAGAATTGTAAGAATTCGGTATTGAATTGCGTAGTGCTTAGAGAGTTATATTTTAAAGTTGTTGTGCTAAGTTAGTCTCTCTTAAGCTGTTGCTGTTGTGTGCTGTTGCTGCACTGAATTGAAGTTTGTCTTAGGGGTTGGCTCTAAGGTAAAGGATTCCATTGAAGACCCCTTTAGGTAGGAGACCTCGTTAGGAAGCGTTTGTGTTGGGTTACATGTCAGAGTTCAAGGTACAACCACTGCATAAGGTTATGTGAATGCTACTGCTTTGTAACTAGACTTGTCTTATGAATAGTGGATATCCTGGGTTTGGCTGCCTCGGAGTGGTTTTTCTCTTAAATTAGTTTCCACTTCGTTAACAAAATATCTATCTCTTTGAATTCCGCATTTTGATATTTTGTTGCACACCTTTTTTGCACACACTTGTTTAAATTAGAAGTCATTTATTTTTTCACAAATAAAGATCTATATCAGAGACCGAGAATGTTTACGGATCTCAGATTGTCTAAAAGGTGCAATCCTTTTATTCCCACTAAAATCATATTCACATCTTCATCTTTCAAAATCCATAAGCGAGCGAGCAAGAGAGAGAGAGAGGAGTAGTTTATCAACGTGAGGGGATGATAATGGAAAATGGGATGAGATTCAAGATGCAGGTCAGACTCTCTTTAGTTCTTTGTCTTTCTCATATGCACATAGAAATAATGTTACATTGCATAATCATAAAATGGGTTTCTATAATGCAAGCGTCTCTCTTAACTGGGAGGGGGGTGGGGGGAACCATCTACAAAAGGCAAGGGGTTTTTGGGGCACCTAGGCTTGTGAAAGGGGGTGGCCGAGTCACCTTCATTTGGACAAAGGTAGATGAGCAACACCTTGAACTTCCTCCCTTTCTTGTTTCAATTTTTTTCAATTTCACCCATCTGTTAGGATTTTTCGTTAAATTCTATCAAAATTCATTAAATACCCTTTTTTTTTTTAAAAAAAAAAAAGAGAAAAACAAGGGAAGTGGATGCTTATGTGTACATATTCAAAGTATGAACGATGAAACAACTCTAGCATTGTACGTGCGACGAAGTTGCTCATTCGATCATTCATTGCTTATAAAATTCAAATTGCTTGTTTTAATTATCTCGATAGGAAAATGTTTAGTTTTATTCTTTTGTTCGGCTTCATACAAGAGATGCAAATCCGATATTCCATTTGTGAGACCACATATGGGTTGAACAGAGTTAGTGATTGATTTATAAAAGAGATGTGCAGGTAAATGACACTAAACACATTTGATATCGATATAGGTTTAAGCATACTTGTAATAATATACTTCATTGAATAGTTTTAATTTAAATATTTCATGGTATATACTACTACAATCTTTTCACAGGATCCAATAATTGTTGGCCGAGTAATATTTAAATGGAATTGAAGTTTAACCGTGACATTCCCACTCTTAAAGCACTCAGACAGTAGGACTAAAACACGATCATTTTAACAAATTAAACCATATACTAAAACATGATCATTTTAACAAACCATGTAAAGAGACAATCACATCCTTCATAAGGAAACCTCACAACAACTATTATTTGATCCAGCATCCAGGGCAACTACAGAACTCTTTAATGAAAACATAGCATTTCTCTTTATACAAAATGCAAAGGGAAACATTGATGCAAAAATGAAGCAGTTACTTACAGGTTTAGACGACGCACGGACTGTCTTCCCAAACCGAAGCTCGTAAGTCCCACTTTGCAATACTGATTTTTAGTAGGTAAACTTCAATATTTAAAGAAATGGTGAGATATATCTATATCCACGGCGCCAGTGCCGCGCCTTGGTGGACGCAACACATGCCACCGACAACAACAACAACTAAAATTTCTATTTTAAGAAGACTTGGTCGTGACCAAGCTGGCACCAAGGTACGTTCTAGCAATTGAGAGTCTTGTTAAGAGCAGACTTGAGCGAACCACGGCACGTTGTAGCAAATTTTTACTTTGTCATTACTAAGAGCAACTTGCTCACATGCAGTATTCAATTAATAGACTAAAATTGATTAAATGCGCTTAATTTCTCTTTAATGCTCCGTTTGTTTCGGCGTAAAATGATTTCCGGAAAATGATTTCGGTATTTTACGGTGTTTGGTAGGGGCGAAAATAACGGTCAACGAAAACCATTTTCGGTTTGACCGTAAAACCTTCTTTAATTTTTGGAAAACGATTTACGGTTTTAAAAACCGTAAATCGTTTTCCAAAATTATATTCTTCGTCTTTACACGCACGTTTGATATCTGACTGGTCGAATCCGGCAATAGTCGGTCATTCAAAAATAGGCAGCACTAGAATCCGGCATCATCAAGTCACTGCAATAATGCCGGCGTCAGAATCCGACCCCCGGAATACTGCCGGCTGCCGGAATCCGACGACATCCGGCAACTGCGCCGAATGCCGGCGGAATCTGGCGGGAATCCGGTCATGGACAGAAACCGGCCGGAATCCGGCCTGATTTGACCGGATCCGGACACTGATCCGGCCGGATCTGGCCAAAATGGCCGGAATCCGGCCGGAAATGACCGGATCCGGACACTGATCCGGCCGGAAATGACCGGATCCGGACACTGATCCGGCCGGATTTGGCCAAACATGCTTGCCGGATTCCGGCGACATTTGCATTTTCAATTTTCGTAATTTTTTCGTGCGAACCAAACGCCGAAAAATATTTTCGAAAAAATAATTTCTTTTGAAATTGATTTCATCGAAAATATTTTACGACGAAAACCATTTTACGTCGAAACAAACGGAGCATAAGTCTTTATATATTCTTCGAACGCCCTGCCTTGGTGGAAGCAACACTAGATGCCACCTACGACAGCTACTAAAACTGTTACTTTAGAGAAGACTTTGAGCGGAATTTAGGCACATTGTCGCAAATTAGTAGTCTTTTTCCCATTGGGGAAGAAGGTTAAGTCAGAGTCAAGATGCCTGTACTTATTAATTGGATTTATCTTTTAGCAAATTTATTAATGAGTTTTGTATTTTTTTCAAATTGCTCCTAAACAAAACAGTCATGGATCGAACTGATAGTTCACGTGCTTCTATATCTAAAACACAACCATCCAGACTCAACCACTTAATTACTTAGTATATATAGTATTTGTTAAATGCAATATTATAGTATTTGTTAGTTTATACATATCCTAATACAAATTTGAACTACATAAAAAAAATTAAAAATACTTGTTTGTCAAAATTCTTATTGCATCAGACTCTAAAAAATATATTCAAAAAAATACATAAAACAAACAAATTAAGGTGCAGTTTTATAACACATATATGATTTCAAAAAAAAAAATTACCTCAAACAAAGGTTGAAATTTACGAAAACATAAAATTTGATTAAACAAATAATTACAAATACAGGATTGTTGGACGAACTGTCTTCCAAAACTAATGCTTTTTAAGTCATCCATGCAGGATGCACATGAATTCTTACTAGTCAAAATGGCTTTCCACAAGTGTATTTTAACCGCATCACGTACATGCATCTACCAAATATTGTTCCATACGAACGCTATTTGATTCACAGAGATTTGACAGCCAATTCTTTATTTTTTTATTCCTTAATTAATATTTTGGCAAAGCGGTCTACCAAATAGGTGCATATCTTCTTTATTTTGCCTTAATTTACAGTGTCTTGAGAGCCAATTCTTCATAATTCTTTCCTTTGCTTCATTTTCTGGCTTATACCTTATTTGTAATTCTACATTGAGGGAAGTTGAAAGCTATCTCTGCATGATGGACTAGACTAATAACACGAAGCCTATTCTACAAATAGAAATGCCATTTTTTCTTTTCGTGCATGTCTAATTCCCGTTCAACTATATCCATATTTTTAAAAAAAAATCTACTAAAAAATATTTTAGGAACTATATATATTTGAGTTGTACATATCCAATAGTAAATTTGAAAAAGAATTATAAAAAAGATGGACAAGAGTGAGAAGAATAACAGGTCTCATTCTATATACCAAAGATTTTCCTCCAAACTCAGTAAAAAATTGTGTTGGTATAAAATCTCACTTTAAGAATATATTCTCCATATAATTGATTGGATGTGGTAGGAGAATATATGAGATTGTACGATTTGATTCTAATTTATTATAATCAAATCACTTGAATACATTCAATTCTGATTTGATTTGATATTCTTTCATACATTTTTGTACTTTACTTACATCCCTATAAATAGGGATCATTTGTATTGTAAATTTATCAAGAGAAAATAAGAGTATAATGTAGTCCTCTGGGCTTTATCGTGTGGACCTAAGTCATAGACCGAACTACGCAAAATCTCGTGTCTCTCTCTTTATACCACTTTGTCTTTATTTTTTTATTTGATTATCTTTTCTTTCACTTTGGGCCCCACTTTATTTTTTCTTTAAAAATATAGCAGGGTAAAAAACCCTAGAAGAAGCTAGGGGAACACCAGGAAAAGGGGAGAGGATTGGCCCTCTTTTTTCTCTAAATATCTCTCCCTCTCTAAAACTCTCTCTCAGGTTCTATTAAGAACCCATACCATTTTTATAAACAAGTGTGCTAACTCAAACATGGAAGTGTCTTTAGCTCCAGCCAAAGACCCTATAACGATATCTCCATTTTACAAAAATAGTATAATTCACGCTAGCTCTTGAATTGAATAGGCCCCTCTCTTTCCAGACGTATGATGCAGCCCTGGTCGTCTATTTTGATCCAAAAATTGCACAAACAAAATTTATTGTCAGTTTCAGCAATTATTCAAACCAAAAGCCATTATTCACATCTTAGTAATATATTTCTCTATTCAACTAATTTTTCCTTTGGGGGTCACATCGTTAGCCAGGAATATAAAGGGCCACCTACGTACGTACCATAGAAGCCACTACAAAGGGTCGTGTCGATAGGGGTATATAAATAATTATGATTATTAATTATTGTCTCTAGCCACAATCACAACCCTCTTAAACAATAATCAAATTTTCGTAACCGTAACTGCATCACTTTAGGCGGTTAACGTACGGTTTTAAAATAACTGTCGGTTTGTAATTATTGAAATAAAAAACCGCACCACATAACCCTCTGTTTAGGTATAGACCATTTGTGCCTATTTAGGTGTTTCGGCTCTGTTTTTAATGTTTTATGACTATTCTTGTTTATTTATTTAAAAAAAGGATTCGTATTTTAGATGAAAAAAAAATAGTTTTGGGCTTATTCGATCACATTTGAGCTGCTTGGCGTGCTTTTGGTACATTATTATACCAAAAGGTTAAGTAAGAGTCAAGATGCCTGTACTTATTAATTGGATTTATCGTTTAGCAAATTTATTAATGAGTTTTGGATTTTTTTCAAATTGCTCCTAAACAACACGGTCATGCAACTGATAGTTCACGTGCTTCTATATCTAAAACACAGCCATATATGCATCCAGGTTCAACCAATTCATTACTTAGTATAGTATTTGTTAAATGCAATATTATAGTATAGGTTAGTTCATATATATCCTAATACAAATTTGATCTACATATAAAAATACTTGTTTGTCAAATTTCTTATTGCATCACACTCTAAAAATATATTCAAAAAAATACATTAAAACAAACAAATTAAGATGCAGTTTTATTGCACATGATTTCAAAACAAAATTAACCTCTAACAAAGGTTGAAATTTATGAAAACATAAAATTTGATTAAACAAATAATTACAGTTACAGGGTTGTTGGACGAACTATCTTCCAAAACTGATGCTTTTTTTTTTTCAAAAAAAAAAATTAACCGTTTGTTAGTGCCGATTGTCAAGTATTAGTAGCCACACTTAGATCACCGTGATAATATTAAGTATTCAAAAAAAAAAAACAAAACAAAACAAAATTTGACAAATAGTGGCGACCTAAGTGTGGCCGTTAATTGTCAAGTATTAGCGACCACACTTAAGTAGCCGCTAACAATATTAAAAATTCAAAAAAAAATATATTTTTTGAAAAATATATTTTTGGGTATCATTATATATGATTACCTGTCAAACTTACCATTAAACTCCTATATTATACTGTTGAAATAAATATATGAAATAGAGAATATATATGTGAAAGAGAGAGAGAGAGAGCGGAAGAGAAAGAGCGGAAATATATTAAGGACTACATTGTATTGAGTAGTGTTATATCTAACATATTACAAGAGACCTCTATATATAGAGAGGCTAAGAGTAATGACCAAGAAACCCTAGAGTATTTAAGGTAGGAAATAAATCATAATAGGAAAGACAATAATATATTCTAACATCCCCCCTCAAACTCAAGGTGGAAGATTTTGAAATCTTGAGTTTGAAATTAAAAGCCGAAGTACTCGATGGTTGGATCTAAACAGTGCCGGCGAGAAAGGCTGAAAGTGACGGCCGGGGAACGGAGACTAGCCGTTAATCCCATGAGGGGCCAAGCCGCAACTGACAATGATGGTCGAAGAACGAAAACTAGCTGTCAATCCTGTGAAGGGCCAAACCACATTGTGCCAAAAGGATGAAGGAGACGGTCGGAGAACGGAGAATATCCGTTAATCCCATGAGGGCCTAACCACAACTTACAATAATGGTTGGAAACAGAAATTAGTCGTTGATCCTGTGAAGGGTCTAACCATATTGTGCCATGTTTCGCCAATTATTGAGCCGTAGATCACAACATAATAGGCCAACAAAAATTCAAAAGATGGGTTTTTTTTTTTTTTTTTTTTTGAGTTTGCCGGAAAAGTGATCGGAGAGTGGCAGCAGGCGGCGGAGGACGGCGGCTGCTGGCGGCCGGCAGCAAATGGTGGTGGCTGCTGGTGGCAGTGAATGGTTGGACCTTGAATTGGGCTGAGATCGGAGCCTAATAGAATAGGCAATTGGGCCATTTTAATTGGGCCACAAATAGACCAAAACCCATGGACCATTGAATATGGTCTGAACCAAAATTAAGTGAACCAGGTCTAATTCGCTGGGCCGGGTTGACAAGTGTGGGCCGGTTGCTTTGGTGATCCGGAATGAAGAGACCCGGGTCTAACCCGTTTCAACGGGTTGACGAATTTGGATCGGGTCGGAAGCGCGTGAGTAGTTCGATGGAGACGTTCTGGACGTCTCTAGATCCTCGGCGGCGGATCTATGTAGTGGTACTGCAACCGGGATGATCGGCGGACTGGAGCGGCAGCAGGCGGTGCAACAGAACTGGCGGCGCGTGGGGTGTGTGAAACAATGGGTAGAAAACTTCTACCGGCGCGTAGTGGCATGTCCGCACTCCAATCGGGCTGATCTCGGTGGTTTCGGGCAGCGAGGAGGCAGATCTATCGATCTGGGCTGAAACCGGAGTGATCTAACGGCTGGAACGCCTGGCAGCTGAACCACCGAAAGTGGGCGGGAGACGACTTCTACCGGCGCGTAGCGGCGCGTGGAGGATCCGATAGTGGAGATCGAGGCAAATCTGGAATCTGAGGCGCCGGATCTGCCTATTGGCAGGGCCACGGATGTCGTGCTCGGAGCACAGCAGCGCGTGGGCGCGTGGGCCAGAAGGCTCGAAGCCGTGCTCGGAGCGTGGCGGCGCGTGGATCGTCCGATCGGAGGTTTCTGAATGTCTCCAGAATTCTGAGTGGCCGATCTATGCAGAGGCGTTGCAAAAGGGATGATTGGACCACTGGATCGATGGGAAGCAGCGCAGCGGCGCGGGAGCGTGTGAAGAAGCGATCCAGAACTTCAGACAGCGCGTGAGTTATCTGATGGAGACGTTCTGGACGGCTCTGGAGAGCCCTACGGCGGATCTCCAGAGACGTTTATTGGAGGCCATAAGACAATGGCTCTGATACCATGTTGAAATAAATATATGAAATAGAGAATATATATGTGAAAGAGAGAGAGAGAGAGCGGAAGAGAAAGAGCAGAAATATATTAAGGACTACATTGTATTGAGTAGTGTTATATCTAACATATTACAAGAGACCTCTATATATAGAGAGGCTAAGAGTAATGACCAAGAAACCCTAGAGTATTTAAGGTAGGAAATAAATCATAATAGGAAAGACAATAATATATTCTAACATATACAATACTAGCTCATAACCCGTGCTATACGTGGAATTCTTCATTATAATTTAGTTTCAGAATTTTAACATATCTTTATCGTACTTTTTATTATAGGTTAAAAAATGCTTGTAAAAAAAAAAATTATCACACAGCTTTCAATAAATTAAAAGACAATAAAGGTTAAGACCCTTAATTTAATTTTAATCCAAAAAAAGTAAAACTTTTTAAAATATTTGTTCACATAGGTGTAGTTTATAACAAAAGGAAGTATAAAAATAAAAATAAAAAATAGCAAAAAGAAAATCTGAAGATTATGATTTTCAAAGCATTAATAAAAAATAAAAAAAAAATTAGCAGGAGTCTCTAATATTATTGGTGTGATACATGTTACATTTCGATACAAATAAAACCCATATAATTCAAAACATTCTAAAAAAAAAAATACATAGCAAACTAAACAAAATGACTGAAAATCTAGTAAATCATACAAACGAAAACAAAAATATTCCTTTAAACATTCAAATGAACTAAAAAATAAGACATTTAATTTTAGTTTAATCCATATAAATTAAAACATATTAAAATCTTTGTGCCCATATGAATGGTTTACAACGAAAAAGAAGTATAAAGAAAAAAAAAATAGCAAAAAGAAAACATGGTTTAATCTAATTACCAAAGCATTAATAAAAAATTAGTAGAAATCTATGATATTGTTAGTGTGATACCTAATATATTTAAATACAAATAAAACCCAAGTAATTATAAACATTTAAAAAAATTCTGAACAAACTAAACAAAATAGTTTTTACGAATACAAAATAAAACAAAATCTTTCATTAAACATTTAACGCAATCAAATAAACTCTCACACCATGTTCAATGCATAATATCTCTTTGGTGTTTCAAAAGTATTTATATTCTTTTTATGCACAGCAATCAAATAAATTTTTGCCTTGTTTTTTTTTTCACAAGCATAAAAAAATTTCAAAAAATGGCTAAAAATGGAGTAAATCACATAAACGAAAAAAAAAATTAAATTCCGGAAAACATAAGTCTTTATCTTAGTTTAATCCATATACATTAAAACATGTTTAAATCTTTGTTCCTATAAGTATATATGGTTTAAAATGAAAAGTATAAAGAAAAAAATATCAATACAAATAAAACGCAAATAATTCTGAACATTAGGAAAAAAAAAAAAAAAAAAAAAAAAAAAAAAAAAGAAAGAAAGAAAGAAAGAAAGAAGCAAAGTCCTTCAAAAAAACAAAATAAAATTATGTACTTCAACACTCTGTTCTTCTCTTGAATGTTGCTACTGGATGCTCTTGATTTCACAATTCAAGATGTTTCAAACCCTAAAGAGAGAGATGTATAAATAACCAATCTAAGAGAGTAATATAATTTTTCAGTTTACTTGTACGGTTTCTTTAGAATTAATGCATGCAATACCTATATGGTCAATTATGGGTAGTTAACGTAGTATGTTCTTAGTTTTGAATTGTCTCTCTATAATTTTATAGAGTCGTAAATTCTGAAACTATAATATGCACATTAAAATTTTGAACTTAATAAAATCGCATATAAGGAAAATTTTTGAAATAAAATTTTGGAGAAAAAAAAAATAATAAAACTGGCCACTTAGAATTGATGCATGTTTTTAATTTTAACTTTTTAAAAAAATCTCACAACTTAATGAGGCTATAATGACACTTAATGATATAATGCGGAAAAAAATTGTTATTTTGGTCTCATGAAGATTAAAAAAAAATTAAAATCATGACAAAACCGGTTCAACCTTTAAAATTCACCGTTTTTTTTTATTTAAAAAACCGGTTCAGTGTTAAAAAAATTATAGGTTCACGCAACGTGTCATAATTCTTCATGGCACAAAGAACATTGAATGAATATATAAATCACATAAAATTTTAGTATTAAAAGAACCATAATTTTAGTTTTAATCCATATAAATTAAAACATTTAAAATATTCTTATATGTGTAGTTTAAAATAGAAAGAAGTGTAAAAAAAAAAAAAATAGCAAGAGAAAAATCTGGATTTTGATTATCAAAGCATTAATTAATAGTAGGAATCTATGATATTGTTAATATGATACGTACCTATTATGTTTCAATAAAAATAAAATCCATAAAATTTTAAACATTAAAAAAAAAAAAAAAAAAGCATTTCAAATTTAATGCTTTTTCTTTTTTTGACAGCGATGCTTAATTAATTCTTGAGTGTTTTAAAAGCATTTCTATTCATTTTGTGCACAATAATCAAATATAATTTTGCCTTTTTTGGCTTTCAAAAGCATAATAACACTTTCAAAAAATAAATGAAAATCGTGTAAATCAAATAAAAAAAAATATCTCATAAAACATTCAAATAAATTCAAACATAAGACCCTTATTTTTAGTTTAATTCATATAAATTAAAACATGTTAAAATCTTTATTCTCATAAGTGTAGTTTAGAATGAAAATAAGTATGAAGACGAAAAAATAACAAGAAGAAAATCATGATTTTGATTATCAAAGCATAAACTAAAAAATTAGCAGGAATTTTTTTTATTGTTGATGTGATACCTATTATATTTCAATCCTATATGATTCTAAACATTTGAAAAAGCAAATGAACGAGAGAAAAAGAAAAATGAAAAAAAAAATCTCATAAACATTCAAATGAAGAATTGCTCAACCAAGAATTTCATAAACAAAATGGAAACATATTTAAATTTCAAACAAAAATATAAAATATTAAAGAAACACATTTCTCCACAAAAGAGTCCTACTTGTATCATTAATTGAGAGAGAGAATAATTATATCATTAGTAGAGAGAGAGAGAGAGAGAGAGAGAGAGAGAGATATTAAATAGAACAATTCAATTTTATTTAAAAGACCGGTTCAGTACTTAAAGGATCGGTTTTGTCACTAAAAAGTATGGATTCATGTAACATGTCCCAATTTTATGCAATTCTAAGAAAGAATTCGGCTTTGATATATATATATATATGATTTCCACACCATATCATTAAAAAGGGCAAAAATGCAAATAAAAGGCAATCAAATGCACACTCATTGGTGTTTGTATAGATCACAAAGTCGAAACAATATTATGTATTACCGGAATGAGCTAATACATGTTGAATAGTCATTATTTTGAAGTCACATATATCATGCAATGCCTCACATGATGGTGAAGTCCATTCAAATGAAAAACTGAAACCTATCATATTTTTATCCTAGTATTTGGAACAAACTCCATAGCAAGCACTAAAAAATTGCAGTGCCATTGATGCAATCAAATAATAAAAAAGAACAAAATAAAAGGGATATGGGCTACTTCGAGAGAGTCGTGATCTCCAATGGCTACTTCGAGAGAATCTTGATCTCCAAAACAACTAAAAAGGTTTAGGTTTTTATAATATTCAGCATCCTTATTCATTGAGTAGGATTACACTTAAATAGATGACGGCTAGGTTATAAGACATATCATTAGGTCTAGCCGTCATAACACAATGCAGGAAAATAAACAAAGAAGGAAATAACATTCCTTATTAAACTAAATACTTAAGGAAATAAACCATGGAGAATATACTTCTTATTCTCTGCCGAATTGGGCTTTAGAATTGCCACATGTGCTGCCACATAAGCCCTAAAATTATGAACGTATCAGCCATCCAACAGCAGCAAATATGTCTGTGTTACGATCTTGTGTTTGGGAATGTGTTTGGGAACGTGTTTGGGGTCGATGAATGGGTAAGGTGGCTGGATCAATCTTCCTAAGTTTACCTATGGTGAAAATAGATTAGGGTTTTCAAGGAACCCTAGCCTCCCAATCAACAATTAAGTTGAGAAATAATAATCTTGGCATACCTTTTATTCATGAGTACAATTCTTATATATAGAGTACATAGCATATTTCCCCATACTTGGACAACACGTCCATATTATTAGCCAAAATCATTTAATTAATTATTGCCTTATTTAGCCAAGGGAAATCACCCCTTAATTGGAAGATTACTTCCTTATTCCTCACGTTCTTCTTCCTTGCCAAATTCAGCCACTTGCCTTGGAGAAGACTTCTTGAATCTTCCTGGCTCCAGCTGGCACCCGATCAGCCCCTTGCATGCTCTTAGCTTGGCCTTCCTTCAACACGTTCAGACCATGTGCCACTTCCTTAGTTGGTCCCTCATGCAACCATAACACTCCCTTCCCCTTCAATTGAACCTTGTCCTCAAGGTTAAAATCTGGAAATCTTTTACTCAATTCTGCCCGTAATTCCCAAGTTGCATCTGCTGGTGAGTGGCCGTACCAGTGGATTAATACCTCGTCACCCTTTGGACTGGACCTACGCTCCAATACAGCTTGGGGTTTGAGGACGTTGGCTTCTTCTGCTAAAGTGGGCAGCTCCTCTTGAATGGGAACTCCATTACCAATCCACTTCTTTAACACCGAAACGTGAAAGACATTATGAATTTTAGCCTTTGGTGGTAAAGCCAATCTATATGCTACTGGTCCTACCTTCTCGGTCACACGGTAGGGGCCAAAAAACTTTGGAGATAATTTTTTATTAACCCTCCTGTGTAAGGACTGCTGCCTGTACTCTTGTAGACGCAAGAAAACCCAATCTCCCACTTCAAAGTGTCGTTCTTGATGCTTTGAGTCATACATTTGCTTCATTCTATTCTGGGCACCCCTAAGTTGGACCCACACCTCTCGAAGAATGGCATCTCTCGCTAGCAACATCTCTTCTACAGCGGCATTTTTTGTTGTACCTGGGACATATGAAAGTAGCGTAGGAGGGGCTTGGCCATATACTATCTCAAATGGCGTCCTTTTGGTGGCCGAGTGAAACCCGGTATTATAGCAGTACTCCACCCAAGGAAGCCATTTAACCCACTGTTTTGGGTTAGAGCTAGTAAAACACCTTAGAAACATCTCAACGGTGCGGTTGACAACCTCAGTTGGCCCATCCGTCTGTGGGTAATAGGCTGAACTGAATCTAAATTTAATCCCATTTAGATGAAATAACTCCTTCCAAAAATGGCTAGTAAAGGTGGGGTCCCGATCACAAACTATGGATGTCGGTAAACCATGCAATTTAAAAATTTCAACAAAAAATACCTGAGCCACTTGAGGGGCCGTATACGGGTGTTTAAGAGCAATGAAGTGCCCGTACTTAGAGAGGCGGTCCACTACCACCATAATTGTGGTTTTGCTGAATGGGGAGGGCAAGCCATCAACAAAGTCCATGGAAATGTCGGACCAAACTTGAGAAGGAATGGGCAATGGCTGTAAAAGGCCCGCTGGTCTTGTGTTGTCTGTCTTGTGTCTCTGGCAAACTTCACATTGCTTGATGTAATCCTTTAGCTGCTGCCGCATCCTTGCCCAGAAGAAAACTGATCTGATACGTTGCAACCCCTTCTGGTAACCTTCATGGGTATTTTTGTGAAACTTTTCAATGATGGTTTGGGTCAATTGAGAATTGGGCTTGAGGTAGATTCTGTTCTTGTAGAAGAGAAGTCCCTCTTTGTAACTCCATGGCCCCACCATGTCACTTCTTGATATGCTGGAAATTAAATCTAGCAGCTCCTGGTCTCCTTTAATTTATTCTTGAATGGGAACAACCCAACGCAGTAGTGGTTGAGAAAAAGCAGCAAGGGATCCCTCCATGCGTCGTGACAGTGCATCAGCTACGGAATTTTCTGGCCCCTTCTTATACTCAATTGCAAAATCATAACCCATCAACTTAATTAGCCACTTTTGTTGTGCCTCCGTCACAATGGTTTGATCCCATAAATATTTAAGGCTACGGTGGTCAGTCCGTACCACAAACCGCTGCCCCAACAAATAAGGTCGCCATTTTTTTATCGCCGTTACAAGGGCGAGCATCTCCTTTTCGTAGGTGGATAGTTGTAAATTGCGGCCATGCAACGCTTGGCTAAAAGATGCAATCGGCCTCTTTTCTTGCATGAGTACCGCACCAATACCCACTCCGGATTCATCACATTCGATGACAAAGGTCTTTGAGAAATCTGGTAAAGCCAAAACTAGAGCTCGTGTCATGGCCAATTGGAGTTGTTGAAAAGCCTTGTCTGCATCCCCCTCCCATTTAAAGGCATCCTTCTTTAAGAGTTTGGTCAATGGCCGGGCAATGTTCCCGTAATGTTGAATGAACTTCCGGTAATAACCGGTAAGGTCGAGGAATCCCCTTAGCGTCTTGACTGTATTGGGCTTGGGCTAATTCAGCATGGCAGCAATTTTTTCAGGGTCCATGGAAACCCCCTCTTGGTTGATGATATACCCCAAATAGCTGATCTTTTTCTGCCCAAAATTGAACTTCTCTTTCTTGACATACAACCAGTTAGCCCATAAAATTTTAAATACAGTGGCTAAATGTTGTAAATGTTCTTCCCATGTTTGGCTATAAATTAAAATATCATCGAAAAAAACAAGAACAAACTTACGGATTAAATCCTAGAAAATTCCGTTCATCAATGATTGGAATGTGGATGGGGCGTTTGTAAGTCCAAACAGCATCACTAAAAATTCATAGTGGCCATGGTGAGTTCGGAAAGCAGTCTTTTCCACATCTTTGGAGTGCATCCGAATTTGGTGATACCCAGAGCGAAGGTCGAGTTTGGAGAAAAATTGAGCCCCATGTAATTCATCTAGTAGTTCGTCTATCACCGGGATAGGAAATTTATCCTTGACGGAGACACGGTTGAGTGCTCTATAATTGACACAAAGCCGCCATGACCCATCTTTCTTTTTGACAAGGAGGACCGGGGAAGAGTAGGGGCTAGTACTTGTTCGTATGACACCATTTTGCATGAGGCCCACCACGATCTTCTCAATTTCATTTTTCATGTAGTGGGGGTAACGGTAACGATGAACATTGACTGGACCCGTTCCTTCCAGCAAGGGAATTTGGTGGTCATGTTGACGTAGTGGGGGTAGGCCTTGGGGTTCTTCAAACAGCCTTTGGAATTGTTGGAGCAGCTGGTCCACGCATGGGTCTTGCACCTCTTCTAGATGCTGAGTCACGCCCAATTCTAGTGTGAAGATGTGCAGGAGGATGCCACCTTGCTGTTTCCTTATTTGCTTTTCCATTTTCACGCCACCTACCAACTTGTTTTGTGGTGAAGCTGTTCCCCTTAATGACACCTGCTTTCCTTTCCATTGGAAACTCATCACTAGTTTAGAGAAATCCCATAGTATGGGACCAAGGGTCCTCAACCATTGGGCACCCAAAACTGAATCATACCCCCTCAATAGTAATAAAAAAAATTCAAGAATAAAGGAAGTTCCTTGCAACCAAACCTGTACACTGCAGCACTTTCCTTGGCTTACCAATTTCTCCCCATTAGCCACCAATACTTCAAACTTGAAGTCCTTGTCTGGTGTGAGTCCCAATTTCTGGGCTAGCTCTATGCTAAGGAAATTGTGTGTACTTCCGGTGTCTACCAGCATGGTAATTTGAATTTCATTAATGGATCCTTTCACCTTCATAGTTTGTGGGGCTTGCACTCCAGAGATAGCGTGGATTGAGATTTCTGGGACTTCTTCCTCTTCTTCATAATTATTTTCTGCCACCTCCTCCCTTCCGGTATCCACTTCTTCCTCGTAAACACCCTCAATTAAGAAGAGCTTCTTCCAACGATGGCCAGGTGAGAACTTCTCGTCACAGTTGAAACATAGCCCCCGATCTCTTCTTTCCTTAAGCTCCGCTGGATTGAGCCGTTTGACCATGGGAGAACGACCACGTGACAGATTTGAGGATGGCATGGGTGGAAAATGGGAGGGCCCAGTGATTCTCCTTCCTTCCTGCATCGTTACCTGCTTCCTTTGGGCCACCGATCTTGCTTCAAATAGCCTAGCTAGTCCCACTGCTTCAGTTAGCGTACTAGGGCGTGATGCTTGTACCTCAGCACGAATGTTTTCCGTCAAGCCACTCACAAATCCACCAATTTGTTGATTGGCAGATAACCTCCCCGCCCTGCTCATAAGTCTCTCATATTGGGCTTGGTACTCCCTTACTGTTCCAGTCTGTTTCAACTTGGTCAAATCTCCATAAAAATCATCAAATTGAGTTGGGCCATAACGAACATGCAAGCTGTTTTTCATCAGTTCCCATGTTGGCTCGTCTTCACCTTCTTTGAAAAGTTGGTACCACAATTGAGCCTCTCCCTCCAAGTGGTAAGCTGCCAATGGTAATTTGTCATCCTCTAAGGTTCCTTGAAAATCAAAAAACTGCTCCACCCTACACACCCAACTTGTGGGGTCCTCAGAGCCATCAAATTTTGGGAAATCAAGCTTCGCAAGTTTGGGTGTCACCAACCCATTCTCTGATCTGCCCGAACCATGTCTCCCCCCCTTCGTTCGTGATGTCCTTCTCCATGGTCATGCTTGGATTGTTGGTTTTGGAATTGATTCCACATCGCTGCCATCATCTCTTCCATACGTTTGACAAGTCGTTCCTCCATTGAATTCAAAGAACTTAACTCCTTTTCCATGCGTTCAAGCCTTTGGTCCGCCATATCGCAACGCGACTCTGATACCAAATTGTTACGATCTTGTGTTTGGGAATGTGTTTGGGAACGTGTTTGGGGTCGATGAATGGGTAAGGTGGCTGGATCAATCTTCCTAAGTTTACCTATGGTGAAAATAGATTAGGGTTTTCGAGGAACCCTAGCCTCCCAATCAACAATTAAGTTGAGAAATAATAATCTCGGCATACCTTTTATTCATGAGTACAATTCTTATATATAGAGTACATAGCATATTTCCCCATACTTGGACAACACGTCCATATTATTAGCCAAAATCATTTAATTAATTATTGCCTTATTTAGCCAAGGGAAATCACCCCTTAATTGGAAGATTACTTCCTTATTCCTCACGTTCTTCTTCCTTGCCAAATTCAGCCACTTGCCTTGGAGAAGACTTCTTGAATCTTCCTGGCTCCAGCTGGCACCCGATTAGCCCCTTGCATGCTCTTAGCTTGGCCTTCCTTCAACACGTTCAGACCATGTGCCACTTCCTTAGTTGGTCCCTCATGCAACCATAACAATCTGGCGGTATTTAGTTGTGAGATGCTACCAATACCATGCATGTGCTCTATAAGGTCCAATACTCGGTTGCTGTTAAGAAAACCAACAAATATAATAGGTCAAACCATCTCATGAAAGCTATCACAAAATGTGTTTGCATTTGCCTGTTGTGTGTTGGTTGCTGAGGAAGAGAGAGAAGCATGTACCTGTATCCACACTCGTTGTCATAACATGAAACAAGCTTCATGAAGGAGGCACTGAGCCCCAATTCTTGCCATTGCGTCAAATATACTTGACCTGGATTGAAACGAATCCGTCCAAACTAAGTTATTAAAGCCAACAAATAGAGAGAGCCCGTTTGGCAGCCTGTTTTGGAAACAGTTTTTTGTTTCCAAAACAGGAAATCGTGTTTCAAAACAAAAAGCGTGCATTTGGCAACTTGTTTTTAAAACAAATAGGATGAAAACATATTTGGGTTGAAACACATTTTAAGGAAACAAGTCTAACTTGTTTCCTTAAAACCAATCTATGCTACAGTACCGAAAACATGCGCGGAACGGGTCTAAATTTGTTTTGGTTTTAAGTGCACAGTAACCCATCCTCAGTTCGAATCACGTGGAACGAATCTCATTTTATTTTCACTCATTTTTTTCTCACACAAGCCAATGAGCCATTACTCCTTCCACCTTCCCTTCTGCAAAGACCATCAACGCATCCCTTCACTTCCATTCCTGCAGAGCCATTACTCCTTCCACCATCCCTTCTAAAAATCCATCATCATCAACGCATCTCTCCTTCAACAAACCTCTTTAATTCCTGCATCTACTCTATTTCCACTTCAATTCCCCGTCAGGCTTCCCATCGCATCCCACGTCTATGTGAGTTGTTGTTGGGCAGGTCTACAAGCATCGCTGAGCTCCTGGGCTAGGAGCATCATAGAAATCACAAGGCTACGACACCAGTTGGTAAGTGATTTTTATTTTCGCCCATTTGCCCATCGCATCATCATCAACGCTTCATTCAATTTTGTTAACCTAAATGATTTTGGCATTCAATTTTGTTTCATTCTCTCCCAACTAACTCCACCAACCTTGTTCTTGTTCTTCAGTAATTAGTTTGTGGGTTTTGTGTTATAAAAAGGAGATGCGGGTTTGACGAGAATGACTGCTTACAGACGACAAAAGATTTGCGCCTCATCTCTCAAAACGGCTCCAATCACAAGATAGAAGAAGGTATTTTTCCTTTCTTCTTTCTATTTTTCTCTGGAAAATGTCTTCATATAAATCGATTGTTTGAGGAAATATCAATGGGTCAGTATGTATCAATGATTGTTTAATGTTTACGGTTATACCCACTTGTTGATTTAGCAAGATTTCCTAAAATTTTGTGAGCTTAGGTTGTAGACCAAAAATTTCTTTGTAATATTTGGATGTTCTATTATTTTCTGTTTTGAAGCTTTAATTTTGTTATATATACCAAATGGGAAGAGTTTGAACAAAGAATTTTTGTGGTTGATTTTGCAAACCATTTGTAATTGTGAATCTCAAGATCATCTTGTTTGCAAAGCAAATTGGAATTTGTGAAAGGGTGAATGCTAGGTAAAAATATAGTAGAAATATTAGGGAAAATAGAAGCAAATAGAACACAACCAATAGACGCGACTGAACAAAACAAAACATGAACATGAAACAAAACACAAACGTAAACAGTAGAAACTGTAACAAGTATTTTATCTTGTTACTGATTTCTATGGTTTAAGGTTGGAATTTGTAAACGTAAATGAAATAAAAATAGAATTATGATGAACTGAGGAAGAAATGGAAGAACAATGAAGAACAACAAAATTGGAAAATGATATTATACTGAAATTAGGCAAATTCGAGGATGCCTAAAACCTCCGTGAGTGATTCGAGGTACTCCCCCTCCATTTTCAGTCTAAAGACTAGATGTCAATTTCATGCCTAAAACATTTAACTAGTCTTGTTTATATAGGCTCACCTAAAGGCCACTAAACTAATAGACCACTAACTAATAAGGCCCATTAAACTACGGCCTATTAACTAATATATCCATTACAATAGGCTCACCTAAAGGCCACTAAACTAATAGGCCACTAACTAATAAGGCCCATTAAACTACGGCCTATTAACTAATATATCCATTACAATACCGACCCCTTTAATCAACTTGCCCACAAGGTGCGGTTAATTTTGCATAAAAAATATAAAAGCTTCAAAAGTTGGTTGCTGCCCTATTTTTGTGAACAAAAATATCGCTCCAATTGTTGTAGGCCCATTAACCCACAAAAAGCAGCCCTTTCTCAAGGATAAGCAGTACTGGTTCCCCATGCAAGTGGGCCCATGCACAAGATCCAGGCCATTGTAAAATCCACAATCTTCTAGAAGCAAAAGATAAGCCACCTTTACACGTGAGAGAGAAAAAAAAGAAAAGCCTCCTTCAGCTTTGAAATGAAATGGACTCCAGCTGTCTTTCATTTTTGAAAACAATTCTTGTGGATGCCACCTGTCCGTCTGCTTAGGCGTAAAGTGCACAGCCCAAAATTGCCCTTCGTCATCCACACGGACCACTCTTCTTTCTCTGCAGCTTCTAGAACCCACAGAGAAAAGCATCGGAACCGGTCCAAGTCTTCGGCCCCTAGCTCGGCTTCTCGGACCTCCGGTCCCCTGTCTCGCACGGCTCTGGCGACAGTAGTGCCGTCTTCCTCACCCAGCTCTCCTCGCATCCTCTTCTTCTTTCCAACGCCATCGGTGTTTGAGAACAAAAAAATCCACCCCGTCTTCATATGAATTCAGAGGAACCAAGGAACTCACAGTGTGATTTATGGCCTCTAGTATGATCACATTAGGCACTGCCGGATCTGGAAATGGCCTCTCCATGAAAGATTCGGAAATTCGTGGAGGAATTTCGTCGAACATATGGTAGGCGTCATCAACCGGATTTGCCGCTGTAATTTTTGTGTGATTTGGATCTTCAGCCAGTTCTTTTGCTGGGTTTGTTGTGTCTTCAATGGGATCTGGTTGTGGAATTATTTTGTCTCTCTTCTCAACTTCATCCGGATCAGAATTTTGAATGGGCGTGGGGTCTTCATCCGGCTCGGTCACCGAAATCAGTGTGTGGTGTGCATCGTCGGTGCTCTTTTTTTCTTCTCTTTGTTCGTGGTATGTAGTTGCAACCGGATCTGTTTCTTCATCTCTCTGCTCCTCTTCTTCGTCCTTGACTAGTTCTAGGGATTCTTCTTTAGCAGGAACTGCAAAACATGCTCTAAGAGTCCGAACGAATTCGTCCCAAGGAATTACACGTTTGCTCCATCTTATGTCCTGGAACCACTGCATCTCTCTAATCTTACCTTCCAGATGGAAGGTGGAAAGGGAAACGCGACGCTCATCCGGAGTGTGGTGGTATGCAAAGTACTCTTCCGCACGATAACACCACTCCTCCAGATCATCACCATCAAGCTGAGGGAATTTTAGAGCTCTGGCACGCTGTGAACTCCATTGCTGATTTTGTGCTCTCATTTCAGCTAGCAGATCGGCGATTTCTTGATACCTCCGTTGCTGCTCGACTTCTTGAAACTTCCGCTCGGCTTCTTGCTTCTTCCGCTCATGGTCTGGAACTCCAGAGACTACGAGATAGAATCCAGCAAATCCGTCGTGCTATCCTCGGAGTCCATCGGCAGAATATACCAGCGTCGATCGATTCGTTGGCGTTGTATACGAAAATTCCATGGAACTAACAAAACAATTTTCCCCGTAGATCTAGGCCTTTGATACCACTTGTAACAAGTATTTTATCTTGTTACTGATTTCTAGGGTTTAAGGTTGGAATTTGTAAACGTAAATGAAATGAAAATAGAATTATGATGAACTGAGGAAGAAATGGAAGAACAATGAAGAACAACAAAATTGGAAAATGATATTATACTGAAATTACGCAAATTCGAGGATGCCTAAAACCTTCGTGAGTGATTCAAGGTACTCCCCCTCCATTTTCAGTCTAAAGACTAGATGTCAATTTCATGCCTAAAACATTTAACTAGTCTTGTTTATATAGGCTCACCTAAAGGCCACTAAACTAATAGACCACTAACTAATAAGGCCCATTAAACTACGGCCTATTAACTAATATATCCATTACAATAGGCTCACCTAAAGGCCACTAAACTAATAGGCCACTAACTAATAAGGCCCATTAAACTTCGGCCTATTAACTAATATATCCATTACAATACCGACCCCTTTAAGCACCTTGCCCACAAGGTGCGGTTAATTTTGCGTAAAAAATATAAAAGCTTCAAAAGTTGGTTGCTGCCCTATTTTTGTGAACAAAAATATCGCTCCAATTGTTGTAGGCCCATTAACCCACAAAAAGCAGCCCTTTCTCAAGGATAAGCAGTACTGGTTACCCATGCAAGTGGGCCCATGCACAAGATCCAACCCATTGTAAAATCCACAATCTTCTAGAAGCAAAAGATAAGCCATCTTCACGCGTGAGAGAGAAAAAAAAGAAAAGCCTCCTTCAGCTTTGAAATGAAATGGACTACAGCTGTCTTTCATTTTTGAAAACAATTCTTGTGGATTCCACCTGTCCGTCTGCTTAGGCGTAAAGTGCACAGCCCAAAATTGCCCTTCGTCATCCACACGGACCACTCTTCTTTCTCTGCAGCTTCTAGAACCCACAGAGAAAAGCATCGGAACCGGTCCAAGTCTCCGGCCCCTAGCTCGGCTTCTCAGACCTCCAGTCCCCTGTCTCGCACGGCTCCAGCGACAGCAGTGCCGTCTTCCTCGCCCAGCTCTCGTCGCATCCTCTTCTTCTTTCCAACGCCATCGGTGTTTGAGAACAACAAAATCCACCCCGTCTTCATATGAATTCTAAGGAACCAAGGAACTCACAGTGTGATTTATGGCCTCTAGTATGATCACATTAGGCACTGCCAGATCTGGAAATGGCCTCTCCAAGAAAGATTCAGAAATTCGTGGAGGAATTTCGTCGAACATATGGTAGGCGTCATCAACCGGATCTGCCACTGTAATTTTTGTGTGATTTGGATCTTCAGCCGGTTCTTTTGCTGGGTTTGTTGTGTCTTCAATGGGATCTGGTCGTGGAATTATTTTGTCTCTCTTCTCAACTTCATTCGGATCAGAATTTTGAATGGGCGTGGTGTCTTCATCTGGCTCGGTCACCGAAATCAGTGTGTGGTGTGCATCGTTGGTGCTCTTTTTTTCTTCTCTTTGTTCGTGGTATGTAGTTGCAACCGGATCTGTTTCTTCATCTCTCTACTCCTCTTCTTCGTCCTTGACTAGTTCTAGGGATTCTTCTTTAGCAGGAACTGCAAAACGTGCTCTAAGAGTCCGAACGAATTCGTCCCAAGGAATCACACGTTTGCTCCATCTTATGTCCTGGAACCACTGCATCTCTCTAATCTTACCTTCCAGATGGAAGGTGGAAAGGGAAACGCGACGCTCATCCGGAGTGTGGTGGTATGCAAAGTACTCTTCCGCACGACAACACCACTCCTCCAGATCATCGCCATCAAGCTGAGGGAATTTTAGAGCTCTGGCACGCTGTGAACTCTATTGCTGACTTTGTGCTCTCATTTCAGTTAGCAGATCGGCGATTTCTTGATACCTCCGTTGCTGCTCGGCTTCTTGAAACTTCCGCTCGGCTTCTTGCTTCTTCCGCTCATGGTCTGGAACTCCAGAGACTACGAGATAGAATCCAGCAAATCCGTCGTGCCATCCTCGGAGTCCATCGGCAGAATATACCAGCGTCGATCGATTCGTTGGCATTGTATACGAAAATTCCATGGAACTAACAGAACAGTTTTCCCCGTAGATCTAGGGCTTTGATACCACTTGTAAGAAGTATTTTATCTTGTTACTGATTTCTAGGGTTTAAGGTTGGAATTTGTAAACGTAAATGAAATGATGAAAATAGAATTGTGATGAACTGAGGAAGAAATGGAAGAACAATGAAGAACAACAAAATTGGAAAATGATATTTTACTGAAATTAGGCAAATTCGAGGATGCCTAAAACCTCCGTGAGTGATTCGAGGTACTCCCCCTCCATTTTCAGTCTAAAGACTAGATGTCAATTTCATGCCTAAAACATTTAACTAGTCTTGTTTTGAAACCCCATGACTTCACTCATCCACACAAGGAGTCCTCACAAGACTTCACTCATCCACTAAGGAGTCCTAGGGGTTTAAAAGGCTTATTCCATACGCTAAATGCAATCGTACATCCTACGAAAGAAGGATTTATCTTCATGTTTTTCAGTTTTATTTCTTGTTTTGTATACTAAGGGACTAGCAATATGTAAGTTTGGGGGTGTAATAAGCGTTGAATGTTGCACATTCAAGCCCCTTAACTTATATATGTTAATTCCTTAGCATTGTTATTTGTTTGATTTTGTGTTGTTTTATTGTTTTCAGGTTTTAAATAAAGATGCAATTAATTCCATTGATTTTGGGTTTAAAGCACACTTTTAGAAGACTTAGAAGATATGTTTAAGCTTAACCAATCATAATAGAAGACCTATATGATGTGGTTAAGTTTAATCAAATCAAGTGAAGGATTAAATCGGAATTTCTCCACTAAGAGTCAAAATCGGATTGGATTCAAATTTGGATTATGCATATGTCTCAGTATTTGGATTATATCTTTTGCGTCAGATATCTGATTATAATGAAACTGGTTGCGTTGGAAAGATAATAAAATATACAACAAATATGTCAGAAATAGCTTTTTCCTAATTCAAACGATTATTATGCCAAAATCTCCCCGTAATAAAAGACCGCAATTCTGGACAAATTTGGAATCTTTTCCCTACTTGGATTGAAGTTTCAATCTCCTACTTGGACAAGAAGACTCAAGAGATGATTTCTCTGGAATTCCCAGAGCTTCTAGGCCTCTCCTAGTCTTTATAAATAGAACCCTAAGCTTCAAGAGAAAGCGTGCTTGTGCTTAGATTTAGACAGAAAATTCTTCTTGGAAGCTTGACAAGTTGAAGAGGAGAAGAACATGGAAGTAAGCCATCTCAGCACCACGATGAGCGGCTAAATTCCTAATAGGATGTTGATGTAGCCCTTTCCAAGTAACAATGGTTTAATTGTATTTTAGTTTGGGATTTTCTCTATGCATTATGGTTGTATAACTGTGAGAATTGATTTTAATGTTTATATTCAATCATTATGAATTTCTTATCTTGTCTTTTATATTGATTGAACTCAATCCTTCATATTTTCTGTGATTATGTGAATGATTGTTATACAACGGTTTTAATTGACATATAATCAAGAGGATTAGATAGGCCATGCCTAGGAAAGAAGGATTGTATTACACCCTAGTTTAGTATAATTTAGGTAGACAATCCGTGCCAACCGAAGATAGGTTATACTATTTCATTGATTGTGTTTATATCCTATTAAAGACGTAGCTAGTCCATGCCTAGGGAAGACGGGTCGTACCGCATCTTAGTGGTTAGGTGGACTGTCCGTGCCAAGCGAAGATGGATTATACTTATTCTTTAGAGGTAATTTCTTGACTACTCGAGTGAGACGAGCCCAATATCATGCATAGTATTGTTATGATTAATTTATGATTAACCATTGTTATGCGGTGAGTGGTGAAATCAATCCCATATTCTTTATCTCATCCCTACTCTATTTATTTTTATGTCTTTTACTTTCATATATTTATATTTAGAAAACAGAATCAAACATCTTTTAAATTAAGTTATATTTAATCTCGAAAAGCTTGGTAATAATACCTACGCAGTCCTTGAGGTTTAACACCCTCAACATAGCCCTATCCAACAAGGATTCGTACTATTGCGAGTGGTAATTTTGTTATTAATATATTTTGGTAAACAAAAGACCACATCAGTTAGGAGCTTAAATTAAAGACAATAAAAGTAATAATAGGAATTCCTTGATGGATTTTCCTTATCTTCTTGCAGACCATTAACTGACATTTAATCATTTGGTAATTCTTATTTTTTTTTCCTAATTAATAAAATATTTGTTGGAGAAAACCAACAACCGAAATACACAGTTACTCAAGATATTTATATGGGCGAAAGAGGAAGAAAAGAAAAGTCAGCTGCTTCTCAATGACCGAAATAAAGGTTTACAAATAAATAAAGAGCTTTTCTATTCGGTAACTAAATCAAATGAAGAGCACAAGATTCACAAGAACGGGAACTGGAATGAGAAGTTCTGCTTGTGAACATGTAACGCCCTGCCTTTTACAAAAAGGCGTAAGTGAATATTTCGAATTTCCATGTGACATTACGACATCATCAGAATTAAGATTTGGCAGTGGAATATATATATGTATATCCAACAAACTTGGAATTAAATAACACATAAGAGCTTCTAACTGAAATACCTCAAAATAGATAGATAAAGTGTAACTGAATAATTACACTTAAAGATAGTAATTGTACCACATGTAGCGCACATATAATTACAAACCAATCTGACTAGAATACCAACAGAAATATAATGGTTATTCTCCGACTATTATCATAATGGACTAAAACATAGTAGTCTACAAAATGAGAGGCAAGCTAGCCTCAAACACAGCCAACAGGATCTACTAAAGAGTCTGGGTAACTCTGATACTCCTCCTTCTTATACCTGTATTAATAAATAATACAGAGAGAAATGGTAACACAAAAATAACTAAGTGAGTCCGCTGTTTCCAATAATATGATGAATGCTGATTTATTTAATAAATGTAACACAATGTAATATGGTTTCATAATCACATGTATACGCAATATATAGTCTATGGTTGCGAGTCATAGACATATATTAAATATAAAGATAATCATGAAGTAGTAATTTGACAGTTTTAAATGCAGAGTTTTAAGTATTTCCCTTTTTTCACTCCTCTGTTGTGTTGGGCACAGTTAGCGCCATATTTGAAGCTTGGGCTTCCTCACATTTAACTTTTAATTATATGCTTTGGGAGCCTAGGCTCTTGGAAACCTGCGTCTTCCCTGGTGTCCTAGGTACACCAGTTTTTGCATTTAATTACAAAAAAGCCCCCCAAACTGCCACTCGTTCTTCGGATGACCCCCTGAATTACCAGTGCTTGCAATCCGGCCCCCCAAACTACTAATTGCTTATTTTTTAGCCCCATCTGTCACTTTGTGCTGTCTAAGTAGACGAAAATCAAGTCACGTGCATGGCACATGACTCTTTTAGCCCAAAAGCCTGAAAATACCCATTCTTTCACTTTGAAATTCCGCCCGTTGTTTTGAGTTTAAAGCTAATTTTTTTTTTCAATCTCCAAGACTCCATCGAAGGTCGCACAGTTGGATCTCCATACACCCCAGTGACTCCGGTCATGGCAGCAGCTCGATGTCGCCTTCCGGCAGCCACCGGAGCTAGGAAACTATTATGATGTCGAACTTCTCGAGCTACCATCGAATGCTTTGACGGGCCACATTCTGGCCAATCTCTCTAGGCTCTCGCGTTTAAACGTGCTTGATTTGGGTAAGAACAATTTGACAAGTGAAATCCCAAAGGAGATTTCTATGTGCTCGTCCTTGACCGCTTTGTTGTTGGACTCAAATCATCTTTCAAGTGGCATACCGGTCTCATTGTCTGAGCTATCCAATTTGACTAGGCTGGACCTTTCTACAAACAACTTGAGTTGGGAAATTCCCGATAACCTTTCACTGATTTCCACCTTGGTTAGATATAAAAGCCAGTAATATCTTCTTAGACTCAAGGCTTCGTGCTAAAATTGCCGATTTTGGGTTGGCCAAGTCTTTTCAAGAAGATAAGAGCCACATAAGCACGGACCTTGTCATGACTCTGTTCACCTCTGTTTTCATGTTCTAAAACAGAGGTGAATTTGTATCCGTTAGACACACCCTTTGGGGGATATTTTGGAAAGCAAGTGAATAAGTTTAGTAGAGTTCCTCATAGAATATGGACCGTAAAGCTATAATATAATACGGAGAAGACAAAATCTAGCAAAAGGTCCGTAGCTGGTGCACTCTACTCTTTAATTTGTGTTAGTATTTTGGCCTCATTCTGTTTGGACAAAATCACTTATTTGTAACAGATGTTGTAAACAGGGATTCCACTTATCAGAGCATTTTCAAAAGACTCTGCACTGCATAAAAGATTGAAGAATTCAAGTTCCCTGTTAGCCGTCCGAACGATGTGTCATCCCGTCCGGACGCCCATCTGTCTACTGTTCCATCCGTCCGGACGACACGCCATACCATCCGGACGCCAGATAGACCAGCATCATCCGTCCGGACGACGTGTTCCTTTCGTCCGGACTCTCCACTGCATCGAGAAGCTTCTATCCAGCTTGCATCAGTCCGGACGTTTCAGCAGCACGTCCGGACGCCTCTCAGTACTCGAACAGTTTCAGATTCTTTCCAAGTTCGGAAAGGGAAGATCAATCAACCGTCCGGACGATGTGGTATCACGTCCGGACGCGTGTCTCCTTAAGGCAAGAATCGCAATTCAAATATCACCGTCCGGACATCTGTCAGTCTTGGTCCGAACGCGCATGCAACTAATATGGAAATTGCCGATTCGACGTCAACCGTCCGGACGTCTGCCTCTCATGGTCCAGACGCGCGCATAGCAGATATGGAAATTGCGAGTTGAAGAATTGTCGTCCGGACGTTCATCCCCCTTGGTCGGGACGCGCGAAGCCTTATATAGAAATTACTTGCAGCGGACGTGCAACTGTCCAAACGTCAGTGTCTCACCGTCTGGATGTGGCTCTTAAACAAGAAAGATTTTCAGCAAAATTTTCAAAAAATTGTGTCGCACTGTTGCCCGTTCGGACGACCGAGGTTCACCGTCTAGACGGCATTCGTACATATTACTGCAGTCGCCCATTCTGCACCTCAACCTATAAATAGAGGCCCCTGGGCATTGAGAACTACAAGAATTCAGTATTGAATTCCACAAGAGCTCAGAGAAGTTCAAGATCCCTCTGAAGCCGTTACAAGTGTGCTGCGCTACATCTGAAGTCTATCTTAGGGGTTAGCCCTAAGGTAAAGGATTCCATTGAAGACCCCTTCAGGTAGGAGACCTGGTTGGGAAGCGTTCGTGTTGGGTTACACGTCAGAGAGCAAGGTACGACCACTACATCGGGTTAATGTGAGTGTTACTATCTTTTATCTAGCTTTGTCTTTTGAATAGTGGAATTCCTGGATTTGGCTGCCCCGGAGTGTTTTTTCTCTTGATTGAGTTTCCACTTCGTCAACAAAAATCTGTGTGTTGTTTACTTTCCGCATTGTTATTTTTGTTGCACACTTTACACACACTTGTCTTATTTTTAGAAGTCAATTTTGATTTTCAATTGGTATCAGAGCAGGCATACTCCGTTGTAAGGATTTATTTCCTGAGTGTGATCCTCATCTCTTTGTGACTTCTATTTTTTGATTACACCTTTTATCATGGATTTCTCTCAGTTATCTGAAGAAAATCATGATATTGAGCTCTCTAAAGTTTTTACAAAATTTGATAAACTTATTTCTCCAAAAGAGCTCAAAAAGGTGAAGCAAGAAAAAGAGTCATTGATTGTTCAGTTATCTGAATCACATGCTTTAATTGACTCTTTGAGATCTGAGAATACCATGCTATTTAACATCATTGATACACTTGAGAATAAATTAAAAGAATCTGAGGATCTCTTGAAAAATTTCTCAAGTGATAATTTGAAAAGCATGCCTTGTATTCATTCAGATATTTCTAACAAGCCTGCTTCAATTGTTCATATGAGTACTTCTACTTCACATGCTTATGATTCTGAAATAGATTCTATTTATATTAAGCCTGTGATAGTAGATACAGCTTGTTTAGAAAATTCTTGTTTAACTAATCATGTGATGCCAAAATCCAAAGATACAGGTACAGAACCTCATGGTAAGTTTGTCCCTACTTGCCATAATTGTGGGAAGATTGGTCATATTAGACCAAATTGTTATTTGTTGAGATCCCAGAGGCCTTGGATTAAGCAGGATGCTTTGAGGAAAAGTGAAGCTGAAGATTCTTCCTCATCAAAATATGTCCCTTCTCATTGGAGACATATAAAAGGTAAAGGCAATGTTATTTGTAAGAATGCTAATCATAATTCTGCAGAGACTACAAAGAAGCATTCAAACAAAAGAAGCTTCCCTACCTATCATCACTGCGGCATCACCGGTCACATTTGACCCAAATGTCCACATCTCTAGTCTCAAAAGTCGAAGGTTCAGAGGGAGCTTCCAGCAAGAGCTACTTCGGGCATTCTACCTTCGACAGCACATCAGGCTCCACGGCATCAGCAACAGTTTGTTCCCGCCAACCAGAGTGGCAAATCAAAGAAGAACAAATCAAGGCGCTACAAGAGAAAGAAGCCCACTAGCAACCATGGCTATGAAAGGTTGCTGAGCCTGATGCAGGGTATGCTAAGGAATATGGCCAACATGGACAAGACCTACAAGCCACCGCCTTGAGTCAAGCAGGTATGGGTCAGGAAGGATGAGACCATTCACCCCATGAGGGGGAATGAACGCACCTACCAGGAGAAGGTGTTCATGCCTAGGATTTGGTTCCTAATCCTAAGGCAACAAGTTTGATTGCTTGCACTTTTACTTGTTATATTTGTGTTCTTACTATGCAATCTAGGAACCAGTTTGTTGTGCCTCCTATTCTCTTAAGAGAGCATTGCACGTACTTGTTGGGGAAGACAGAAAAAGTAGGTCGAGCGACTGTTTTTCTGTATTGGCATCATCAGGTTTGATCTTGCCTTGCATATGATGTCATTTCCATATTGCATTTTTTTAATAAATAAATAAAAAATTTGGGGAGAATTTGCAGGATATTTTTTTTGGGCATATCAGATATTGCATGTATTTTCTCCTGATATCTCAATTCTTTGGGTATTAATTTACTTTGCTTAGATATATTTGAAAGTTTTTTACTATAATTTGCCAAGTGTTTTCCTGTATATGTAAAAGTAGGATAGCTTTTTTTCTCATGCGATGAAAAATGTGCACTATCCACGACTCTCCTAAAGGTACATCTTTCCTTCTCTGACTTTTTGTTTCTAGAAATTATGAATAAGAGAAGAAGATTTTGATAAGATAACCAAATTGACCACATGCTAGTTGAACCTAGCACCTATAAACTTTGGCATTTCCTTTAGTATTGCAGCACCGTAAGAAACAAGCAGTTAATCATGTGATTCCTGTGTTTTTGAGTATATATTCACTGCTTATGAGCTACATTTACTGTATGCCTTGCCCTCTACGTGCAAGTAAAACATTTACGTTGTCTTTCATGGTACAAGTAAATCATTTAGGTGCTGGATCTCATGAGGAGTGTATCAGATGAGGGTGGCTAGGCCCTAGTAAGTTATAAGGTTTGACTTTTGGCTTATCTTCCAGTTATTTTCTCTCTTGTCTAGAAAATCTGGTTACTCTCTGTCATGTCATTGAAAGTCTTACCTTGATGGTTTCTGTCTTCACACACACACGCAGTGCATGAGTTGAGTTGGCTAGTTGAATTTTGGATGTACAAGAACTTATTTGTGCTAATTGATTTCTCAACTCTCTTTTATATCTCTACTTAGTATTGAGATGCTTTCTAATTGTGTTATCAGTGGTTTATACATGTGTATTCTGACATTGACTTGAGAAAATTTGATCTCTGTAAAATTTTCCTCAGTCTTTCTGGTGTTTCAATGTGGAGCGTCCGAACGGTCTCTCTTGGCATCCGGACAGGTAGAGTTCAGTCGTTCGGACGTTTCCTTTTTGGAGTCCAGACCGGGTTGGAGCCTTGTCGTCCGAACGAGCCTTGTCTTACGTCTGGACACGCGCTGGCATCATCGTGCGGACGGTTACTTTATATCGTCCGGACGAGCGCGACCAGTCTGCTCCTTTCCGAGGCAGCGTACGTCGGGACGTCATCAAAACACCGTTCGGACAGGGACCCCACAGAGGCTATATAAAGCCTTGGCTGCCCCATTCTCTCCATACCCCATACAATCACTATTTTTGGCTGCTTGTGAGTTTTTCTTTTTTGTCAGTTTTTGGCCTTTTGCATATTCCTCTCATATTCTAGGTATTTTTCTAGTCTTTTTCTCTTCAGTTTTTTTAAACTGCTAGAATGTTTTTTTTGGAGTATGAAATGCAAATATCTACCATGTTGAAATTCTTTGGACTTAATTGTGATATTCTCTATATTTATTTTTACCCACGTCCTATTTACTGTTGTTATTCTGCCAATTTTTTTTACCCTAACAAGAATATTTTTGGACTATTTTTGGCAAAATTCTTGTTGGATCTTTTGCAGAATCATGTCTGCAATCAGCTCACAGCGTCGGGTCTGCCAGAGGACAAAGGAAGAGCAAAGTACATTTCAAGCCAAGATCATGGACCGCAATGTCTATGCTAAGCGAAACGTGGTCCGTGCAGATATCATGGTGCCTCTATTGGATCGCATTTATGAGACTATCCAGCACTACCATTGAGGGTATCTCTACACTTGTGCCAGCATCGTCCTCACCATGCTGGTCTGACTTTTCTATGCCAACCTTGAGGTGGCACAGAATGGTGAGCGAGGGGTTGTTCTGCAGTCCACCGTTGACGGACACATCATCACTGTTGATCCATAGATCATCAGTCATTTCATCAGAGTTCCAGTCCTTGATATGCCTGCCAGTCCTTACAATGAGATGGTGCTTCCTCCCTCATTGGATGATCTCCGAGAGTTCTTCCATGCTGTTCCACAGGGTGAGGAGCGCCCCACTACCATTTGGATAGGCGCCTTATCTCCCGCACACTGCATGCTGGCCAAAATTGTTCAGCACAATCTATGGCCAGTTGCCAGGCTCAGTGATCTGATACTGAAGAAGGCCCAGTTTGTTTATGCCATTCACCTTCGCTTGCCCTTTCGTCTTTGCAAGCATATTCTGTGTGTCATGCTGGAGGCTCGTGATGAGAACAATACCGGTCTCCCATTTGGCTGGCTAATCACTCAGATCATCCTTCAGTCGGGTATAAATGTGAATGGAGAGCCTAAGATAAAGGTACAGCAGCCCCTCAGCAAACAGACATTGATGAAGAAGAATGCGCAGCTGCGACGAGATGATTCTGACGATGACATGCCTGCTGCTATGACTGTTTCTTTTCCGGACGTGGCTTCCTCCTCTCATACCGTCCCACCATCTGAGCCAGAGTCAAATTATTCTCAAATAATGGAGGCCTTAGCCGCCATTCAGGGAGGGATGGCCACCATGCAGCAGTCCATCTCCTCTTTGCAGCTAGAAGTGCGGTCTATCAACAAACGGGTGGAGTAGACCCATTTGGACCTTTAGGAGTGCCTTCGAGTCCATCATCCGGACATCACTGATGATGAGGATGATGCAGCTCGGACTATACTCATGCCAAAGGATGTTTGATTTTATTTCCCGTTGTTTTACTTTTTTTTGTTATTTTGAGACATTCTGTTATTTTCTGTTGTTTTGTTAAACTGTTGAACTTATATTACTCTGTTTACCCGGGTCCTTCTGAGACCGTTAGGGGAGTAATTTTTATTTCAGTTGGTCTTTTATTACTCTGTTTTACCCTTTGTCTCTTTCTGACAAAAAGGGGGAGTAATTTTTATTTTTGAACCGGGAATGTATTTCCAAACCGGTCAAGTGATTTTTGTCCCAGAATGGCCAAAGGGGGAGTTTGTTAGTATTTCGGCCTCATTCTGTTTGGACAAAATCACTTATTTGTAAAAGATGTTGTAAACAGGGATTCCACTTATCAAAGCATTTTCAAAAGACTCTGCACTGTGGATAAGATTGAAGAATTCAAGTTCCCTGTCAGCCGTCCGGACGATGTGTCATCCCGTCCGGACGCCCATCTGTCTACTATTCCATCCGTCCGGACGACGTGCCATACCATCTGGACGCCAGACAGACCAGCATCATCCGTTCGGACGACGTGTTCCTTCCGTCTGGACTCTCCACTGTATCGAGAAGCTTCTATCCAGCTTGCATCCGTCCGGACGTTTCAGCAGCACGTCTGGACGCCTCTCAGTACTCGAACAGTTTCAGATTCTTTCCAAGTTCCAAGAAAGGGAAGATCAATCAACCGTCCGGACAATGTGGTATCCCATCTGGACGCGTGTCTCCATAAGGCAAGAATCGCAATTCAAATATCACCGTCCGGACGTCTGTCAGACTTGGTCCGGAAGCGCGTGCAACTACTATGGAAATTACCGATTCGACTTCAACCGTCCGGACGTCTGCCTCTCATGGTCCAGACGCGAGCATAGCAGATATGGAAATTGCGAGTTGAAGAATTGTCGTCCGGACGTTCATCCCCCTTGGTCAGGACGCGTGAAGCCTTATATAGAAATTACTTGCAGCGGACGTGCAACTGTCCAAACGTCAGTGTCTCACCGTCCGGACGCGGCTCTTAAACAAGAAAGATTTTCAGTGAAATTTTCAAAAAATCGTGTCACACTGTTGCCCGTTCGGACGGCCCAGGTTCACCGTCTAGACGGCATCCGTACATATTACTGCAGTCACCCATTCTGCACCTCAACCTATAAATAGAGGCTCCTGGGCATTGAGAACTGCAAGAATTCAGTATTGAATTCCACAAGAGCTCAGAGAAGTTCAAGATCCCTCTGAAGCTGTTACAAGTGTGCTGCGCTACATCTGAAGTCTATCTTAGGGGTTAGCCCTAAGGTAAAGGACTCCATTGAAGACCCTTTCAGGTAGGAGACCTGGTTGGGAAGCGTTCGTGTTGGGTTACACGTCAGAGAGCAAGGTACGACCACTGCATCGGGTTAATGTGAGTGTTACTATCTTGTATCTAGCTTTGTCTTCTGAATAGTGGAATTCCTGGGTTTGGCTGCCTCAGAGTGTTTTTTCTTTTGATTGAGTTTCCACTTCGTCAACAAAAATATGTGTGTTGTTTACTTTCCGCATTGTTATTTTTGTTGCACACTTTACACACACTTGTCTTATTTTTAGAAGTCAATTTCGATTTTCAATTTGCAAATGGTGAAGTTCAAAGCATGAATCGCGTCCATGGGTAGTCTTACCCAAGACAGTACTGGATGGCCATCGGAAGATAGAACCTGCAGTGGCGATGATTCATTGTCGCACTGCAATTATTTTTCAGGCAAGTGGGTGTTTGATAACCAAACTTACCCTCTGTACAAAGAGAACCAGTGCACATTCATGTTTGATTAGTTGGCTTGTGGGAAGTTTGGGACAAAGGACTTGAGCTATTAGAACTGGAGGTGGCAACCTCACCAATGCAACCTTCCTAGGTATCTACATGCATACATATATGCAACAAATGATGATGTTTATATTTTTAAAGATGTCTTTTGTCTGTGTTTCTGAGGTTTTTGTGGTCCTTTTTTTCTATGTTTAAAGATTTAATTGGGGTGAGCTTCACCCCAATAAAATCATAAGCAGTAGAACAAGAAGCTTAATTTGTTACAGCTAGCATAGTCTTGTCGAAATGGCAAGCTTAGTGTCTAACGGAGCTTTCTTGGGCTTGAACATGGCGGCACAAGTTTTTTGGACTCCGTTGGCTCAGTTTTCATACTTATGTGTTGGCTTGCAAATGTTTTCATACTTCGACAAGGTCTCCATCCACGAATGCCCACAGCTCCTACTCGAATGGCAGTTTCGTAAGATTGTGGTCTTTATGTTATTTTCTCAAAGGGCAATCTAGTAAATCCACGTTTAAAGAGAAGGGCATTTTCGGGAGTTTGTATATTGTTAAGTCACGTGTAGTGTTTCCCATCCATATTGACGAGAAACACTGATAGAGTGGGCCAAAAAACAAGCAATTGGTAGTTTGGGGGGCCGGATTGGAAGCACTGGTAGTTCGGGGGGCCATTCAGAGAACGGGTGGTAGTTTGGAAGGCTTTTTTGTTTTTAACCCTTATTATTTTCTTTTTTGGTACTTCTACATTCATTGCACCTAGGCAACCAGTGAATCGTCATGTACCACTGTGGATCTAAATCCCTAGCTTGTTATTAAACAGATTATTAAAATAATAAAATATACAAAGTCATATGTGCAAACAAGTAAATAAAGTAGTAGACACAATATTATAGGAAAAATCCACCAGCATCACCCTTAGTAAGTATAGAGATACTTATAGTTTACACTTCAAAGATTATCCACAGAAACTGCATAATTATATCCATGCATTAATAGACTAGCAAATAATACTAGGTGAATCTACTTATTTCTTTATTTCATAAAGAAATCATTATTTATCCAGACATCACAACGGCCATACATAAAATATAAATATAACATCATCGTTATATTTTATACCAACAACTAAAATAATCATTTTTATATTAATAAAAATGGATGGCACAACGGTATAAAATACTGATATTCTTTTTATAGCTTTTCATCTCTAAATAATATAATGTCGTTTGGACATTATAACGGCATACAAAATGGATTAATTATAATACCCCATATTTCTTGCGGGCATTACTATAGCATTTAAAAATAATAACCAAAATACCTTTTTTTAATAAAAATTGTCCTTTTTTACTTTTAAATCATATTAGCATAAAATTTCTTTTTAGATATAACTAATTGTCATAGTTATAAAATAATCTTAATTTGATCCTTTTATAAAATTGAGCAAAATAATGGCTTTAATATATTGAATGCATAAAAATACTTAAAAGTATTTGGGCAGCGTAACGGTGCTTTTGTAAAATAGTGACTTTTTATTCGGGCATTATAACGGTGTATTTTTATATTCAATAACTCCGCTTTGAATACCTTGTTTAAAACACAACTTAAAAACGTTAGATAAAAACTCATAAAATCAACAACACTTTTAAAAACTAATGTCCTTTTCTTTTCTTTTCTTTTCTTTTCTTTTCTTCTTTTTCCTTCTTCTTCTTTCTTATCTTTTCTTTCCTTTCTCTGCTGGTGAACCGAGAGAGAGAAGACAATGAAGAGAGAACGAGAGAAAGAAAGAAAGAGAACTTGAAAGAGAGGGATTACCTTCTGATCTTCCCTTCTTCTTGCTGTTGGGCCACTGAGAGAAAGACAAACAGAATTTGAGAGAGATTGTGAGAGAAATTGAGAGAATTGAGATAAATGAGATAAATGAGATGTGTGATCAAAGGAGGGGGGTTGGGTTCCTTATATAGTGAAATGAACGGCCCAGATCACTCTAAAATGATCGTATCCAATGGCTGGGATGAAGATTGGCTAGATTTGGTATTAAAAATCGAATCTCAGGTGATTCGGTGCATGAATCTGTTTTCTACAGAAAGTCGATCGATCTATTTTTAAGTCGATTGATCTACTTGAACAGTAGGTCGATCGATCGATTTCTAAGTCGATCGATCTACTTACACTATAAAATAATCGATCGATCTATTATACTTAGCCAAATTTTCATCTGTTTCTGCACATATATAACTAAATCACTCGATCGATTATTTAATTGATCGATTGATTTTGGCTTCTAATAAAGGTTCAATTCCACAATCGCACGATCGACTCTATAATCATTTTCTAATTCATTTTAACTCCTATACACTTATACATATATTTCTAATAAATATTTAATTTCTTAAATATTTATACCTATCTTGATGAATATTTATTCCACAAATATTTGTATGTATGTTATTCTTATTATTAGGCCTTAAATCATATTTTAAGATATTTTATTCAATATCTTAAAATACGGGATATTACAGAACAGTAGCATTGTCCTGTTTCTTCTAATTTCAAATTGTTTGATGCAATGGAGTTATGAGTCCATAACAATATTATTATGTCCTTCTCGAACCAAAAGTGCTTATTATTTGTGCCAAGTAACTTAACCATTCTTTCTTAGTGCAAAAAAGTTATGTTATCTTTGAATGAGGTACTTCAAGATATACTAATAGAACAACAATGCTACGTATTATATTTTTATCTCATAACTATCACACAATCTTGACATGATAGTTTTAACAAATTTTTAAATCAGTCTTAACATTGTTTAAAAAAAAAAAAGGAAAATTATAATTTAGCCCCTCAAACTACCAGTCATTCTCCGGATAGCCTCTCAAACTACAAAGGCTTGGACTTTAGCCCCTCAAACTACCAAAAACTTTGAAAAAGATCAATTTTGGCGAAATATGCCCATAATACCCCTGCCACGTGTCATTTTTCAATAAAAAAATAATTGACGCATAAGTGGGTCTTTAACTAAATAGCATGAATTGAAGCTTGCACAAATATATATATATAATATAAAAAATTAAAAATTAAAAAAAAAAAAGAATACTCCACTCTCTTACTAGTCCTAAAATCACAATGATACAGTTTAAAACCTGATAATATTGAATATTCATGGTATGACTTGGTTTGTAGTGATGGAAATCCTCTTTTGAGGAAAGGGTTTACAAAACGCGATAGATAGATCTAGGTTGTTAAAAGTGCAGGACTTTTTTCGGGTCTAAGGACTAGATTGGGTTCAAATTAGGGGTGTACAACTAGTTGCGGTTACAGTTATTGGTCATAACCGCAACCACAACTAGTCTACCGGTTACGATTTTTACCAACCGCCGGTTATCCGGTTATTAAAATCGGGTTATTAACCGGATAATCAGTTTTAATATATTGTTGAATCTTTTTTTGTTTTTTAATCCAATATTTGGCCATTCAATATTCAATTCTAAATACTAAATACTACTATCACCGTTCATTCAACATAAATAAAATGAACGGTTCCTGACTTGCATTTTGATCCATGGGTGGCTGGGTGCAATCAGCTCAGCCGAGCAGCTCTCATTTCTATTAAAAGGAATTTTCACTACCGTAAGGTACTTCTCCCATGACCATTTCTTTGTTTTTATAGAGAAAGTTTTATTACGTGATTTCTCGACTATAATATTCATATTTGTGCACCTATTGTGTGGTTGGCTTATGTTCATTTCAACTCAATCTCCATCAATGCTATAGGCCAACTAACCTCCGTTAATTTTGCTATGAAGAATACACATTGTTATATATATATATATATATATATATAAAATAAAAATAAAAACCGGTTATCGGTCATCCAGTTATTAATCGTTTTTTTAAAATGCTATAACCGGTAACCGTAACCGGGTATCCGATTATCTGGTTGCGGTTATTTCCGGTTTTCCGGTTCATCCAGTTAGCGGTTGTTGGTGGTTATTAACGATTACCAGTTATTTCTCTACTAGAATATTCCTAGTTGTGCACCTGTTGCGTGGTTGGCTTATGTTCATTTTAGCTCAATCTCCATCAATGCTATAGGCCAACTAACCTCTGTTAATTTTGCTACGAAGAATAAACATTGTTGTAATATATATAAGATAAAGATAAAAATAAAAACCAGTTACCGGTTATCCAGTTATTAATCGCTTTTTTAAAATGCTATAACCGGTAACCGCAACTGGGTATCCGGTTATCTGGTTGCAGTTATTTTCGGTTTCCCAGTTTCTCCGGTTAGCGGTTGTTGGCAGTTATTAACGGTTACTGGTTATTTCCGGTTAATAACTACCCCGCTTGTACACCCCTAGTTCAAACAACATAATTCAGGAGAGTCAGATTTTAAGGTTGTAATTTTACTTACATTAATTCGATTAAATACTACCTTTTCTTTCGCATGCTTTTAATTTGATGTATGTGATTTTGCGGCTATGTTACCATCCCTTAATATGAGAAAGGAGTTTAGTATTTTACTAAAAAAAAAAAAAAAAAAGGAAAGGAGATTAGTATATATTTGCAGGAAATTTTTTACCAACCAACTTTTAATATTGACATGTGTCTGTTACATGTGAGAAACACATATTTTTTTAATTACATGTACTTTTTACATGTCATTTTTTAAATTATAAATGTTTGTTTGGGTGCATTAATAGATTTTCAAAAACAAATTCTATTAGTATTCGCAATTTTTCAAAAACAAATCAGACTTTATCCAATTTTTTCTAATTTTGTCTCAGGAAGTCAAATCATCCAAACATCTTTTTCAACTTTATTTTACCTTAAAATTCGTGCAGTAAATTATAGTTCAATTTAGATTTCAATAAATCGAACACCCAAACAATGAGTGTCCAATAAATAATGGGCAGTCTTTTTAGAATTTAATTTATTTTTTTTCTTGAGCGATGCGCCTTGTAGTGAATAATTTATGGTCGCTTGGTGCCATGTTGAAAATTCTCCTTGCCCTCGTCCCCAAACATGGGCGGAACCGAAACTACCTCTGTTATGTTTGGCATTTATCACTTGAACTCTCTTTTAACTTTTATAGCTTTTGGTTGTGTAAGACATTCAATTTTCAATAGCAACATATTTTCTCTTTAGATCAGTCTGCTCTAGAGAAAAAAACTCTCAGAAAGCAGATCTGAGAGAATGAGGGAGTAGATATGTTCCCTCCTCATCTCTCTTTCTCTTTCTACTTCCTGCTCCTACCATCCCCCTCCCATTCTGATTTTTTTCCTTTTGTTTGTAGGCGTTCTCTGACCAGATTAGCAATTTTGGCATCTCTGTTATACATCCGTCCATCTACCTCCATGTTGAGCTATTCATCTCCTCTATAGCCACTGCTGCTGTTTGCTGGTTGTGTTTTTGCTTTGAATAAGAGTTTTTTTTCTCCATAGATTTGCCCTCATGGACGATCTATGGGATGAAGGTTAGTCAGGTGTGAGGGTTTAGTCAGGTGTAAGGGTTATCTCTCACGGCTTGGATAGATCGATGTGAGGGGTTATCTCTCACAGCCTGGATAGTTCGGTGTGAGGATTTATCTCTCACGGCCGGTTTAAATAAATTTTTCTATGATATTTGGCTACTATTGTCTTAGACCTAGTCTGCTCGAAGCAGATCTGCTCTTAACTAATTTTGTACATGGGTTAGCGGAAGATGAAAGTCATAGATAGCACTTTATTGTAAAAATTTTGTTTGTATATATGACTTTATAACCTCATAGCATGTGGCTATGATTTTGCAGAGCTTTATGCTTTGTGAAGTAAAAGTTTTGTGCTCGTGGTCTTTAATTAATGAAATACTCAGATCTTTCGTTAAAAAAAATAAAATAAAATAAAATCTTTTATAGCTTTTTGAATTATTTTTTAAAGTTTAAAAATTCTTAATTTAGTGTATTAAATTTACAAAATTTACAATCTCACCCTCATTTGAATTTTTGTATTAAATCCTAACAAATAGGTGAAAAATTCTTAAACTACCCATTTATTTTCTCCAATTTTTTATTAAAGAAAAAAAGATTATAATTGTAATTTAAGAGTAATTTGGTAATAATCATTTTACCCTTTAACCATTTAATAAATTGTAAATTTTGTAAATTCCAAGGCATAATTAATTAGGAAGTAAGAATTATTTGATAAAGCATTTCAATTATTATCTTCATGCTCAGTTAAAGATCATGACAAGCTCGTAAAGAAAAAACAACATTAAGTAGGATACATATGTTATTCAGATATCCCGTTTCTCTGTCTCTCTATCTCACTCACTACCAGATTCGATGCAAACAAATAAATGCAAACGCAAAACATGAGATAACTACTTACAATGCTAGATGGGCTATCGTCTTCCAAAACGACTGGGTAAGAAGCTCGTCTAAGTAAAGGTTTTCCCAAATTCAGCCGAGTATGTTACTGAACAAACGGTTGTGCCCTATAAATAAAACATTCAATTGAATTAATTAAATCTTGTTGGTCGTTGAACAAACTAGAAAAAAGCATTCAATTGACGTACCATATACAAATGCTCTAAGTTGCACCAGATGAATGGAAAGTTTCAAATTGTCATTAATTCTTGGTAGGTGGTTTGTTTAATTGAATGATCACGATTGGAAAGATTCAAATTGTCATTAATTCTCTACTTGGAAGTGGTTGGAAGTGTTGCTTTAAAACCAATTAAAAATATTATTTATTTAAACTAGAGTATATTTAGAGAGTTTAATATTTGATATTTTGAAATATACCTAGTGAGTCTCAATTTCAAATTTTTCAACAAAATTTAGTGAAAAACTCAAAAAAAAACCCACTTCAACAAACTCTCTATAATTTCTCTATTTTGGCTCTTGTCAGAATTTTACCCCTTTGGCTCACAAATCTCATAGGCTATTCAATATTTTATTATTTTCCATTTGTTTCCCGCATCTCCCCCCTTCTTCACTTTCCCTCTCCCCCATCTTCACTCCACACCCCCGTTCCACACCCACTTTTTTCTCTCTCTTTCTCTGATTTCTCTTGTCTTTAGGCCTACCAAAACGAGAATCACAGATTCAAGCACCGCCGTTATGAATGGTGTGAATCCCAAGCAGTAGCAGTTTCTTGTGCTCCCTTTTCATGTCAGGGGTGAGCGCTATTTTTGCTTTCAGATCCTGCAAGGAAGGCTGGTACTACCGCTACCTCGGCCTCTACCTCTAAATCTCTCACACCCATATTCCAATTTTTTTTTTATATATATTATATATATTTTTCTTTACATTTTCTTGTTCTCCGACCCCACTCCATACCCATGCATTTCAAGCTTTCTTATTTTTCGCCTTGATTCTTAAAAATACTTGTTTGGGTTGAATTATTTCTCTTAGAATTTCTTGTTTTTTGGGGGTTTGCGACAATGTTGCTGTACAAGCCAAAGAAGAATAAGAACGCCAAGGGCAACAGGCTCTTGATCAGCATTACTATGCTGGTTTATATCTGAAATTTAAAACTTGCCTCAAAAAAATTGTGTTCTTCTTTGACTGTTTGTTCTTCACTGTTTCCTTATTGGTTATATTGAAAACTCATATCAGTTTTGATCGGAAATGGGTCTGAGAGCATTTGTAGTGAAGTCGTCAAACAGGTGAAATCACATAAATCAGCCAATCTTTCACAAAAACACGCACGCAGCAAGCTCAATACTACTACAGTAAATCAGCCGATTGTCAGAACGCCTTGTCTAATTTTTTATTCCATTTTCCCAGGTTTGACGAACCAATTGCCTTCGTATCTTTCTGGTCGTTGAGGAAGCCAAGGTCGACAGAGGAGAACCTGGTCGTCGAGGGTCTGGTGGATCCTGGCTTGGGTCTGACAGTGGAGAAGCCGGAGAATGGGTTGGTTCCGGAGATAGGCGCAACAGCGGGGTCGAGTGTTACAAGTGCAGCGATCCGAGGCTAGGGATTAGGGTTCCGATGGATCTAGAAGCAGATGATGTCTTCTTCAACCGATCTTTCATTTTCTCGGGTTGGCGAAGGTAGAGAAGAAGTCGGCCGTCGAGATCTTCCCGGTCGTTATCAGGAAGCCGACGTCGAGGGTTGGATCTAGAGAAGAAGAACGGGTTGGGTCCGGTGGAGGTCGGTTGAAAAGTGGTTATTTTAATTGTAATAAAAAATAATATTTATTTAAAGTAGAGAAGATTTAGGGAGTTTGGTATTTAGAGCTTTTGAAAACTAAGTAGCTAAAATAACAAAAGTGATATTTTTCGTCAAAATTTGCTGAAATTTTGACAACTTCACTACAAATGCTCTGAGTATGGGAGACTGAAGGACTACATGATGGAGTGGATTGAGAGTGACATATAGAAGGAGAACGTTGGTTTGTTAAAGTGGGGTTCTCAAAACCAATAAAAAATAATATCTAATTAAAATAGAGAAATATTTTGAAAGTTTAATGGAAGAAGCTTTTTAAGTGATAAATAAAATAATAAAAGTAGATTGTGTGGCTAAACTTAGAAAATTTAGAGATCTCACTAGAGATGCTTTAAGAGTGTTCACAACAACTTCTCTATAAGTGTTTTGTTCCATAAATTTTAAGAAAAATTTCAATAAAGTCGTAAAAAGCCACCTACAACAACCTTCTTATATTTTTCTATTCCTTGTGAATGCTACAGTGCTTTCCAATGCATTAGGAAGCACTGTAGCTTTCCCATTTATTTATTAAATCCTCCTTTGAGGAGAGGATTTACAAAACACGAGAGATAGATCTAGGTTGTTAAAAGGGCAGGATTTTTTCGAGTCCAAGGATGAGTTTGGGTTCAAACAACATAATTCAGAAAAGTCAGGTTTAAAGGTTGTAATTTTGCCTACATTATTTCGATTAAATACTACATTTTCTCTCGCTTGTTTTTAATTTGATGTATGTGATTTTGCTGCTACGTTACCATCCCTTAAGAAAGGAGTTTAGTATTTTACTAAAAAAAAAAAAAAAGAGATATTAAAAAAAAGATGATTAAAAAACAAAGGAAGGGAGTTTAGTATTTATTTTTAGGAAATTTTTTACTAACCAACTTCTAATATTGAAATGTGTCTTTTACATGTGAGAAGTACACATTTTTTTAATTATATGTAATTTTTACATGGCATTTTTAAAATTTGGTTTATATGAATTTCTTATAAACAATTTTGTCAAAAAAATTTGTGTCCAATAAATAATGGGCAGCCTTTTTATAATTTAATTTTTTTTTCTTGAGCGATGCGCCTTGCAATGAATAATTTATGGTCACTTGGTGCCATGTTGAAAATTCGCCATGCCTACGTCCCCAAACATGGGCGGAACCGGAATTGCCTCTATTATGTTTGGCATTTACCACTTAAACTCTCTTTTAACTTTTATATATAGCTTTTGATTGTGTAAAACATTCAATTTTCATTGGTAAGACTTTTTCTCTCTCAGTCGGTTTTAGAGAAAAAATTCTCGGAAAACAAATCTGAAAGGAGGAGAGAGTAGATTTGTTCTCTCCTCCTCTCCATTTATCTTTCTACTTCTCACTCCTACCATCTCCCTCTCATTCTAGTTTTTTTATTTTGTTTGTAGGTATTCTCTGACCAAATCAACAATTTTAGCATTTCCGCTATGCATCTGTCCATCTACCTCCATGTTGTGCCATTGACCTCCTCCATGGCTGCTGCTGCTGTTTGCTGGTTGTGTTTTTGCTTTGAATAAAAGTTTTATTCTCCATAGATTTGTTTTTATACACGATCTATAAAATGAAGGTTAGTCAGGTGTGAGAGGTTATCTATCACGGCCTGGATAGTTCGATGTGAAGGGTTATCTCTCACGGCCGGTTTAAATAAATTTTTCTAAGATATTTGGCTACCATTGTCTTACATTTAATCTGCTCGTAGCAGATCTGCTCTTTAACTATTTTTGTACATGGGTTAACGGAAGATGAAAGTCATAGATATCATTTTATTCTAAAGATTTTGTTTGTATCTATGACTTTGTAACCTCATAACATGTTGCTACGTTTTTACAGAGTTTTATACTTTGTGATGTAAGAGCTTTATGCTCGTGATCTTTTATTAATGAAATACTCAGATCTCTCGTTAAAAAAAAAAAAAAAAAAAAAAAAAAAAAAAAAAAAAAAAACTTTTATAGCGTTTACAATTATTTTTTAATATTTAAAAATTCCATATTTAGTGTATTAAATTTACAATCTCACCTCCATTATAATTTTGTACTAAATCTTAACAAATTGGTGAAATTTCTAAACTACCCATTTATTTTTCCCAATTTTTTATTAAAGAAAAAAGAGTATAATTGTAATTTAAGAGAATTTGGTAATATTCATTTTACCCTTTAACCGTTTAATAAATTATAAATTTTGTAAATACCAAGGCATAATTAATTAGAAAGTAAGAATTATTAGATAAAACATTTCAATTATTATCTACATGCAATCATGCTCGGTTAAAGTTCATGACAACCTCGTAAAGAAAAAACAACATTAATTAGGATATGTTATTCAGATCTTGCAGATCGATGACCGCCGGTCCGCCCGGGATTCGGATCCAGGGATTGCCGTGGTAGCAATGGCTTCAATCCAGGCCGTTCTTAGAACCAACGGCCCGGAAGTTGACACGTGTAAAACTATAAATTTCAAAACTCATATTTCAACTAACCGGTTTTAAACTCTTCCGCCAAAACTAAAAAGATTTAAAATTGCACGCATGCACTTCACGTTCTTTCATAAAAAAAACCACCCTTTTTTCAGCTTTCCCTACCTCCACCAGTCTCAGACTCTCAGATGCAAGGACTATACATCTCACCATCGGATCCGGCTACTATGCGGTTCTTAAAAGTACCGCATATCTGTGGTACTTTTAAGCACCGGCTGAGATTCAGCCTTCCCCTTTTTAACTTTTTTTTTTTCGTATTTGGCTTTTCTTTTTTCTTTTAACTCTGTGTCCGTGTATCTGACTATCCTCCGTTACTTTTCGTATTTGGCATTGAACAAAGACAATGTGACTGATAGGGGAACTGTGTGTGTAAGGGTAATCCGGTACCATCAGACGATTCGTCAGAGGAGGTGACGGAAAGAGTGCGGCGGTTCCTGGAGAAGAGATCCAGGTTCTCGTCGGCGGTTTCCTTGGAGATTCCTGTCAAACTTTGACCTCGTTGGTGCCGCGACAGCGCCGGAAAATTCCTCCCGCCAACTAGAGATTCCCTCACGTTCCGATTCATCATTGCTCCCGCGCTGCTTCTAGTCCCATCTCAATGTGTATCCCTCAGAAGAATAGAGAGAGAGACGAGCAAGAGAGAGAGACGAGCAAGAGAGAGTGTGTGTAGTTGATGCAAAGGAAAGGGAGACAACAAGTCACCGAGCTTTCTTTTAAGCTTCTTCTCTTGGTCGGATTGCAGGGACTGCACAGCGGAAGTGATTTGGGTTTTTTTATTAGGTTTTGTTGTAAAATTGTGGGTTTGTAAGTGATTCTGATGTAACCCAGAGTGTCATTTCTTAGAACATGCAGGAAAAGCAGAGGGCAAGGGTGAAGGAGAAGATTGACAAGTGTTTAAAGCAAAAATTGATGGTTTTCTGCTAGCACCCATGATTCAAGTTCTGGAATTCTTGTACAAGTTCTGCAGAAATTGTTGTCTATTTTACTATTTCTGGTACAAGTTCTAGAATTCTGAAGAACATCTGTTGGGTGACTCATATATCTTTGCTACGTGTAACGCCCCGCTTTTGCAAAAAGCGTAGGTGAAAATTTTCGAATTTCCACAAGACATTACTAACTTATCAGAGGTAATTATTGGCAACGGAATAAATGTAATATAAGTTGGGAATAGGTAGACACTTCAGAGCTACTACTGAAATACCTCAAATATATATATGTAATGAGTCAGTCAGCATAATTATACAGATAGTAATACCAGTCATGCCACACAGGGCTAAATAATTATACAAGCCAAAATATATATATATAACCGGAGAATTATAAACATTGTTTTGGGATAGGCTAATGGACTATAACAGGGTAGTCCCAAAATATAGGCTTTCCAGCCTTACGAAACTGAACCAGGAACCATCTATATGTCGGGATAGTCCTGATAATCCTCTTCTTCTTCATAGCCTGAATCATTACAAGTACCATACAAAGAGAAGAAAACAACATAAACAATAAAGTAAGTCCACTGTTTCCAATAATAATATGAGTGCTGATTTATTTAGTAAATGCAACATAATGCAATGGCCAAATAATCACATGTATATACAAAATATAATCCATGATCGCTAGTCATAGACATAAAATGAACATAAATGTAACCATAAAGCAATGACAATCTTAAATATAGAGTTTAGGGCATTTCCCTTTTTCCACTACTCTGTTGGCCTTGGCACGGTTAGCGTGTTATTTGAAACCTTGGTTTCCTCACTTAACTTTTAATTATAATCTTTGGGAGCCTTGGCTCCTGGAAACCTTGGTTTCCCTGGTGACCTTGGTACACCAGTTTTTGTATTTATTATTCTTTTCAGGTACCTCCTCATTCACTGAGAACCTTGGAACTCACGTGAAGCCTCGCATACCCACCGTGGATCTTGATCCAACAGCTTGTTATTAGACAGGTTATTAGAAATAATAAAATATGCAAAATCACATGCGCAAACAAGTAAATAAAGCAGTAAACATAATATTATAGGAAAGTCAACCAGCTTCGTCCTCAGTAAGTATAGAGATACTTACTAGTTTCTGCTCCAAAAGTCTTTCTCTATAACTGCATAATTCCAATCATATAGTAATACTAGATTAGTGAAATGATGCTACAAATATGTTTACTATATTTATCCTCAAAGTACCATTTTAACCGTTGTCCTAATACTTCTGTTTTTGGTTCTCTTAACCATGATATTGAATGCCATCTTAGGTTATTGAATAATGAAACTAGAACATCTCTTCTTACTAGCCATTAATTCCACTAGTATGTTGATATATATATATATATATATATATATATATACAACTCTCTTTCATATCCCTATGTAGCCAAAATAATACTTTCCACACACACAAGCATTAGCCATATACCATTTACACTTACTCACTAGTTCATACTTTAATATTCTGATTCATGCAGGGAATTCCAGCACACAACACACACACACACACACACACCTTCCTTTTCATAAATCCATACACCCATACTTCAACAGCTCACTTCCACACAAAAGTATTAAAACAAAGCTACTATCTTGCTTGTTTAAAGCTTCATGAGTATAATTCCTTCAAAAGGAGAGATTACCCATGATTCTTAGGAACACATACTGAATTTTAGAGGGTAGAAAGGGAGATTCACTTACCAAGATTCGCACCCAACAGATTGGATGAAAGAAGAAGGTCTAACTCCAATGCAAGGTGCTTGAAATGAGTTGGGAGCTGCTGGCTTTTGAGCTGGAATTAGGGAGAGGTTTCTGATGTTAATTATTGGTGTTTTGTTGAGAAACAAGAGGGGATTCAAGGCTTTATTTCTGGCTATAGGTGCTGGCTTCCACAGAAGAATGAGAGAGATTTTTCCATGGGAGATTCAATACCAAAACAGTGAAGGGGAGAGGTGCTTACGTGAGTGGCATGGGGAGAGTTTAGACTGATTTTTGGTATCCCATGCAAGCTATATATAATAATCACGAAGGGCTGAGATCAATCCAGCACAAATCCTTCCAAGGGTCGGATCTTTGGCAGCAAGAGAGAGAAATATCCATGCAAGATCATCTAATATCCAAGATTTGATTTTCTTCCATATCTTGAGTCATGATTAGATTGTACCACCATATCTAGTTCAATTTCAACCAAACTAAGCTAACTTAGGCTTAACTAAGTAAGTTTCAATCATCTAGAACCGTTCATAAGCAATGGGTTTAAAATCAAAGGTGAAAATCACTTTTCTGCTGTTTACCCGTAAGCTGCGTCGCACTGGATAAAATCGCTCGATCGACATCGACCTATAATCGCTCGATCGACCAGAAAGTCGCTCGATCGATTTCGCTTTACTGATTCAACTTTTTACATGCATAACTACATAATTCTATTAGACTAAGAGCAATTCTTAAATCTTATATTTATGCACATAATTTGATAACTTAAGTGGGGTGTCTTTCTCGGGTATTACACTACGACTCTGTTTTTCTTGATATGTGTGCATGATTTTTGTGGTTTATATGCCATATAACCATTTCTTGTAATTTATAGAGTGTCACTTTACATCTTGTAATTTGTATGTGGAGGTGGTTGTGTAGCCGTATTGCTCCCAAGCTCGAGATGATGGAACCCGGTTCTAGTGTTAAAAGACAGGCATGTAACTTGTCATTTTTCATATTGATTGTATTTTGCTTAATATTAGATTTCTTTGAGAACCTCTAATTTTGCCTATGTATTTGGATATACTGCAAAACAGAGTTCACTCCTATTGCTGTTAGTTGCTTTATCTTTGTTTGGTTGGGCAATCAACATAGAATCTGAAGAGCAGAAGGAATGGTATTTCTTTACCCATAAAGATAAGAAGTATCCAACTGAAACTTGCACTAATAGAGCTACAAAAGCCAGATTTTGGACAGCTACTAGAAGAGACAAGGCCGTTTACTCTAGGCATTACTAATTTGCAGTTGTTATGATAAATTGATAATGCAGCAACTCTGAGAATGTTTGTACCCCATAAGAATAAGTGTATATGAAATGTACAACTATGAGTATGCTTGACTAGCTGCATCTTTTGTAAATGTGTAGTTGCATTTTACTTCATTGTAAAAATTCTGTTGAATTAATGAAATTTTTTTATTTGAGTGTTATCAACGTTGCTTTTTTATGGCACAAATTGTACAATGATGATTTTACTTTTTTTTTTTTTTGAAGAACAATGATGATTTTACTGCAACACTCTTAGTTGTGCTGGATTTGAACTGTCTACAGAAAAGATGGATAAAACTCAGTGGTATAGAGCAATAACGGTTGTAGTTCTACTTGATAGAATTGGAACTAGTTAACACTAACCATATCTTGTAATTACATAAAACAAAAAGCTCTACCCATGTTGCAATCTATTCCAAGTTTGAACATTCAAATAACAAAAGCTAGTGCAAAAGGGACAAGAATTTATTTTGGACAATCCAACAAATTTTTCAGATAAAAAGAAACTGAGCAACACCAACTAATGGTTAGGAAAGAAATTCCATAGAGTCGTATCATGAATGTTCAAACTTGTAAGGAGACATGAATTACTCTTGGTATCCTGCAATTTTCCAAATGAAAGAAGCATTACAATAGTGATTAGCACTAGCATTCTACGTGCCTTAAATAAAATTTTATTAGAATAGTACATGATGTATTGATGAAGGATAAAGACTACAAGGGGCATTAGCTGCATCATGAGGTATGTATAAATCCTATGCCATATATTATTGATCAATAACTATATATAATTTCTTAAAATAAAATAAAGTGAAACGAAAACAATAAAAAAAGAAAAAGAAAAAGGTGAAGTATTGGTACCTGATCTGAATGACATAATGACAAAGGATTAAAACTGTCAGCTCCATGCATCGATGAAGTCGTATATTGACCCTATTTTAGTTACACATGGATTAGTAAATGAAGCTCACATTAAATAAATAACATGTATAAATGTGAAACAAAATATAAAGCTATGAGGTAACTACTTGTAAATGCTGATTTACTTCCGGGTGATGATTGTTGATACTTTTCTTCTTCTTTATAGCCACTTCAATAGAACTTTTGATCCGACGCTTTCCCTTACAACCTTGCTTCTTTTTTAGGCCTTTAGCACTTATGACATCTTCATTTAATGGATTTTCTTGAGAATTATCAACTTGGCAAAGATCGGATTTCCTTCTCATGACATCTTCAATCTTTTTGTTCAACTCAGTATAGTTTTCCAATGCTATCTTGTATGCTTCTTCACATTCAGCTGCTCGACTGATAAGTTTGACATACAAGGGGCACAAGGACTTATATCGAGTTGTGAATTCTAAATTGGTATCTATTATTATTTCATGTCCGTTGAAGTCTTGCACAATCTCATTTCTTGCATCTTTTGTCCATCTCTTAAGGATGTACTTCTTTGGAAGTACCTTGATATTCATAACATCAAGAATTTTAAAGCATGGCCACACAAAATTCCACATCTCTCAAACTTTCTGCAATTACATGAAACACTGTGTTCCAAAGAATTCCAAATGACTCTACGATCTTGAGGCTTATCATAAAATGACACTATATATTCATGAGATGAGTTTCTTTCAATACACTCCTTGACATAAGCTCCTTGGAACTCTTCATATTGCTTTTGAAACTTCAAAAATGGTTGAGAAGTATAAATCTTTGTCGCTTGTACCAACATAGGTGATAACATCTTAATCTTTGGTAACTTTTGTCTTAAATTATACTCCGCCAACAATTCCTTGTAACGCTTATCATTAAGTAATCTATCAAAATGTGTGAAGAACTTTACAATATCATAATCTGACTGTAAATAATCCTTCAAGTCAGCATTCAAACTTTCACTCAATTGTGTCGAAGTCATTCCTGCAGAAAAAGACATCTTGACATATGCTTTAGCCCATTTCTCTTTCACTTCAAATAAACGTTGTAGCCAAGAATTATCACATACATTATACTTATGAAGTATAGCATCCCAAGCACTAAGGAACTCATCTTCCTCTTCCCAAACTTTAAAACATGCATTAATAAGATCACTTCTAAACCCATTCTCACCTCTTAATAAATGACCAATATGTTTCAAAGCATTTTGCATAAATGCCACGTACACAATCAATGGTAAGTATTAGGCATCACCACTGAGATAGCTTTTGCCATTGCTGGATCTTGATCAGTAAAGATTGTATTTGGCTTCTTCCCTGACATTGCCTCAAAAAAAGTTTCAAACAAACACTCAAAGAACTCTATAGTTTCATCGTATAAAAGTGCTGCCCCAAATATCACAACCTCTCTATGATGATTAAACCCAACAAACATTGCAAGTGGTCGATATTCCTTATTAGTTCTGTATGTCGTATCAAAAGAAACTACATCACCAAATAACTTATAATCAACAATCATTTGCGCATCTGCCCAAAAAATATTTGTTATTTGTTCTGCAGCATCCAACTGTAATGAATAATAAAAGGAAAAATTCTCTCGCTTTTTCTTTTCAAAGTATCTAAGTAAACACCCTGACTCACCATATTTCAGCTCTCGTTGTCGCTTGCTGTGAAGGTAATTTTTATGATCTTGCTTGGTGTAACCAAGAACATCTTTTCCACCAGCTTGCCTACCCATGAACTCATACGAATCTTTCAATTTTATACCACTATCATAAGCCAAATCAATTTCCAATGCTTGTGCATGTGAAATCCTTCGTTGTGATGGCATCATGTGAGCACATTGTGAAACATGAAGAGCATGATTATGACTGAGCTCAAGGCTCTGTATACAATATTTCTCCTTCTTTTTATCAAGTCGAATCTTCATATGTGCTTGGCAACCTGTCCTTGTTTCAGCTCGTTCACGTGTTTTTTGACCATCTCTCTCCCATTCGTCTCGAAATCCCTCTTTACAACATACAAATTGTCTTGAAGTCACCACGCCATCTACCTTTCTTTTATTACACCAATCTTTACGAATACTAAACCCATAATTTCGTCCATACTCATTATAAAAGTCGTATGCCTCTTGTTCAGAACCAAACTCCATGTCAAGCTTTGGCGTATAATCAGTAACTACATTTTCATTGTTCTTGTTCGTCTCCTCCATATAACTATTCAAAAGATAAATATAAATGTGTAACAATCTTGAAATCTTGTTAGAATATGCTAGAAGACTTAAAAGATGCTATGTCAATTTTGATAGAATATTTCAACACATTTTTTCTTTTCTTTAAAAGGGAAATACATCCAAACAAGTAGATTCTATAAAAAATAATTATATGACTGGGCATTACAGAACAGTTTTTTTGTTCGTTCACACAAAAATACATCTCTTTTATAACAAAAATTATTTCTTTCACGGAACACCATTTCAAAAAGGATTTTTTTTTTTTGCTTTCATAAACAATAAAAACTTATAAACTGATAAAAACAATACACAAAACACAAACTAACCTGTCATGGGAGTCTTGGATGGCCTCTTTATCTGGAAACATGTGCAAACTCGACGCCATTTTTACTTGTGTTCACCTTGATTATTTAGATTTTCCTCAGTTTTGGTTTCCTGTGTCGTTGTGAATGGAAATCTTGATTATTTAGACAAAAAATGGAAATCTTGAAAGCAAGCAAAAGAGAGCGAGAGATGCCGTGTAAAATTGAGACCTTTCAGTTTTGGTTTCCCACGGTAGCAAAGAGACGTGCCTTTGTTTGGCAATTTTTGTTTATTTCAGTTTTGGTTTCCCGCGTCATTGTGAATGAGAGAGAGAGAAGAAAAAAAAAAAAAAAAAAAAAAAAAAAAAAACCCAAATCAGCAGCTTCTGTTTAAGTGTTTAACGGATCCTTCACGGAGTTAAAAGCAAAAAGACAAAAAAACTAAAAAGGAGGAACGGCTGTACATTTTCCCACAAAGCCAAGAGAGAGAGAAAAAAATAAGAAAAAGAAAAAACATTAAAAAGGGGAAGGCTGAATCTCAGTCGGTGCTTAAAAGTACCGCAGATATGCGGTACTTTTAAGCACCTCATAGTAGCCGGATCCCTCGCCATCAAACCCAGCAACAGCTGAGGATATCAAAAGGACGGCCTGTGAGTCTTTTTCTGAACCAGACATTTCCTTCTTCTTTCAACCAAAAATAACTTTCGTTAGCTCCCTTCATTTTCTTATGAAAATTTAAGCCAAAAAACTAACCTTTCAGCCACAATAGTAGTTTTTTCAACGAAAATGACAATACTGGATTTTGCGTTTTTGGATTTCGACTTCAGCCTCCCTCCACAGCCACATTAGTATTCAACTGGATTTTGCATTTTTACTTCTTCCTTTCAGCTTTTTCTGATTATTTGGTTTCCTTACACCTTCAAGTTGCTTATTTGAGGTGGAAACAAATTCTCTGGTTTTTTTTTTACTTTTTTTTTTATTTCTGTTAAAATACCTGGAAATGGACGGAAGTGGATAAGTTGCCAATAACCTATCAAAGCAATGAGAGTTTTCGTTCAGCATGGAGTTAGAACAAGACGTGAGAAGTGGCTCTATTCACACTGGCAAGAAACAGGGGATAAAAGACGAGTACATTACTTCTTTTTTTTTTTTTTTGGTGGATGAATGGAAATTTTAACCAACCAAAGAAGGCACTCAAGCTGGAAAACTCAAGCCAACATACTACAAAGGCAAAATCCAAAACAAAATCTCTCAAACAAATCACAGAGAGAAGCCTAAGACAAATCGAGTACACAGATGGGTGTCAAATTTGAATGAAATCAATAAAACCCACAACTAAAAGATAAAAATACTTGAATTGTTTTGTAATTCTCTCACTTGTATTTTTCACCAGCAGTGTACATGGTAATTTATATACATGAATACTCATTACGTTACAAAAGCATCATTCCATGATTTATGGGTTTACTTAATGACAAATATGATTGTCATTCATTGTGTGGGTCATCAACAGATTTCCTTGACTTCTGCAGAGGTGCGTTTCTTTCTTGTTGGGACGTTACTTCCTTATCTCATAATGAGAGTGTTGTTCATGAGTTGTAGCATTAGTAACGTAAGCCTTCATTGCTTGAGGTGATTTACGTTCATGAGCTGTAGCGTTAGTAACGTAAGTCTTAATAGGTCCCCGTAATCTAAGCGGAATAGCAAAGACGCTAAGATTGTCACGGAGAGTAGCATAACAGGTGGAGACTAATGGCTTGGTAAAAATATCTGCTCTTTGATCCTTGGTAGAGGTAAAACGAACCATTAGATTTTTGGAGGCAACTTTGTCACGGACGAAGTGAAAATCAATTTCAATGTGCTTCATGCGGGCATGGAACATAGGATTTGCCGTGAGATATGTGGCACCAAGGTTGTCACACCATAAGGTGGGTGGATGAGGGAGAAAAATACCCAATTCTTTTAAGAGTGATTGTAGCCATTGAAGTTCAGCAGTAGCATTTGCTAAAGAACGATACTCTGCTTCGGTATTAGAGCGAGAGACAGTAGCTTGCTTACGGGAGCTCCAGGATATTAAATTAGAACCCAAATAAATGCAATAGCCTCCAGTAGAGTGCCTATCATCAGGACAACCGGCCCAATCAGCATCAGAGTAGGTATGGAGATTAGTAGAGGATTGTTGTCGAATAAATAATCCATGATACAAAGTGTGCTTCAAATAGCGTAAGATCCGCTTAACTGCAGTCCAGTGATTTACTGTTGGGCGGTGAAGGAACTGGCATACCTTATTTACAGCAAAGGACACATCCGGGCGAGTAAGAGAGAGATACTGCAAGGACCCCACAATGCTAAGGTACAGTGAGGGATCTGAAAATGCTTCACTATCAAACCGAGAAAAAGATTTGGAAGAACACATGGGGGAAGTTACTGATTTAGCATTTTCCATGTTGGCTTTTTGCAATAAGTCAATAATATATTGCTTCTGTGATAAGAACAACCCAGTAGCATCATGAAGAACTTCCACGCCTAGAAAGTAGTGAATAGGTCCAAGGTCTTTCACTGGAATATCAAATTGAAGCTTTCTAATTAATGCTGCAATAGCCTGAGGATTAGGTCCAGTTATAAGAATATCATCCACATAAATGAGTATAAATATCAGAGAAGAGCCGTGGCCATAAATGAAAAGCGAGGTGTCGGATTTGGAGCCTACAAAACCAAGCTCAAGAAGCCGTGAACTGAGATGAGAAAACCACGCTCGCGGGGCCTGCTTAAGACCATAGAGAGACTTCTTTAAATGACAAACATGATCTGGGAAAGATGGATGCACATACCCAGGGGGCTGAACCATGTATACATTCTCCTGCAAAAAAACCATGTAAGAAGGCATTTGTGACATCTAATTGCTTAATACACCAGTTGGAGGACACAACAATTGAAAGCACAGTGCGAATAGTTGTAGGCTTCACAACCGGACTAAATGTTTCACTGTAGTCAATGCCCGGTTGCTGATGAAATCTTTTGGCAACGAGACGAGCCTTGTAGCGATCAACACTTCCATCAGGCTTACGTTTAATTCAAAAGACCCATTTGCATCCAACTAAATTCATATGAGATGTGCGAGGAATTAAAGACCAAGTGCCATTATGCATTAAGGCATTAAACTTATTATTCATTGCCTCCCTCCAATGTAGATGTTTGGAAGCTTCAGTAAATGAGGTGGGTTCAACCTCAGTAGAGGCAGTGACAATGAATGAGGACTTGGGTGCAGGATAAGGTATAGTTCCATCTGTAAATTTCTTGGGCTTCTGAATGTTATTTCTTGAGCGAGTCTGCATGGGATGAGGGGCAACTTGTGAAGTGCCAGGAGGAGGAACAATAGGCATAATTTCCGTGGCAGGTAATGAGACATCGGTAGAGATTGTAGGGAGCATCTCGGGGGAGGAGGATGGAGACGGTGAAGACCCATGTGTTAAAGGAATAGAGGAATTCATGATGGGAAGTGGGGAGAAAACCCGAAGGTGTGATGGAAGGGACACTGAATGGGAATTTAAGGAAGAAGCAGGTGTAGAGGGAAGATTAAAAGGAAAAATAGTTTCACCAAAAATAACATGCCGTGATATATAGATTTTGCCGGACGGAATATGTAAACATCGATATCCTTTGTGGTGCAAACTATATCCCAAGAAAACACAAAATTTAGAGCGAAAATCAAGTTTATGGGTGTTGTAGGGACGTAAATGAGGCCAACAAGCACACCCAAAAACTATTAAGAAGGCGTAATCAAGAGGTTTGTGAAACTGTAATTCAAATAGGGATTTATGATTTGTGACCGGAGAAGGTAAGTGATTAATAAGAAAGGAGGCTGTCAAAAAGGCTTCATCCCAATACTTTAAAGGAAGCAGAGGCGAGGAGAGACAATCCAGTTTCAACTAGATGTCAATGTTTTCTTTCAACAGAGCCCTGTTGTTGATGAGTATGAGGACAAGAAATGAGATGAGAAATTCCTTGGTTGGCCAAAATAGAATTGAGGGAACGAAATTCACCCCCCCAATCTGATTGTATAGCCTTAATTTTCTAGTCAAATAATTTTTCAACATGCTTTTGAAAAAGCAAAAAGGTAGATAAAACTTCAGATTTTGTAGTAATAGGAAATAACCAAGAAAATTTACTAAAATCATCAATGAAACAAACATAATAACGTTTTCCATTGATAGAAGGAAAAGGGGAAGGGCCCCATACATCTGTGAATAATAAATCTAAAGGATGCGAAGAAATTGAAGAAGACAAATAAGAAGGAAGTTCATGACTTTTGCCAAACCGACATGCATGACAAACGGTGGAAGCCTTATTCTTGAGAGTGGCAAGGGCATTGGTACGAACAACTTGACTCACAATCCGGAGAGATGGATGACCAAGCCGACAGTGCCAACGGTCCAAGGAAGCACGTTCACCAACCAAAGCAAAACGAGAAGATTGGGGAATGGAAGGCAACGTGTACAACCCATTCTTACTCGGGCCACGGAGTAGAGTAGTTCCCGTTCAAGGATCCTTAACACAAAAAAAAAAAATTGGATGAAATTCAAAAAACACATTATTATCACTAGTAAATTGAGAGACAGAAAGAAGATTCTTTTGAATATTAGGAACATGAAGAAGATTTTGTAAGCGAAATGAGATATGAGGATAAGAAAATTGGGAAGAACCGAGATGCTTAATAGTCAAACCTTGCCCATTGCCTACACGGAGATGATCAGGGCCAGTGTACTCCTCAGCATGAAAAGTGAGATTAGTAAGGACCGAGGTAACATGATTGGTTGCCCCTGTGCCAGGGTACCAATTTAGATCTTTGCCAAAGTGAGAGGCTGCGGTGTTGGTCTGCATAGGCTGCATAGTTGAGGAGGAATCTTTTTGATAAGAGTAGTCAAACCGGTGGTAGCAGCTTAATGCAGCATGACCCGGCTTGTTGCAAACTTGGCAGACTGTTCTGAAATTAGTGCCAGATGATGAGGTAGAAGAGAACCTCTTTCCACGTCCTCTGCTGCGAGTAGTTCCATAATTGCGATTTGCAAAAGTAGAAAAGGAATTGTTGCCAGCAGTTCGGGACTACGAAAATGTCCTTTGTGTTTTAGAGCAGAAGAGCGGTCAGCAACATTAACTGAAGGAAAACTAGCTTCAGTAGATTGGAGGTTGTGCTCCAACCGCATCTCATGTGTGAGAAGATGGGCATATAAGTCTTCAAGAGACATGGGATCAACCTTGGTGGTTACAGAAGTGACAAACGGATCAAATTCTGATCCCAATCCAGCCCATAAAAATGAGATAAGCTTAAAATCATTCAGGGGGCTGTCCAATAGTAGCATGAGAATCAACTAAACTTTTGAATCGTTGAAAATATTTTGTAATAGAGGAACCACCCTTTTTTATGGCTGCTAACTGAAAATGCACTTGCATAATTCGAGCTCGAGAATGAGATGAGAACATCCGTTCAAGGGCTTGCCAAACTTCGTAAGATGTAGCAAAGCCAACCACGTTAGAAATTAAATTCTCAGACAAAGAAGCAAGAATAGCACTGAGCACAAGCTGATCTTGTTGAACCCAGAGTTGAAATTCTGGATTAACAATAGTAGCAGGGGCGTCAGAGGAGGATGTGGGGTTGGGGATGGTTTGGGGAGGTGGAGCAATGGTGGCATTAACAAAACCGTAGACTTGCTGAGCTTTGAGGTAGGTGGTCATTTGAAAATGCCATGTGTTATAGTTATCACGGGTGAGTTTGGCTGTGGAATTGTGAGAGATAGTGTTAAAGAAGGAAGCAGGGGAAAGTGCAGGTGAGGTGGGTGAGGACATGACAGGGAGAGTGGTTGAAGACACTGCAGGTGAAGAAGAATCCATAGGATCGGAAGAAAAAAAATTTAGACGTGAGTCTTGAGAAGCTCTGATACCATAAAAGATAAAAATACTTGAATTGTTTTGTAATTCTCTCACTTGTATTTTTCACCAGCAGTGTACATGGTAATTTATATACATGAATACTCATTACGTTACAAAAGCATCATTCCATGATTTATGGGTTTATTTAATGACAAATATGATTGTCATTCATTGTGTGGGTCATCAACAGATTTCCTTGACTTCTGCAGAGGTGCGTTTCTTTCTTGCTGGGACGTTACTTCCTTATCTTCATAATGAGAGTGTTGTTCATGAGTTGTAGCATTAGTAACGTAAGCCTTCATTGCTTGAGGTGATTTACGTTCATGAGCTGTAGCGTTAGTAACGTAAGTCTTAATACACCGGCACTCAAGCTGGAAAACTCAAGCCAACATACTACAAAGGCAAAATCCAAAACAAAATCTCTCAAACAAATCACAGAGAGAAGCCTAAGACAAATCGAGTACACAGATGGATGTCAAATTTGAATGAAATCAATAAAACCCACAACCCATTGCAAAGGGGTTGTGGTGTGTAGTACTGTAAGAGGGGGCAAAGGCGAGAGACTGCGCACAACCCATTGCAAATCCTATACCAAGCAAAAACAACAAAACGTAAAACGCGAGGAGGGGATAGATGGTTTTTGTATGAAGCAAAGGGTCTGTTTTTGTTGAAGTTTGAGATTTAAAATTTTACACGTATCATCTTCTAGGCGGTTGGCTCTAAGAAACGACTTGGATTGAAGCTATTGCTACCTTAGGAATTGCCGTGGATCGGAATCCGACCGGCAGGTATCCCGTTTCGCTGTCTCTAGCTATCTCTCTCACTGCCAGATTTGATGGAAACAAATAAATGCAAACGCAAAAGATGAGGTAACGATTTACAGTGCTAGACCGGCTGTCGTCTTCCAAAACCACGGCTCCTAAAGCTTACTACTGTAGACGAACTTGAAGAAACGATTGGGTCAAGAGCTCAGAAATAAAAGAAGTACTACTTCGTCATCTAATGGCTAATGAGTTGTTTAGGAAGGGGCGTAGACTTGAAAGTTAGCCAAAATTCTACGGAAATCCTGTTACGCACGTAATCTTATCTTATCCCCACCTTCTCACAAACTACAACACAACTAGTTATCTTTTACTCAATCTCTCCCTTCGTCATCAATTGCAACTCAGCCACTCACCGACAATCACAACCTTATCTACGTCTTCCCAATACATAGACTCGTAGACAACCAGTCACAGCCTTATCTACAGTTAATTCGGTTCGTTTTGATCAGTTAGGTAGCGATTCAGTTAACCGACAAAAAAACAACTATTCCAACTAACCGAATCGAACCGACTTGGGTATAGATTTTTTATGCCGACTAACCAACCATCGGAGGTCCGGAACTAGGGAGAGACGGTAGAGATATAATACGTTTACAACTTTCGTTCAACTTTTTAAATATCAATTATTGGATATTTAGGACACACATGTAGAAAAACAGATATAATATTTAGTTTTTTAAAAAAAAATTATTAGAATTGTACAAGAGTTGTACAACAATAATTTCTCAAAGGCAATAGACAGACGATGGCGGTTCGGTGGCGGTCGGTAAGCGTAGTCGGATATTTTGTCTGTATGTTCTAACAAAGATTTTATATATATATATATGATGGCTTTACCGTCTTTACACGATGCCCACCACGCCAATTAATTAGGAGATATGTTTTTCCTTTTTTTGCTAACAATTTAAGAGATGTAGATATGTAATACATGCATTAATTAGATCTGCTCTATTACTGTAGCATTGTGACCAAGGAGTTACAAAACCCATTGGATGCTCTGTTGCAAAACAAAGGGCTCAGCCATGAGCCTCTAAAGCATGATCAGGAGATAACTCTATATATATAGAGGCTTGGCAGAAATAAAACAAACCCAAAATTATACACAAGGTCTCCTAATGCCTACTACTTTCAGCTCGAGCTTATGGTTGGACAAGATGGTGTCGTTCAATGCTTCAAATTGATAGAGCCTACTGAATCATTCATCAAGCTGGAAGGCTTGAAATATTTCCCATCTATGTATGAGATAAGTGCCGATTGTAAGCCGAATTGCCAATAAATCATTGGGCTTTCTTGACAGTTGACACAATTCTGCACCAATTTGTACACGAATAATAAGTACGAAATATGTAGTATAAATAGGTAGGCTATTATACAACTGTCATTAACTTGGTGTCGTGATAGTGAAAATTAGTCATTTTATCAACACTTGTAAAAAAAAAAATTATGGAAAACTTTATTTAACCCCGGCCCCATAAAATCTCATGACATTTGCAATTACCCCCAAAGTTAAAACACTCTCAATTTAGTGTATATGCCTTTCAATTTTTGGCAATGTCACCCCTCCATTAGGGTTTGTGGTTAAATCAAACGACAAAGGGGTGAAATGACCTATCTACCCTTGATTTTTTTTTTTTAATAAAATTCTAAATTTCTCCTTAGTTAAAAAATAATTAAAAAAATTGAAATTGAATTTGAATGTACTAATTTGAGAGTTTTTAAACTTTAGGGAGAAATTGCAAAAGTGATGAAAATTCAGACTGAAATTTTTCAAAAAATAAAGGTTGACTTTTAGTGTAACATCATCCAAATTATATGACAGTCGTATAACAGTTTAGTAAATTACAATAATATATACATAATATCGACAGTTATGCATGCATGAAAATTCCCACATCGATCACCAGGGTTGACTAAGCAAGAATTCACTCGAAGGCATGGAACAAATGTGGTGGCCTTTCTCATTTTGGGAGCCTCAATAACAATAACAGGGTAGCCTATCTCAAGTTTGGGAAATGTTAAAGATCCTCCACTCATCCCCCTTATCATCCTCTCTTTCTTAAAAAAATTGATTTTTATTTAAAAGTTATATTTGATGTGATCAGAGACAAATTTTTAATAAAATTAATTTTTTTATTATAAAAGGGTGATAAGGGGATGAGGGGGGACTCAAGTTTTCAACTTTTTGCCTGCAGCCGGCCGGTCTCAGGCGATTGATTCACACTTTGTTTTAAGCGATTCATGAATTGATGGGACTTGGAAAATATCATTGTGGAAGTGGAAGAAATGGATAATGCCAATTGCCATGACAAAAAGGATATTGCTTCTGCGGTTCTCAAAAAGATAAAGTCCCGTCCAGTCGGGAACCGTCCAATAGATAAAGTCCCATTAACAAATTAAAAAGGGGCGAATAATCATTGGGCTTCTGCTATAAGGCCCAAAATAGAATGGACTAGGCCCATGGAAAGGGCATAAGTAGCCTAGTCTACTAAAAAATGGAAAAATATTTTGCATCCATTAGAAGAATCCTCTTTAGGAAGAAAAAAATAATAATAAATCTGAAATTTTGTATGTTGGGATTTTTTGTTTTGAATCAAGAAAGTGCTTGAATAATCATAGTTGAAGGTACATAAACCTATTTTTCCGCTAAATTATTCTTTCACTATGACAATACACTTTTAACCCCCAGTTATTATCACATTTGCACTTACTACAAATTTAAAAAATGATGCCCCCCCTACTACCATTTATTAAATTAAACACTTTGTTTGAAATTGGAGTTAAAATAAATGGAAAGTAATCATTTGCTTTGCATGTGACTACTTTTTAATTCTTTTTAACTAAATGTCCTTAAAATTATTAAAGCAATAAACAAACAAAAATTAAAATAAATAAATAAACACGATAAAAAAATTAAAGAAAATTGAATTTAAAAATATAAAATAAAATAAACAAGACCTAGGGGTTGGATCCCTAAAAGCCAAAACACCAGCCCCGCAAAATGAAAAAAGGGATGATGCTGGGCATCCCCAAAATGCAAAAGATGGGAGCCTAACCACCGCCACAAAATGAGAGGTGGTTCGAGCACCCAATGGATTTTTTTAGTTTTTATTTTAATAATTTTTGTGCAAAATGTTTATTTTTTTTAAGGTATTTTGGAGAGAGAAATGCAAAACAAGTCATGTGTGGCTTATTTTGACTATAAATACTAATGAAGTGTTTAATTAGGCACACGGTGATAATATAAGAGGTCTCGATGTCACTTTTTAAAGTTCATTTGAAAGTATAAGTGCAAATGTGATGATAGCTCAAGAGGCTAAAGTGTATTTTCCAATTCTTATTTAAAAGGAGTTTGTAGTTGCACAAATTGTTTTCAACAACTTCCCACTCAATAAAAGATTAACAGAAGAAGAAGAAAGCTAGGAATAATCCATATGGATCGATAAAGATGTGGAGTTAAAATGTAGGTTTAATTTGCATTTAAATTCATAGAGTTATTTTAGGCCTATAAAGAATGCATCATACAAGAGTTCATTCGATGATAGACAGGCAAAAATATGTAAATAAAACCAGAGAAACAAAAATCCCACAACTGAAGTTTAATTGAGTTTAGTTATCCAAGGCTGAATAACCCATAGACTTACACCACAACTCATTCATCTCTCAAAAACAGAAGTTACAGACTTTGCAAATGGATTTTGTCTACCTATAACTCTAGTATAATTTATTTTCATCTTCCATGCATGCACCAAAAATTCAGATTTATTCTTTCAACTTTCCTTGTTCTTTTTACCAGGTAGCTAGGTTGATTCAATTTAGAATCTAAGCTGAAGAATACCAGAAATGAACAACGGAATTTGACTAAAAAGAGAATGCTGCCACAAACTGTAGTAAGTAAAGAGTTTTCATTGAATATGTGCAAAAATATAAATATTAAAGAAAATTGATATATGAGCTAGCGACATACATTCCCCAAAAAGAAAACACTACAGGGGTGAAAAAAAGAGAATAATAAGGTCGGAACACAAAAAAAGGCTACTTCTGCCCAAGTAAAAGTGCCTTTATAATAGCTTCGTTCATCCCAACAGAGAGTGGAAATAAGTGTCCAGCACCTGGTAACTCATGGTATTGAATCCATGAAAGTTTTCTGGCAATATAGCGTTGCAGCATAATCGGCACAAGCTTATCTTCATCGCCTTGCCATAGATGAACTGAGCCTTGATTATTTGGAAAAGGGTTCTGAAGATCCAGCGGAGTGAATTTCCAACTCCCAAATCCAACCATCAAGTCACGATGGATGGACTCAAACTCTCCTTGCTGCTTCACCTGTGCCTGTTGGGGGGAAACGAAATTCTTTTGGTTATGCATGTTGATCTGACAGTCATTTAGCAAAGTATAAGAAAAGAAAATGAAGTACCTGGTGGTGCACGTGCATCTCTCTCCCAGCAAGCTTGGAAATTATTTCAAAATCTTGGCGAGAGAAGATATTTTCAGGCTTATTGGCTACAACACTGGCTGCAGGAAACCACTTCTGAGTGTTCCACCAGAAGGTTAGCCATGATACATAGTGAGCAACACGTAGGCTCCACTGGTCCTGAGGAGGTTGTTTGTAGTAGGCGTCTGAAGACAAGTTGGCAGGAAATCCTTGCCACCAGTAGTTGACAACCGGAGCTATTAATGTTGCTCCTGCTAACCTATCGCCATTAAGAGAGACAGACTTAGCCAACATACTAAAATGAAATTTATTTAAAAACAAAAATGTTACTTAAATTTTTCAAACAACATATGATCAGCTAATGCAAAAAGAGCTCCCTACTCATATTTATTATCAATGCTTACTTAGATGACAGATCGAGCACGATATTAGAAATGTATCTTTTCAACATACTTGATGTTGAAAATTCCATTCACTATACCTCTATTCAAATTCCATTGCAAAGGATTTTTTTCTAGTTACCTATGAGGAATATACTTGAGGCAGCCCCAAACCACCTGACCGCCCATAGAAAACCCAATTACATAAAATTTGGATCCAAGTCCCAACTGATCAGCAAGCTCTTCTATATCTAAAGCCAAACTTTTCGCCGATCGTTTTGGATCTGGATCACTTTCTCCATAACCCGGTCTGTCAAACGACACAATGTAGAGTCCTAGTTCTTCAACAAGTTCCTGAAAATTATTCCCACCATCAAGTCAATCAGTGCAACTTTTAGTATGACAAAACAAAGCCTAGGAACCCAAGTATATATGATGAATTCAGTACTTGAGGGAGGTTTGTTGTAATCACTGGATCATGTCTACAAGAGCCGAAGCCGTGAATAAAGATAATGTTATAGTTAGCAGCTTCTTTAGACACTCCATCGTCCTTGTAGGCCAGATGCCTTCCATCCCTGAGCTTTATTCTAGGTGCTGTTACAGGCGGGCCACCAGGGGAGCCACAAATGCTGGGAGGTGGAGGGCGAGTGGCTTGATATGCCCATGCCACAAGCCCAATTAACAGGATCACCCCAATTCTTATCAACATCCCTGAATTGGAAAAACAAAAACACATACATTTGTGAATGCAGTACAGAAATTCTGAAGAAAATTTTATAAGGTCTTTCTTTACATTTTCATTTGGGATGAATGAAAAAAGAAAATAGTAAGTAACTAACTTCATATTGAACCAGGATATGAGAAAAAGAATAATCACTAATACAAACAATTGGAAGCTATATGGTGCTCTATGTTTCTTGAAAATTATATTTACAGATTACAGATTTTTGCAGATTTCAAATGGAAACAGAAACAATGTTTACTTAAATCATAAGTTTTTCGTTATGCACCACAATTGAAGAGCAAGATAGAGTAGAGAGTGGAGACTGAATCTTCACCTTCCAAACCCACGTTAGCAATGCAAGGAAAGGAAGAATCTATGGAGGCATATACATCAACCAGCCTCAGAATTGGAAACACAAGAGAGAGAGAGAGAGAGAGAGCTTTGAAAGCAAAATTTAAAGTGGGAATTTGTGAAAATGAAGTGATTTCTTGGTTGTCTTTCAGCTGATTATCTTTCCGTTGACTCCCACAGCTTGTATTATATGCATATACATTATAATGAGAAAAACAGAGCACCCATCTAGAAGTTATATTACAGCCACTCAATCCAAATATCCAAACGTTGTATATGTGGAGGGTGGTTAAGCCACTCAACCACCCCGCAGACTAAACGCTCTCTCCTAAGCCCCATGAAGTTGAAATTGGGTTGATGTTGTTATCAGCTGTGTCGGAAAGGTGTTACCCAGTTGCTCTTAAACTTAACATAAATATAATAAATGAGTGTACTTTTTAGAGAGAAATAAAATAAGAAATAATACACATATATCCACTATATATCTCTATACAATCAAGTTTCAAATCTATCATTAAATTTGTAGGACCCAATGTGACTCCATAAATCAAATGATAAATTTAAAAATGAGATGCGTAGAAATTGTATTTGTATGACATGTCAGATATTGTTGTACATGTTACGCTTGTTGTAGGCTGGATGAGCCCTATATATATATATTAAGCCAAATATAAAAAAGGGTACAAAGGGGATATTCTAATTGTTAGGGTTTATGCCCTAAATCCCAATGTACAGTTGACATATAAGTTTATTATGAATAAAGTAGTTATTTACTGATCTATTTTTTAGTACAATGCATATGTTATTTTATATGCTTAATATTGTTCTATGTATATTTTGCATGTAAAATGCCATTGGATTACATTGAATATGATCTATAGTGTGAGTAAAGAGTTATCACACAAGATCTTAGTCCATAATCCTTGTAGTGTTAAACTTTACATAGTTCACAATCAATAATGGAATTGAGCATTCTATTTGTGAAAACTGTTACACATCAAATCTTTGTGATTTACCTTGAGCAAGCGAAGTTAAAGGTTTCAGGTTGAACATATAGGTGTTATGCACTAAACGGACCTTGTGAGTTGTTTTTCCATGAAAATACAATCAAAAGAAAAACTCATACTCCTAATATTACTTATGATATTGATTCTAAATCATGAGAGGATTGTGTACTCAAATATGAAATGTAGATCACTTTAATACATTTATGGGTGAAATCAAATTGATGTTCAACATATTTAGTACATAAGGTGATCGCAATTAACATTGTGAAAAAGCTTTTTTTAAGAAGAAATCCAAGTCCTTTATTAAAAGCATTAGAAATTTTTCCTTTAAATTGATTTTATGGATTGGATTATTCTAAGTCTCTGGCCAGAGCATTTTGGTATGAGATACTGAAATACAAAGTACATGTGATCATAAGTCTTTCAAGAGTACGAAAATAATATATAAAATCAGGGGACTCAAGGAAAAAGAGGTAGATAATTAAATGGCAGTTTCTTGACTTTAATTCTACTACGAAAGATTTCATAGAGGAATCAAAAGTCGAAATTATGTAAATTTAAAGGATTAATCGTTTTAATCAAAAATATAAAGTAGAGTGCAATTACAATTGTTTAGTAAAATCAATTGTAATTAAATAGTGACTGGAAGAGTCTAAACTATTTTGGCTAGCTAGTTTTTATTTTTCCTTTAGGTCCCTCGGACCCTCACCAAGCTAATTTAATTTAACCAAATCAAGTTTTTTATTTATTGGGCTAGTTGTTTTTATGAAAAAATATAAAAAGCCCCATGAACTAACAACTGATTTTAGAATAGTCTCATGAATTTTCAAGTGTACTAAATGTGACCCATCAAACTACCAAAGTGTGTCAAAAATGTCACTTTTGTCGAATATTCCTATAATACCCATATTCTCTTAAAAACTTAAAAAAACTGAAAAAAAAAATAAAGCAAATGTCTTTAAGGTAGGCAAAAAATAACAATTTAGTCATTGCAGTCAAATTCCGTCAAAATACATGACGGAATCTGTTAGTGTCAACGTCAACACCAATAAAATGATGACATGTGTCACTCTTACTAAAAAACATATCAATATTTTAAAAATATACATTTATAAAACTAAATCACTCCTGTAGTCAAATTTTCGTCATAACACTTGACAGATTCCGTTAGTGTGTCACGTCAAAATCAATAAAATGACAATACGTGTCACTGTTAATAAAATTCTTGAGTTAACTCTCGAGAATAAGATTAAATTTTTAAGAGCGAGTTGAGAGCCCACTCTCTTGGTTATCATCAGTCATTAGTGAGATGATCTGAAGATTCATCACACATTCTTTCCCATATAGCCAAGGAGTGACCGTTTATTTTTAAACACATTCAAGTGAGTGTTTCTGATTTGCAGTTTATTTTAAAAATAGAATTATTCTTCACCTGTTCTTCATAAAGTTCATTCCTGAATTTGAAAATTTTATTTTCCGCTGCGCAATCTTATTTTTGCAAACCAATTCCTAACACCAATTATGTTTACCAAGCATCATTCATTTGTTGATAATTTTGTAGTCTTAAAGTCATTGTAAACTGTCATCCATTTTAAAGAGAGAGAAAACTCTGTGTGATTTTGAAAGTCTATTTCACTTGGTGATTTACACTGCAGCATGTGTCAAAAATACTAGAATTGGTGTAATTCGCTATATTTTTCTCATTGACTTAGTACAAATAAATAGAAAACTTTACACCCTATTTTGGGCTATACACGTATCAAGCCTAGTATCATGCCACAATCACAACACAATCGGTTTCCTTCCATAATAGGAGAATATATTCTACCACCATATACTTTCCCATTTTACATTATATTACAGCTCACGCCAACACTTCCCCTCAAGTTGATGCATACAAATCTCTCATGCACAACTTGTTAAGTGAGTTGTAAAACTCTTTACTTGATACTGCCTTTGTGAGTATGTCTGCTAGTTGATCTTCGGACTTCACAAATGGAAAGCAGGTTATTCTCCCCTCCAGCTTTTCTTTGATGAAGTGTCGATCCACTTCTACATGCTTTGTACAATCATGTTGGACTGGGTCGTGGGATATTGCGATAGCAGCCTTGTTGTCGCAAAAGAGCTTCATTTCTGAAGTAGGAGCAAACCCGAGTTCAGTAAAAAGAAGTCTCTTGATCCAAAGTAGTTCACATAGTCCTTTTGCCATTCCCCGAAATTTTGCTTCGACACTAGAGAGTGCTACTACCTTTTGTTTCTTGCTTCTCCATGTGACCAAATTCCCGCCAACAAACATAAAATACCTTGAAGTGGATTTTCTGTCAGAGATATTTCTAGCCCAATCTGCATATGTATAGCCATTAATTTTCAAATGAATATTCTTTGAAAACATGAGCCCTTTTCCAGGCGACACCTTCAAGTACCTTAGTATCCGGATTACAGTATCCATGTGGTCTTCACTAGGATTATGCATGAATTGACTAACTACGCTTACCGCATATGGAATGTCTAGACGAGTGTGTGAGAGATATATCAGTTTGCCAACTAACCTTTGGTATATCCTTTTGTCCGTTGGTGTCTGGTCTGGGTATTCTCCTAGTCTGTGATTTTGAACAATTGGAGTATCTACTGGCTTGCAATCCAACATTCCTACCTCTATTAATACATCCAACACGTACTTCCTTTGGGAGAGAAATATTTCTTGATTGGACCTGGCAACTTCAATTCCCAGAAAGTACTTGAGTCCTCCTAAGTTCTTCATTTCAAATTCAGTGGCCAATTCCTTCTGTAATCTTGGTATTTCTTCTTCGTCATCTCCCGTGATAATCATATCGTCCACGTATACTATCAACACAGTTACCTTGCTCAATCTATGCTTTATGAACAGTGTATGATTGGAGTTGCTTTGCTTGAACCCATATTTCCGCATTGCCATACTAAACCGCCCAAACCACACTCGAGGTGATTGTTTCAGACCATATAGTGCTCGTTGCAGTTTGCACACAACTTTGGTCTCTGTGGATGCCGTGTATCCCAGGGGCTTCTTCTTCAAGATCACCATGTAGAAAGGCATTTTTTACATCAAATTGATGTAGTGGCCAGTCAAGGTTGGCTGCAAGAGATAACAAAATCCTTACAATGCTTAGTTTCACAACTGGTGAGAACGTTTCTTGGTAGTCGACCCCATATGTTTGTGTATAGCCTTTTGCCACCAATCTTGCTTTGTATCTTTCTACAGATCCGTCTACCTTGTGTTTGATGGAGAATACTCATTTGCATCCTACTGCTTTCTTCCCTTCAGGTAGTGGGACTAAGGTCCATGTGTTGTTCTTTTGTAGTGCCTCCATCTCTTCCTTTATTGCCTGAGTCCATTTTGGATTAGACAAGGCTTCCTGAACTCCAGCTGGAACTTGAGTTGAGGAAAGTACATGCACAAATGCTCTAAGGGGTTCAGATAATCTCCTGGTAGACACGTAGTTGGCAATTGGGTACTTTGATCTTCGCTCTTCATCCTCATGAGAGTATCTTTTATGTGGCTTGCCACAATTTTCCCTAAAAGGCAGTGTATATCCAGCATGAGTATTCAAGTTACTGATATCTGACTATGTGTCAAGAGTGCTTACCCCGGGGATATTCTCAAGGGATGGGACGGTAGGTACTGTAGAAGGGGGGGGCGCTTGTCTCAACTTCTGAAGGTGTGTCATGTTTTGACGATGCATGCTACTATGTATGTTCATTTAGCCTTGTGGGCTCAACAAGCCCTAATTTTGGTGCTTCACTTGTTCCTGTGTCACTATTCGACCAATCAAAGTGTATCCAATTCTGCTCTTCATCTCGTGTCTCCCTCTGGCAAAGTTGGAGGTTGGGAAAAATGGTTCAGACTCCACAAAGGTGACATCCATAGTCACATACATGCGGTGGGTAGAAGGGTCATAGCATCGATAACCCTTCTAGCGCACAGCGTAGCTCAAGAAGAGACAGTGGAGGGCGCATGGGTCCAGTTTGGTGCGTTGGTTCTTGTGAAGATGCACATAGACCACACACCCAAATACTCAGGGAGGGAGCCTGAGGAGCGTGGGTAAGAAGACATGAGACGTTAGGACTTGGAGTGGGGTCTAAAATTGAAAGACTTTGGAGGGAAGTCTGCTAAAAAGGTAGACAGCAATGGAGACCGCATCGGGCTAGTATCGGGTCGGCACATGATTGCCATGGAGTAGAGCTCGGGCAGTTTCAAGGATAAGACGGTTCTTCCGCTCAGCCACACCATTTTGCTGAGGAGTTTGAGGACAAGACGTCTCATGAATGAGTCCATGGTGGTCGAAGTATGTGCGGAAACGTTGATTAACATATTCTCCGCCATTGTTGGAGCGGATAACTTGAAGTTTGGCAGAAAACTGAGTTTGGATCATCGCATGGAATGATTGAAAGATCGAGAACACCTCATCTTTATGTTTCATCAAGTATAGCCATGTCATACGAGTACAGTCGTTAACAAAAATGACGAACCAACGAACTCCCGAACCCATAGAGACAGGAGAGGGACCCTATACATCAAAGTGAACTAAGTAAATGGAACAATACTTTTATTCAAACTTGGTAAATATGAAGTACAATGACTTTTGGCTATAATGCAGGTAGTACATTTAAGATCAGAAAGCACCATATTCGAAAAAAGATCAGGTAATACATGTTGTAGATAGCCAAAATTTGGATGTCCCAACCGTTGATGCCATAACCGGATTTGTCGTTCCCTTCCATCACTTCGTACGTGAAAAACATGCCCCATGCTGATGTCATCCACGTAATATAGGCCCCCCCGTTTAATACCACGCCCAATTATCTCCTTGGTGAGAATATCCTGAAGAAGACAAAATGTAGACTAAATGAGTACAACACAATTTAATTCTTCAATAACTTGGCTAACAGACATTAATTTATGTGAGAGCGATTGGACAAGTAATGTATGTGATAATTGTAGAGACAAGGACAAAGACACGGTTCCGGCCCTAGTAACCAGAGAGACTGCCCCATTAGCATTTGCAACACTGGTGCGTCGCGGGGAGGATCTTGTAATAAAATCAGTCTCATTAAAAGTCATATGGTCTGAGGCTCCGGAGTCAAGGGGCCAGGCATCACGGTCACCATTACCTGAAGAGGTAGCGAAACCCAAACCAATGCTACCTATACCTGAGTTGGGTCCCGCATTCTGGGATTGGACCTGGGGAATTAGGGAAAGGTGGGGTTCAGCTGACACTACAGCCACCTTGCCCGTGCTTGCATCTGTACCAGTTCCGTCATTTTTCTTCTTGGCCTGCAATTCATACCACCAGTCAGGATAGCCATTTTTTTTAAAACAAGTATCACTCATGTGATTCTGTTTTCCACAATGAGAGCACTTCAATCCATTAGGGGAAGTTCCGGTATTTCGTGACCTAGGGGTCACATTTGGTCTTCTCGGGTGAGGGTTAGAGACCGCACCAACGTATGAAGGGGCTGGATTTAGCTTCAGCCCCTTGGTGGCCAGAACGGCGCCAAAGGTGATGTCTGGAGCGCCGGTGCTCATGACTGCCTGCCAGAGAGCCTCTTGGCAGACATGGCCGTAGGCTTGCTCGATGGAAGGGAAGGGCTGCATCTGAAGCACATCGCTTCGGATGTTGTCCAGCCGGTCGTCAATCCCGTCAAGGAAGGTGTAGACGCGGTCCTCCTAGAGAAGGGTGTTGTAGTGGTGGATGTTGGCGGGGCACTCCATCAGATTCAGCTGCCGGAATTCAATCTCGCGCCACAGACCTTGCAGATCGGTGTAAAACTTCTCAAATGAGCCGCAGGCTTGTTTCAGGCAAGCAACACGTCGTCGGAGTTCATAAACTTGAGAGGTATCACTTCCATCAAAAAATGTTGTAGCAATAGCATCCCAAACTGCTTTAGCAGTAGGAAATCGGATGAAATTTACGATGAGTGTTGGGTCCATAGAATTGATCAACCATCATTTGATGATGGCGTTATCGGTTCGCCATTTTTCGAAAGGATGGGTCTGTCGTTGGTGGTGGCGGATAGTCACCGTTGATGAATCCCAATTTGTCTTTGCCAGAGATATACATCTCGACAACCTGGGACCAAAGGCCGTAGTTGGAACTGTCCAATTGGATACCAATTGGGGCAGTTGAACCTTCGGTGGAATGGGTTGGGGTCTGAACCTTGGATAGGGCTTCTGTCATTTGGTTGGTGAGAGTGGTGAGAATGGAGGTGGTCTGGGGTGAGGCATGACCGAAACTAGTGACAGTGTCGGCCATGGCTAAACTGTATGGGTTAGGCAAGAACAACCAGGTTTTTTACTAGGAGCAGGGATAGAGTTCCTTGCTCTTATACCATGTCAACAATACTAGAATTGGTGTAATTCGCTATATTTTTCTCATTGACTTAGCACGAATAAATAGAAAACTTTACACCCTATTTTGGCCTATACACGTATCAAGCATAGTATCATGCCACAATCACAGCACAATCGGTTTCCTTTCATAATAGGAGAATATATTCTACCGCCATATCCTTTCCCATTTTACATTATATTACAGCTCACGCCAACAACATGCACCTCAATATATACAAGAGTTACTGGTGACTTTTACATTGTCATTCCACAGATTCTGGAATCGTGAATAACAAGAATGGTTGTCTTTCCTTGTGTGATGTATTGACTTAATTTCCTTGCAGACTAATGTGCAAATTTTTTTACTCGCAAGTGCACCAGTCGTATGTAGCATAAAATATGCTAGTGCAAGGTCGAATCCGCAATGAAGTGTGTGTAAAGAAAAAAAAAATCAATTTTTATTTGAATTAACTTTATTTTAACCTAGAGCCAAAGATTTGGAATTTTTGTCAAACAAAATAATAAACTCAAATGACACTGAATAAGAACAATTAATAAAAGCACTAAGGTTTTAGAATCCACCTCGCCAAATCAAGAATACATTCTTGTATGATAAAGAAATAAGTTTTATTTACTGTTCAAAGTTCCATAAAAATTATGTTAAATCATTCAATGAATCCAACACAATAACAAATCACAACGAATATCCAATCGAAATTAAATCATCTAATGTATCCGTTCAATGAACAAATCACAATGGATATCCTCTTTCAATCAAATCATTTGATGTATCCGTTTGGTTGAAACACATCAAATATCCAACTTTTGATAAATTAACATTCAATCAAAAGACAAAAATCAAAAAATTGAATTTGGACTTGAACAATGTAGTGAAAAAAGAATTCGGGATCGTATAAAAAAAAAACAAGAACGTGTCTTTATCAATGACGAGGTTTCATCTTCAACCTTAGTTGAAGATTTAACCTCTCATGGCTAAAGACGAGAATAACAAAAATATAAAACATAAAAAAATAGAATAGAACGATGAGAAAAAGAAAAGAAGATAAAGAAACAAGATAACTTTAAATAAATTTAAAGCGATAAATTAATATGACAAGAAAAAGAAAGAAGAACTAAAAATTAAATAAGCGATGAATTAAAATGACAAGGAAAAGAAAGAAGAACTGAAATTTAAATAACATAAAAATAAAGCGATGAATCTAAATAGCAAAGAAAATAAAAGAAGAATGGAAAATCGAATAACTTTAAATTAAAAGAAATAAAGAAAATACAAGAGCTAAGATAAGTGCTCTGAAGAGAAAAGTTGATATGTACTATGTACAGGATGCTCTAAGTGGTGCATAGCATGGAGTATTTATAGCAGAAGATTAAGTTAAACCTAACTTTTACAAAATGGCACATCTTCCCCTCTAAATCCTAATAGGTGAAAAGAACGCTAGGGTTTAGGTAAACTTTTACAAAATGACGCATCTACCCCTAGAAAACCCTAATAGGCTTGTCAGCAGTCCTCAGAGCATTGAAATTTGTGCATGCTACGTCAGCCCTAATTGTCGCTCAAGCGACAATGCGATCAATCGAATATTTTGGTCGATCGATCGACAATGCGCTCAATCGACTATCTTGGTCGATCGATCGACATCGTGCTTGAGCCTTTGTGCGCATTCCAGGTACTTGATTCTCCAAGGATGCTGCTACGTAAGCCCTAACACCCGTGCTTTGAATGCCTCTAACGACTTCTTCTCCTGTTTCTTTGCAAGTCGCACAGAAAATACTAGATTTTATCTCAAAGTCTTGCAAAACACTGAAAGACCAAAACTAACCAAGAAATCAGAAAATAACAAAGCTAAAGGTTTAATAAATGCAAATTAAAGGGTCCAAATATACAATATTTGGCACTCATCAAAGACGTCCATGCCTTTTCTGGTTGTAGTAATTCTTACATCTTGCCTTCTCTGCATGGTTGCACTTTAGGCAATCTCCTCTGGCTTTGATATTTCCTTGTTGAGCTTTCCTCATGATCTGGCATCTTGGTCTCTTGGAGTAATGTTTTTTGCACAACTTTTGTATAACTTTTACACAACTTTAACAAAAGTTGTGCAATAAACATTACTCGGTCTCTTGAGTGACAATTGTCTTCTTGTGATTTTGGAAAGATGGTGTCGTGATATCTAGAGGAGACCGAATATCTTCAATTGCCTCAATACATTTGGTAGGTTGTGGGTTAATTAAAGTGTCCTTGTTTTTAGTTTTAACATATAAAACATTCCCAACACTTTCAACCAGTGATCCATGTAGTTGGAAAAGTGCGATTTTAATTCAAATCAAAGAAAGTATATCATTTGCGAGTGTGTGTTAAAAAAAATGCAGTTTGAAAACGTAGAAAAAACTTTGCTTTCAAATCATATGTCAGGTGTGCGTTTTTAAAAACGTATGATTTTAAAAGCTAAACTGCGATTTTAAAGGTCAAACCGTAATTTTACTAAACGCTTAACTGTGTTTTCTAATCGTACATTTTAAAGTCGTTATTTTTTAATCGCACTTTTTGAAAGCACAACTTTAAACAAACCCTTCATTTCTCAAGACATGACCTTATTACAATGTTGGCATTTTGTCCCAAACATCCTTTCTTCAAAAAAAATAAGACGTGCAATCCGTGAAAATCAACATAATTTTTGAACTAAAACTATGGTTAAATACTTTTGACCCCTTTGGTTGAACGGCTTTATTTTTGCCTCATGTGCTTCATTTTGTATTAGAGATGATGTCTCGTTTATGGCTAAAAATGGATATAGTACCTCCGTGCAACTTCTGTTTAAAAATTGATAATAGTCCACGTTAGCATACTGAAGAAACTAACACGTGTCCTATGCCCCATTAAAAATAAAATTAAAACTTTTGAAAACATTAAAAAAAAAAAAAAAAAAAAAAAAAAAAAAAAAAAAAACTTAAAAAACAAATAGAGAGCCATCTTTGTTTGGCCTTAGGATGGTTTCAGCCACCCCAAGGGCCAAATCCTAAGACGATTTGTTTTTCTTTTTCCTTTTGGTCTTGTGGGAGTGGTCGAACCACCCTCAAAGGCCATGGGGTAGTTCAGCCACCCCCAAACTGGCTGTAGCGGGTGATTGAAACCACTCCCAGGCCAAACGAGCCACCCCCATTTCGCTCTTTGGGGGTGGTTGAACCACTCCTAAACAGGCCACCCCCATTTTGCCCAAAGGGGTGGCTCGAACCACCCCTATTTTTTGTTTTTTTTTATTTTTCAAAAAAAAAAATTATTTATAGTTTTAAAATTTTTTTAATTTTTAATTAAGCATAAGAACACGTATCAATTTTTTAAGACTAATAACGTAGACTTATGTCACTACTCTTGTTTGCTTGCTCAGACAGACCTGATCCAGCAAAAAAAAAAAAATGATGAACGTCATCTACAAGAAACTTCCGTATATAATTTGAGTGAAATATTAATTTAAATTTGATTTGATGTTTAGTACATAAAATAATGGATGTATTATGCAATGACAAGGATGTGTTACACCTAACTCATTTATTACAGTTTTTTCGTGATTAGCATATGGAGTTACGTTTTATGTATTGGTCCTTTACCTTGGCAGCTGGTGTCAGGCACAAGCAATTGCCGAAATGATACCAAGTACTTTAAAGGTTTATGTGATTGACCTCCTATCATATTATTCTTTAGGTTTTTTTTTTAGTAGATGTACTCTTTAGGCTTTGAAAGACATCAAATCACTTCTTAAGGTATGTAAAGTTATTATAAATCAGTCTCCATTAGGTTTTTATTTAACTGTAAGCAAAAATAGATAGGTTCATTGCCACATTCTATTCAATCAAATTTTGACATGTGTGCATATGTTTGAGGCTGCACCACCGCATTTTTTAAAAAAGAAAATGAATAAATAAATCCTTGAGCAATCCTACATGAAAATTTTACTTCCTAAATTTTGTAGTCCAACTTCTAATTCCTTTAAGTATTTCGCGTTTTTCACTTCTCTATTTCTGTCCAAATCTAACCTTTGAGGTAGCCGAACCACCCTCAATGGCCTTTAAGATAACTCAATCACCCCAAACTCCGAAGGGGTGGTTTGCCCACCTCCTAAGGCTTGGTTGAAGACGGTCAAACCACCACCACTCTTAAAAGAGGATAGCGAAACACCTCCCAAAAGCTAATTTTAGAAAGTGAAGAATATTTGTGCACCCCATAGCCTTGGGAAACCACCCCCTTTAAATTATGAAGTGATTTGACCATGCCCTACCAAGCCTTTTGGAGTGACCTAACAAACCCCAAAAGGCTACAAGGAGTGGTCTAACCCACCTAAAGATGGTAGGCGAATCACCCAAAAATGAATCTCCCAAAAAGACCACTGAGGGTAGTTCAATTACCCTCCAAAAACCTAAATGGAAATAACCAAACCACCCTCTATAGCCTTTGAGGCTGGCTCGATCACCTCCAACTACCTTTATCTCTCTTTTTTCCTTTTTTTTCTTTTTCTCTTTTTTTTGTAGAATGTTTTAAATGATTTGGCAGTGATGACTTAAAAATATATACACATCAAAATTTGATTAGATATGACGTGACTAACAACCTAAATGGTGTTGCTCGCGATTGAAAAATCTAAATGAGTGATTTGATAACCGTGCATACCTTAAGTAGTGATTTGATGCATTTAAAACATGAGTTATTTGATAAAAGGTCAAGCCACAAGGACCTCTATAATATTTTTTTTCCTAACAAAGAAAAGAATGGTCATTATGGGACTATAAAGATTTGGGGTGAAATGTAGGGTTGAAAGTTTCCACTGAATTACACATTCTTTTTAGGCATTTGAACTAATAACACAAATGGTACATTTGATGATGCAGATGAACAATAACATGTAAACTCCCCATTAAGCTGCTCGTTTCAATCCCTATTGAAGAATCAACCAAATGAATGCAATGTACTTGCACCATACCAAAATACAAGCATATTGTGATCAGCTAAGAATAACACAGCATAAAAAAGGGCTTATTCCATTACTTAGTTGACCTTGGCATTGTAGGATACTGTATCTTTCCGAAGCCAGAAGTTAACGAGAAGAGAATCCAGAATAATCTACAGCAAATATTTATATGTCAGTAATAACAAAGATAAATACAAAATATAGGTGAACAAAGAGATGAATAACCTGGTTTAAATGCGCTGCAACACAAGGAAGAACCAGCAAACCAGATTCACCAAACGCACCACCGAGCTGCTCCACAACAGCCACCATCACAGGCAGAGTTTTCTACAACACCACGGCAACACATCAAGCAGCCTCAACAATTTGTTTAAATGAGGAAACCTAGGTACTTACATGATACATGTTTGTTTGCTTGCTAAAGAAATAATTATTTCCTAAAATCAATAATCACCTGGCTGGCAACAAGTACAAGAGCACTGGCATTTTCTTTCTTGGAAAAAATTGATTTGCTACCAGCAGTGACAGCTGAGAGGCTCTGTATAGCAAGAGCATTAAATGCCAACAAGATAACATGCAGAAGTCTGCAGTTAAAAACAAAACAAATTCCACTTGTTAGTTTATGCTACTATATTAAAGCCGAAAAAGTTTGCAGTTACTAAAGATCGAGAGTGAGTGATTCAGATCTTAACTCATATCGAGTTAGGAGGATACATACAAAAATTTATGCATATATAGGAGTCTCCTATTTATAGGAAGCTTAATAGAAAATTATCAGAAAAAAATGAAACTTCACCATTTCAAAATTTCCAAGTATTATATATTTTGAACATTATCTAAATAGCACTAACAGAGAACTAGATTGAAACCTATATGGTCGAACTCTGCCCCAATAGGCATGCAATGAGAAAGTATGGGTAGGCATAGTATCACCTACACACCCTATAGACTGGTCAATTGACAGCTGCATTATTGCTGCCCTAAATTTAAATGACAGATTATTTACATTTCATGGCAAGTTGATAACCTACAAACTGCTGTCAAGCAGGAAACGAATTTACAAATAATATCATTAAGAAAGTAATAGATAAATGACACTCAAATAGTACAAGAAAAATATGAGTGAAAAACATACGCCCCCATTCCAATAGCTATGAGAAAAACCGTAGGCTTAACCATCAATAGCAGTGACCTCGACCTACTCACTTGTATCCATGGTACCTAAACAACCATTAATGTTCAAATCATAATCACTACCAAACGCAAAAGACATGCATGTGTCCCATGCCCAACAAGTAAAATCTAGATGCCTACAGGAACCATTTTTGACAACTAGACAAAATTCCCAAGACATCTTGAAAAAATAGTTATGCAAAGGACTTGTATACCTAAGTATTTGCAAGAAAGTTCGGAACAAGTGTGATACCACCAGTTGTACATGAGTCATGAAAATTATGAGTAATTAGAAATCATTACTGCACATTTTATGAATTTGGAAAAGAGACATGGATATTGCTTATAAGTTATCAATCATAACAATTCCATATAATATGAGCAACATTAGAGAAGAATAGGCAAGAAATAGACAATACTCCGGATAACTACAACGTAAACAACTATAAATTACATCACATTCCAAGTTACTTGAAAATATATATTGAAGTTATTTTGTGAAGAGAATAACTATTAAGCATGTTTTGTTTAGAAAATTGAATACAAAAGACCAGTAGATGCAATACTTCCATCACAACATTATTCAATTTTATAAAACAAAATAATTTACTGGAAAAATACAAAGACAGAAAAGCAAAAAGAAGAACCATCATCTACAGCTGAATATTTAAAATTAATTAATTGACAAAACAAAAAGTAAAATGAATTTTTAAATCAAGCATTGGTGTTTTGCAATGCATTTAGAGATCTTTGTGGGATCAGAAAGGGAATATGGTTAGGATTTCATAAGGACCATAAGATATATGCCAAGAAAAAAGCCTATAAACCTCAGCACTAAATGGCTGTATATCCGAACAAAAGCCCCGCACAATCAACCCAACATGTAAATTCCCGTAACAATTATTATTGTGAATGCAGCAACTAAAGTATTTATAATCATGAGATCACAATAAAATGAAGAATAAAAAAGAAAACTAAGCAAGGTATAACACTTACTAGACTAAGAAAGAGTGCACTGAACTTCGAAAAGAGTTTGCGGTTTTGATCAACAAAGTCTGCCAGACCTGCAACTCGCATTTAATGAGGACTACAACAATTAGAAAGGTATTTAAGATCATCAGCATCTTCTAATATAACTTTGGTATACTAAAAACATGTCGAGATAGAAAAGTTGGAGGCAGGAAAGGACTAGTATTTTTCATAGAGGCATTTGGTAGAAGAAATGGAAACGCAGAAGAAAAGAGAGTTACTTATTTTAGCGACCAAAAGAACAAATATGTAAAATCATTTGCCATTCCCTGTCCCTCCCATTTTGGAGAGGATATGGGATACAGCTCCTCCCCCTCTTAAATTTTTCCCTTTCCTGTAATTCCAAACAGGGGAAAAACACCCTCCATCCCCCCCCCCCCCAACCACCACAAACTTTCCTTGCTCTATTCTCCATTCTCTCCTATTCCTCTCCTGCCAAATTCACTTAATAGTATAAATACATTCTCACTGATCATCTTCTATTGTAACATATGTATAAGACAGTCCGCATGCACAATTTCACCCATCACAAAAAGGGCCATCAAAATTCTGAAATAGAAAAAATAAGATAAAAACTCACCTTTAAAAGATTCTCGAAAGACCTGTTGAGCAAAACAGGTGAATTACTATTGGAAACAAGTCGTGTTGAAGGTAAAAGACAATGATGTGATAGTACTTATCCAAAAACCAGATTCACATGCAAGAATTGAAGTTTGGCTCGTTTGTATCTCTCGATATAACAAGGAATTTATTGACAAAGAATATCTTTGAAATGCATAAAGAAACTACAAGATAGCGAATGCATATGGGAGAGAACAGCAGTAAAGTTTCCCAAACCAATAGAAATCATTGTATTTGGTGCTATTCAACAAACTGATGTTCATCCCATGTCTATCCTCGATGTAGAAAGTCTTAACCTTCTATTCTAAAAATGGGACTCTCTCAGTTCCCTTGGTAGTTCCAAATAATGTTATAATCCCCTATCCACCTTCTACTTCATGGACCAAAACATTGTCAACATGGGAGGGAAATGAAACACTTTTGTCAAACAACTATCCAAGACATTATGTTTGTGCGTGTGTTTACTTGAAGGCAGTTATGTAACACGTACACACATGATAAAATGTATGCCAACATAACAAAGTTAAAGACTACAGGCATAGCAGAAATATAACAATTCAAGCAAACATCTTCCATAAAGAAAACAAATTCTAAAAGGTTCAAATTAATTTTCAAAAACAACACACATCATTGTAAGAGGTTTTTCCAACCTGAAAATCGTAAAATAATTGTAACACCCTTTTAATTAAGCATGTTATGATAGGGTTTCCTCCAATTGAAACCCTTGTTCTAAATTTTCTTTTCTTTTTTCTTTTTTTATTAGTAGAGAGAGAGAGAGAGAGAAAGAAAGGAGCTTTTTAAGCCACTCCTCCCCCTTCCCCTCTTCACCTCTTTCAATTTTCCACAAAGAAAAGGAAAAGGATTAAAAAAATGAATAAATTGTGTCATACGTGTCCTATCAACCTTAGAGTCAACATGTATCCAAAAACATAAAATTCGTATACCGCTGGATTGTGCATAGCACATCATATTGTATGTCAACTCAGTCACATCTGCTTTATAGCCACATCCATGATTCCTTGGGTGGCCATTACAAGAAAATTGCCATGTAGCTGACCCAAAGTGGTTGGATAAACCTTACTATACATGAGATGAAGTGTGTCCATAAAATGAACGATACTCCAAGCTTAGATATATAATACAGTGGCAGTGTAAGAACTACTCCATATTCAACTCTAAGCAATTCCATAACGTAATGAGTATATATAGACAGTAGTCCAAGCTTCAATGTATTTGTCAAAAATTATGCCATAAAGAAATACAGTATACATTTATAACTGGAAATTTTATCCAAAAATGATATCTATAACGCCTGTCATGCAAAGTTTACAATAAAAATTCTTAAGAAAGAACTTGTATTCACTTTCGGCTAATCATGGTAACCTATATGTGCCAAAAGATTTTTTATTTTAATTAGTAAACTAAAAGTGCTCAAATTTTTATTCATATTTCAATATATAAAACCATTTTCACTTTCAGGAAACCAATTGAGAGCTTTCCATGATGTGCAAGTATCATATAATAAAAAGTCATTTCAGTTTGCATTTTGAAATGCTGATACTACAGGAATTACCATTTTTTAAGTGCAAGGAAATGGATAAGTTACCTTCCCCAAGATTAGTGGGACTAGAAGTGTGAGAACAAGACTCCTAAACAGCTGCTTAGTTGGAACAGATACACCAACTCCATCAGCAATGAATTTTGAAATAGAAAATGGGACCTAAAAAGCAATATATCATTAGCCCAGATATATAAAATAACACAGAAAAACTTTGATGTTAGCAGGTCATACTGACCCAAAATCACTGTATATAAAGAAGAAATTAATGACTACAAATGGAGAGAATATAAAGTCCAGTTGATCATGCTGAAACATTGAGAAAAAATATATATATTTTGCTGTTTTTAATCCATATACAACTTCAAACCATATGAATATTGAAATCAAGAAACAAAACAAAGACATCACCCTAGTTAAGAGTTCCAACCAAGTATTGATTGCCATAGTAAAATAAAAAATTATACATACACAACTTAATTGCACGACTAATAACAATTTAAATTGTTCTTAAAAACATAATGGAAAAGAATATCACGAATTAGCAAGGACTTGATATTTAGTGGAATATTCCGCATGCAAAGTAAAAATGAAGAAAAATAATTCACTCTCAGCAGACAAAAAGTTCTCCTATGGAAAGGGAGGGACATACCAAAACCCTCAGAAAGGACATTTGAGCCTCAGGGGGAGTTCCCAGGCATCTTTGATATAATAACTCAGTGAAAGGAGGGAGGGGGAGGAGAGAGAGAAAGAAAGAAGAAAAGAGCATCTTTAGTGTGGAATTACTGTTATAACCAACTAGAACAACTTCAAGGACTGATGACAAGTAAATTTTGTTGGAGACACCACAAGGAAAAGAACAAATAGGCAAAATAGGATTATAAAGCAGAAAAATAGAAACAGTAAAAGAGGACAGAAGATTGAACTTCTTTCAAAGTATAACCAGATTGAACTTCTCATTTATCTGATAACACAGAGGCAACAAAAGAGGCTAGACCGAGTGATAACAGAAAATGGCTATGTCCCAAAACTTCTTTTTTGGCACCCCAAGTCTGGGTGCCCAAGTGCAAACACATAATGTAGACAACTTATATATCATTAATAAAACAACACAAAACTACAGTACTGCAATAACTATGCATGGCGAGCGCCAAATTAAAATTCAGACTGCACAACTACCAACATGTGTTATATGCATAATGATCAAAGACTGCAGTAAATTCTCCAAAGACTTTAAAATAGTTGTACACGCAGAAATGTATTAAAAGGGATGCTAGAGATCTGGCTCCTGCAACTCACCATTAAAATTCCTAACATATTAGATATCACTGTCATGGCAAGAGCAAGGGCGGAATTCCCTCCAGCAAGCTGCATTTGAGGAATGCAACATTCTGTTAATCTTCAAACCTAAATATGTAAAAATAAGACGAGGAAGGAGATAGTTAGGAAATTAGCAAACCTGAGTAAGTGCCACTCCACTTGATAATGTAGTTGGCATACAGCTAAATATAGCCAGTCCTGTATAACCAGAGAAACCACTGCATAGTTTGCAAATAAGGTGGAGACGATAATAAATTACTGCTTTCACAACTTTGTCAACTGCAAAGTTACTTAGAAACACAAGCATTTTTGAAATGCAGTAACCAGAGCTAAGAGCATTAACTGTTGAAGAAGGAAACTTCTGACATGCGTTATTTCCTATTATTGTAACATACAATAAGTGTATTTCCATAATATGTTGTAGGACTTTTCTATTACTTTTGTATGGGTACAAAACAGTGCAGTGGAATAAGACAATATTCCCTTCTATTTCAAAACTTTTCAACTTTTTTCTTTTAGTTTGGTATTAGAGCGGTTGTGGTTGGTTTTCGTTTCGTGCATGTGTTGCCTAGATCGGCAGACTCACGCTCAGTCTGCACTGGTCAATGGTCAACACAGAAGACCCACGTTCGAGATTCTTTGGGAAATCCTTTCGGGTGAGTTTGTGCCACCAGCATCACCGCTGCACCTGTGTCAATCAAAACTTCTCATTCTCGATCTGCTTGGTTGCGCGAAACGGATTGTATGTGGGTGAGGAGGCTTAGTCCTATTTTTCTCCTCCTGTGATTTCTCTTCAAGGGGAGACAGGTGAAGAAGAGAAATGCTCTATAGATCCTTTACCTTTTTTTTTATACGTAACTCTATAGATCCTTTACCTATAATGACAGATTCCTTATATGTACCTACGTTGCGAGAACAGGATGTTCCAGAATGTGATAGTCAACAACCGCAGCAAAATGTTGGTGAGCAAGTTGAGTCACTTGTAGAGGGATTACAAGTTTATTCCAGACATCCAAGGAGTAAGACTATACTTCAGCCTCTCAACCAAACATCAACTCTTGACTCAGGTAATAAAGGAATCAGATCTTGTACTCAACATTCCGTATCTAATTTTGTTTCTCATAACAATCTTTCATTACCCTATCGTACTTTCTTTCCAAAACTATTCTGTGTGTCTATTTCCCAAAGTGTCCAGGACACACTTGAGGACCCAAAGTGGAGGGAAGCAATGCAGGAAAAGATTAGAGCTCTTTATAAAAATAACACATACGACCTAGTTGAATTACCTAAAGGAAAGAAGGCAATAGGATGCAAATGGGAGTTTACAGTGAAACATAAAGCTGATGGTTCAGTCGAGAGATACACGGCTAAATTGGTTGTGAAAGGCTTCACGAAGACTTATGGGATAAACTATCAGGAAACATTTGCTCCAATGGCGAAGATGAACTCAATCGGGGTCGTACTTTCATTGACAACAATGGAAAGTGCATAAACTGAAAAGGCACCATTGTTGCCAATGAAAGTAACACCCATAAGTCTGTGTGAAGCATAAAAGAAGAGGTATACATGTAAAAAACGCATTTCTTCATGGAAACCTAGAGAAAGAGGCATACGTGGAGATTCGTCTTGGACTTCAAGATTCTTCAGTCAATGGTAAAGTGCCTAAACTGAAAAAAGGCACTGTATGGTTTAAAACAATCTCGTAGTGCGTAGTTTGAAAGATTTACTTGGGCTATACAAAAGTGTAACAACAAGTAGAGCCAGGCTGATCATACATTGTTCATTAAATGGTCTATACAAGGGAAGGAAATTACTTTAATTGTTTATGTGGATGACAAACTACTGACCAAGAATGATGATGAAGAAATGCAAGACTTAAGGAAAATATCTCGCCCATGAGTTTGAAATGAAAGACTTGGAAAGTTTGAAATATTTTCTTGGCATTTAGGTAGCTGGATTGAGACATGGGATATTCGTCTCTCAACGAAAATATGTACTTGATTGACTCAAGGAAATGGGAATGCTTGGATGTAAAACAGTTGACAACCCACTAGAAGAAAACAAGAAGTTAGAGGAGAGTGATGAAAGTTATCTAGTTGATAAAGGCAGGTATCAATGATTAGTTGGAAGATTAATATATTTGTCGCACACTTGTCCAGATATTGCCTATGATGTCAGTGTAGTGAACCAATTTAAGTACCCACCTCGGGAATCTCATATGGAAGTGGTTTACAAAATACTTCAACATTTGAAATCTTCACTGAGTAAGGGTTTTTGTTTGCCAAACATGATCACCAGAAAATAAAAGCTTACATAGATGTTGATTGGGCTGAGTCAGTCACAGATCGATGATCTACTTCAAGATATTGCACTTTTGTGAGAGGAAATCTAGTTATATGGCGTAGTAAGAAACAATTAGTGGTTGCTAGATCAAGTACAAAAGCTGAATTTCGAGGCATGGCCCACAGAATATGTGCATTATTGTGGTTGAAATTTCTACTAAAAGAACTCAAATATGATTATAAGGATTCGATGAGATTATATTGCAAAATTAAGGTTGCCATTAATATTGCTCATAGCAAAATGTTGCACACACTCCCACTCCCACTCCCACTCCCACTCCCACTCCCTTATTTGGCACTAAAAATCACCATTGGATCCAAAATCTAATAGTGATCCATCCAAATCTAATGATAATTTTTAGTGCCACATAACAAAGTGTGCATTTGGGAGTGTGAGAGTAAGTGTGTATCATTTCTTTTGCTCATAATCCTGTTCAGCAAGATCGCACTATACCCATTGAAATTGATAGGCATTTCATCAAGGAAAAATTGTATGTAGGATTGATTTGTACACCTTATGTGAAGACGGGGAGGACAAATTGCGAATATTTTGACAAAGGGAGCGTCCAATAGTGCTCTTCATTCAGCATTGTGCAAGCTAGTCATGTGAAACATCTTTGCCTTAGCTTGAGGGGAAGTTTTTTTTTTATGAATAATAATTTATTAAAAGCGAAAGGTGCCCTTGAATACACAAGAGGCTCCAAAACGAGCAGAAAACCCAAACCCTCCAACCCAAGACCCACAAACCCAAAACCCGACAAACCCTCAAACCCAAACCCCACGGAACAGCAAAGCCCTAAAAGAAACCCCAAAGCCCTCAATGCTAAACAGCTTCAAATTTGCCTTTTCCCTGCCTATTGGATGCACCCTTTGTATCATAGTTGATGGAGCACTCCAAGTTTTGAATCTTCCGTTTACCCTTTACCTTCCGAGACTTACACACAGCTTCTACTTGCACTGTGTTAGCTTAGGGGGAAGTGTTGAAGAAGAAAACTTATGATATGCATTTATTTCCTATTATTACCTGATTTGATTAAACCTGTTTATTTCCTATGCAAGACCAAAGGTAGAGGGAGCTATTGAATCTGAAAATGTCCATTAACTACAGCGATGCAAGTGCGTCCTCTCGGCGAGGGAAAAGCAAGACTCACATGCTGTAGCGTTGAGTGCTTCATGTGGGTTTCGGGTTTGAGGGCTTTAGGTCCTTGCAGGTTTGTTGGGTTTCTTTTTGTGGGCTGGTTTGCCTATTCCTGTGTATACTTCATGTGTACTTAAAAGCACCTTATACTTTTTTTAATAAAATCTTTATTACTTATCAAAAAAATATACAATAATTTTATTTCCATAATAGGTTGTAGGACTTACGCTTACAAGCATACGCTTACAAGATTCTAAATATGAAGCAGTGCAGTGGAATAAGACTATTCCCTTCTTCTTTCTCCAAATTTTTCATCTTTGTCTTTCAACTTGAAGTTCAAAGATGAAAATTATGAACGTTTTAAGGTGCATTAAATGTAATAGAAAAATGCCTTCTACGGTGCATACATGCATGCAGGAGCGGAACTACATGTAATGTCTGCCCCAAAATTTTAAAATTTCCTCTAAATTATTTGTTTTTTAATGAGATAGACCCTCCAAAATTAATTTTTTACTCCAAAAAGTCTTTTAGTTCCCCCCCCCCAAAACCTAAAATTCTAGTTTTGTCTCTGAATGCAGGAACAAACATGTACATGCACAGAATGGTGAGCATTTGTATGCATATAAATCCATCATTGAAGATAAAAACAGTAAATCTTTCAATGAGTCAAAATTTTGGTAGTACTCATATTTTAAAGAAGCCACCAATAGATTCATATTTTCCAGTATCTGTCATGCTTACCAAACATCATGCCAATTAAGATCAACAGCTGTATCATCCATAACATTGAAAATTGGAGTTAAAAAAAGAAGATGTGGACTTTATTATCTAATGGCAATGACAATGGATCAATTCGATATTTGACATGCATGTGGAAATGTAGGGAGCAAATAATCCTATAGTGGTTTTGGAAAAATATAAATTGTACAAAAGTTGTTGATTGGTGTATCCTAACTTAGTTTTACACCAGTGTCAACAGATATATTTGTGTGCGCGCGTGCACATGTGCTTGTGCACAAACTATGTGTACAAATGTATAAGTTGTGTATGTGAACTTAAGTATGTTATGCATGTACTTTGTACAAATCCTACAAGAAAAATAATTACAATTGTCAAACCTGTAACAAATTCTTGGGGTTGCATCTGCATTTGCAGTATTGCTCTTGAAAAGTATGGAGAGATCATCAGAATGGACACCTGCAAAGAGAGGAGAAGCAAGAATTGATAACATATATAACAGTCCAGGTCATACAACAGTAAAATAGATACCAATGAATTGCAAATGTATACCAGTCCAGATAAGAAACCAATAAATTTCTAATGTTCAGCAATGACGCTACCAGAGAGTGGCGATGATGGGCAATAAACTATGTAGCCAACCACTTAACCATGAGAAGAAAGTAGGTTCCTTGCCAATGGCTGTTGGGCCAAATGGCAGCTCCACCCCCCATTAAGACTGGGATGGTGGATAAGGTTATGGGTTCAAGTCCCAGGGGTTGTGTGAGCGGTTAGCATAAGGGAAAAACGGAAGTCACAGGAGTTCAAGTCCCCAGTTAGGCAATTAGCTTGCAGCAGCAGCAAGCATTTGTTAATTAGTCTAAGCTGTAGCGAGGTTATTCATAGATAGGCATCACACACAGAGTCCCTTAAAAATGACAGTAAGTGATATATAAGATCGTCAAACAGGGGACCATGTAGAAACTTAGAAATGTAGGAATCTACAACATGCAGAGAATTGAATCTTGAATCAACTTAGATTTATAATCCAGAAAGTGATTTCTATTACCATTTTTACCTCTATTTAATCTTATCAAATGTAAATAAGTTTCTTCACCTATTTATGCAACTTCAATAAGCATCAGCACCTTTCTATGGTTTCATATCATTACTAAGCAATATAAATGCATGTGTTAAGCTCCTACTAGTCACCTAATCAACAATACCTAATTTCATATCTTATCATAGTTTTTCTTTTAGTTTATCCAATTGGTTGAATGTGTTTTTAATACTATTTCCCATCTGTAGCATGTTCAAAAATTATCTTTATTGGCCAAGAATCCTTCTACCTGCGACATAGCAAGAATCCTTATACCTGCCACATAACCTCAAAATAATGCTAATAGATAATTACAACCATAATCATCAAAAATGTTGAAACTCTGACCTATTGTTCTTAATCATCCTTAGTGCCCCTTAAGTCAAAATTATAAATACTAGGGTTTTGTCATAGCAAAGGCCACTCCTGCTTGTAAAAGGATCTAAAAATGTGGAGCACGAGTTAATATATATATATATATATATATATATATATATATATATATATATATGAAGGTTAGCAACAACATTATTGATTGTTAACATTTGTAGTGCTAGTGATTTTACCCACTAACATGATGACCTGCTTTTCTAATTTTTGACAATATCACATCACTTATTTAATAGTGCCCATAGTGTTATTATGGTACAAATGTACATGGTTTAAAGTGTTAAATATGATCACAGAATGTAATCCATCACAAGTAGTGTAAAAACTTTAAACAGATAAGATGTGAGTGAAATACCACCCTCCCACATAAAATTTTCTTCATTATTTCTTAGTGCCTGAAGGTTCCATTTTTTGGATAAGTAATTGGCCCAAGGGGAAGGTACCACTAAAAGAGATTCATACATATGATACAGAAAGGAAGTGTTGGAATAAGACTTTGATCCATTACTATAAGGCAGTTGCATAAAGGTACGGGAAACAATCAAAATTCTATCCGTGACTTCAATCCACAACACATTCAATCAAAAAACAAAAACAAAAACACACAAAAAAAAAAAAAAAAAAAAAAAAAAAAGAAGAAGAAAGAAAGAAAAAGGAAACTCTGGAGGATGAACCTCAAAATGCATGTGATAGGACATAAGAAATTCGAGGTCATACAAGCCCAAAAAGTCCTACAGGCCATGCTTCTGCAGCTGCACCAATGTCTCCACTACGCAACGTCAACCCTATGAAATCACACAAAAATAAACAAACAAATAAATGAATAGTGAGGTGGCCATCATAGAGCCGTATAAAAACCAATACAAAAAGGGGGGAAAAATGCAAAACACAAACCTGATATAATAAATATACCAAATGTGCTAAATTTTGAGAGAGAATATCTATCTGCAAGACAACCAAGACTAGGATTTGCAAGTCCTAATGCTACTCCACTGACAAGAGCTGCACGTAAGGTTACACGTACATATAGAGTTCTAATCAATAAATGAGATGATACTAAAACATTAGATAGCCTCAAACACGTAAAGATATTGCAAGGGAAATTTTTTTTTAAAAAAGAAAAAAAAAAGGACGTTCTTTTTATAACAAGGACTGTATATAATCAAATTACCTACTGGAAGGAAGTTATTCGCCACAAAATTCAACAACGGTTTTGCCCACTTTAACCCACTCGCTGAACCCGAAACCCGATTAAGTTTATCTCCATTTCCATCCCTCTGATACACAATTGATATTTCTTTAAACAATAACAGTATTAAAAGTAACTTGTAACACACCAATTTAACTTAAAAAAAAAAAAAAAAAAAAAAAAAAAAAAAAAACTAGGAAAATGCAAAAGATACTTTCAATTCTAAGTATATTTACATCCTACTACTTAATTTATATAATGTAATACATACACAATGGGTATATATCTTATTTTCAAAGTTATCAGAAACTGTGATTTCTTTTCTTTTCCTGCATTTTCTCGGTAACGAAACACAGAAGAAGCAAGTAATCGAAACTGATGGAATTAGAGAAGGCCGAACCTGATCGGACCGATCCAAGGCTCTGATGGGTCTGTAAATTGACCGATTGTGATTGAAAGTGATGGAGGTGCTGTAGAAGAAACCGTGATTTGGTGGAAAACGTGGGGTCCCGAGACGGAACGACAGCGTTTGGGGGGATGGAGGAGTGAGAATTAGGGTTTGGAGTGTTCCCGCCATAGGAAAGGTACAGAGTGTACTACGCATTCACAGTGAAGGGTGAGAGAGAATTCATACTGTTTTGAAAGGCCTTTACATTCATATAACCCTCGCCCGACTATTGCACCACCCAAGACACGTTAGAATAGAGCTCACACAATGGGTCACATCCCAATATGCCTTGACATTGTACAATAATTGAATGGGAGTTATAATTTTAACATTTTCAGTTTTGAAATTGCAAAGTGAGAGAACATAATTGCGGGGGTGGTTATTAATTTTTATTAAAAGATCACTTTCGATATATATATAAAAGAGACCAAACGGTTTAATGTTTAGGTTTACAACGGTTCCTTAATAAAGTAAGTGAGAAACAAAAAATGGAATTTTCTCCAACTATGCAAATCCAGGCTCAAACCATAACAAATCACACATGCTTAAAAACAACTTAAACAATAAAAGATGTTTCTATGTTACATGAATACCTATAAAGATTTAAGAGATGCCACATATTATGAGCTATAAATAACTTTTACAAACCAGGTAAACTAAAACCAAGAGAGCAGACTGTATAAGTAACTAAAAACAACGAACACTAAATCCTAAAAACTCCTAACTCTCCCAATCTAAAGAGAGGAGTTTGAGTTTCTAGAGAGAGTTTTATAGAAAAGATTGTTGCTTGCGCGGGGGGAGGGGGGGGGGGGCGGAGTTTTGTTCCTCTCGGTTGATCCTGTAGTGGCTGATCTTCTTCTAATCCTTCCAGGACTATGGAGCCACTACAAAAACAAAAACAAAACAAAACAAAACAAAAAAAAAAAGCATTTATAAACGATTTTTTTCTAGACGGTTTCTAAAACCGTTTAGAAAACAAAATTTGTAGACGGTTTTTTTTGAAACCGTCTGTAAAAAATTTATTATGGACGGTTTGATTAAATCGTCGATAAAATTCCAGACGGTTTGAACTAAACCGTCTAAAAATTTTCATTTCTAGACGGTTTTTTTTCGAAACCGTCTATAAATGTTATTTTCAGACGGCTTAGTTAAAATCGTCTAAAATTTTAAAGACAGTTTTTACCAAACCGTCTATAAATATATCTTTACAGACGGTTTGGAAATTCACTTCATTTCATTTCGCATTAAATGTTCTCACAGTACTTTCATTCGCATTAAATGTGAAGTTTGAAAAAAAGTTTCTCTCTCCCTCCGCGTTCTCTCTCCCTCTGCGTTCTCTCTGCATACATGGCTGTTCTCTCTCTCTCTCTCTCTCTCTCTCTCGCTCTCTCAGTTCAGCCACCAAGGTACCGCCGGCCGCCGCAGAAAGTCATCACCGTCGTTTGAAGGTATGTGGTCTGACTTTCTCTCTCTTTCTAGCTCTCGCTAGATATGTTTTGCTCTCTCTCCCTCACAGTACTCTCTCTCTCTCTCTCTCTCTCTCTCTCTCTCTCTCTCTCTCTCACAGCTCCGGCGAAGGTTGAGGACCGGCCACCAACTTCCACCGAGGACCACTGACGACCAGAGGTTGCTCTAGCTCCTGTTGCATTTTTTTGGTTTTTCACTAGAGGTTGCTCTCTCTAGATCTGTTTTGCATTTTTTTGGTTTTTCTTATCTCACCGACGATCGATCTGTACTCTTTTTTTTCTCTCTCTCTCTTCTGTTGCTCAATGCATATATGTTACTCAAACACTATTTTTTTTCCTGATGTAGGTGGACCTTGTTGGGGGATATTATGATGATGTAGGTGGACCTTGTTGGGGGATATTATGATGCCAGCAATAATGTGAAATACGGGCTTCCCAGAGCATACCGCAGGACAAAAAAACTGAGACTTAAAAATTAAGGACGAAAAGATGAACCCAGAAGCTATGATCGCCTGCAAGACAAAAGAAAAAAAATACTGATGATCATCCAAAAAAAAAAAAAAAATTTAAAAAAAAAAATTATTATTATTATTATTATTAATTCTGGACGAAAAATCCTGAATGGTTTTAAACCGTCAACAAAAAACCGTCTGGACTTTATTCCAAACAGTTTTTTACCATTTATAAACGATTTGAAAGTATTTTTTTGTAGTGAGCTTTGTTTTTCTTTTTCTTTTTTTCTGGTTTTTTTCTTTTGGTCCAAGCAAGAAGGCTCATTCAAGACGTTTCCAAAAGGGGTTCGGCTGCTTTGGTTCATGTCGTCGGCAGTGTGCTTAGCCGAACGGTCATCTTCAAACTTCTATTTTTTGACGATAGATCTACGCATTTTTGTCGACTTCTGTGAGACACGTGCCCCTCAGTCGTGATTTTCGGTGTCCTCCAATCCTTCCACTGCAAGCTACAGTCGTGTGGGCCACCGATGACAGGGGAGTGGTCATCACGAGCCAAGGAGTCTTCTCTCTTTGGGCCGCGCGTGATGGTCACGCCCCACTTTTTCCGGGCCGTGCAAGGTGGTGTTGGGAAATATGGAGTCCGATATGTTGCAGGGTCATTCCGGGGACAGCGTGTGTGCTACACACGCCGTTTTTCCGGCTAAGACAGTCTCTCTGCTATCGACTTGGGTTGGATTTTTCTGTTTTGCTATGTTTGTGTATTCCCATTGTTTTTCTAGTCACAGTCTGCCTTTGTATTGCTCAAATTTTACTGGAATATTTGTTGGTTTGTAGTTAGATAGGCCCTCTTTTCTTTTTAGAGTGTGCGTTTTTGTAAAGAGATGCTCAAATATTGTTCTTGTAAGGTTTGTGTTCTGCTTAGACAGTTGTTTTTTGGGAAAAAAATCATAATTAGTCCTTAGGTTTTTATCTTATTTGAATTTAGTCCTTGGGTTTTTAATTTAAAAAAAAATGGTCATTAGGTTTTGCACAAATTTTAGATAGGTCCCTCTGTCACTTTTTTCCTCAAGATTAATAGTTTGTCATATTTCATGTGTGTTTCAATTGACAAATCAGCGTCCCTATCAGTATCTAATATCAATGCCACATCATTAAGTGTCAAGTCATCCATAAAAAAAAAAAAAAAAAAAAAAAAAAAAAAAAAAAACCCAAACTCTAGAAACAAAAACCATTTTCTTCATCATCTTAATCTTTTATATTTGTAATATGAGAAATGATTCTCGTACACAAAACTTACAACAACGATACAACAGGCTTACGTGGAAAGTGATTTTTTATTATTTTTGTTTTTTCTTTTCTTTTCTTTTGGGTTTGAAAACTGGTTGGAGGGGATTGAAATTTTCATTTCCCCTCCAACGCAGCTCTCTCTCTCTCTCTCTCTCTCTCTCCAACTACCATTGCCGCCGCTGGTCTTCCCCTTCCCGGCGCCGCTTCACTGGCGGTCGGTCTCCTCCGTCCGAAACCGCCGCTGGTCTCCCGCTCGCTCGCTCACTCACCGGTCATGACCGACCCTCTCGGCGGTCGGCTTCTGTCTTGGTGGTCGGCCACCCTCCACCGGACCATCCTTCACCGGCGTTCTGTTTTCGGCGGATTTGGCGGCTGGATCTGTATCCGTCGACGCTAAAAAAGGTACTCTCCGACGACGCTCTCTCTGTCTCTCTCCGTGCATCGCATTTCCCCTCCTAACGCGTCTCTCTCTGTCTCTTCTTCGGCCGGCAGTCCGTGGAAAGGCACTTTTAATCGTTTTTTTCTTTTTTCTTTTTTCTTTTTTTCAGTCAAAACCGGTTGGAGGGGAAATGATGACCTTTCAACTCTTTCACTTCTTTTTATATCTCCTTTGCTGGAGCTTATTCGCTTGCGTGATTGGGACAGAGAAAAAATAAATAAGGATTTATCAATGAAAATTATTATCAATAGGAGGTGGTGTTGGAAATAGATGTTGTTTCTAGTCTCAAAAGCCTTTTTGAAATGAAACTTTAGAATCTCTTTTAGTATAGTTTGTATCTTTGATTGAAAGAACAATTGCAATGTAAGCATCTTAAGCAGACTAAACTAGTATCAGCCATATTTCTCCGGACTAACCAAAATACCTTTTGTGCTACAGGAATAGCCACTCCAATACTCCATTTATATTTGTGGTAGTCCATTTATATCCCTGTTTTTTTTTTCCCTTTTTGTTTTGTTTTGTCTCAGTTTACTAACTTAGAATGCAAGAAATCAAATTGCAATGAGCTAGAAGATTACCATTTCTTTTTATGCCGTGTTTTTACCCTTTTTTGATCTCATCTTTTCTATTTAGCTCTTGACTTTCTTTTGTATTGATGTTTTAAGGCACTGAGTTAATAGTGAAGAAAGTTTAAAAGCGTTTAGCTAATAGTTTTGCGGAAACTTTTATCTAATTCTGATTTATCTGCAATCAATCAACTAGTTGTTCTCTCTTAAAGGTAGGTACTGCTTCTTGCAAGTTTGTGATTTTTTGTTGGTAAATACATATACAATGACCATTGATGAGGATTGGGATGCTTTATAATTATGGCTTAATTATTTGGCTATGTATCTCGACCTGAAAATTTTTATGGTGGATCTTCATGAAATTGCTTTATTTGGTTATAGAAGAGGATTTCCATGCCTCTTTCCAACCAAAGAAAGGAACATAAATTTCGGTAAAGAAAAACAATTCTACATATCAACTGATGCAAGGACTTGGTTCTTCTTTTTCTCCACCAAACTTAAATGATTTTATTTTTTTCGTTTATCATGCTCTAAGGGCTATTGGTTTTAGGTTGGTAAATTCATCATTTTGCCTAAACTTGCCCTTGTGCAGTGAGTGTAGTGGGGCTGGTCAACAAGTGAAATCCTGTGAACCAATCTTGAGGTCCAAAGGATGAGCTGTGAGCTGTGCTTAGCACAAGCAAGCAAAGCTCATAAGCCTTTATTGCTAAATGAGCCTTAGCCAACTTAATTGGGGGTGGTTCCTTTCCTCTCTTTTTCTATCTTTCATTGTTAGTTCCTGGTTGTCATCTTAAATGTGCACACTTCCTTGAGACCATTAGAGTGACGTTTTGGATGTAATAAATTTTAAATATTTTGACTGCAATCAAGGACAGTTGACATGTGGCTCATGTTCCTACTGTGTAAGTTTTTTTTTTTCCCGGATTCTGAGTATCAACCCACTGTCTTAGGATAATTATCTGAGGCTCAACATTAGTACTTGTGTTCTCTCGGTCTGAGATTTTCTTTCCAATCTTATATACAACCTTGACTGCTTGTATCATTAACAGATATCAGTATGCAGATGTGCGTTCTTATTTTTGTGGGAACAAATGGTGAGACTTACTACAACACAGTTGCTCTGGTTTCCTGCGTGCAAAACTTCCCAAAAAGTCGGGGTCCTGTGGTCGGAATTCTAAAGGGCTTTGCTGGATTGGGTGGCGCAATTTTGACTCAGATATATGCAATGATTCATTCCCCTGATCATGCATCTCTGATATTCATGGTTGCAGTTGGTCCAGCAATGATATTCATGTGTGAGCCACAGAAACAAGAACTTGACAGACTTCAGCAGGATTCTAGTGAATGTATATTTGATGCTGAATGTATATATATTTGTATAGTTAAGTCGCAGAATGTATATTTTATGTACAATTTGATGGGCATTTTGAGCTCTAGTGTATGGATTGAAGGCAGAATTTTTTCCCAAGTTGCTTGGTATCTTTTAAGTGAATTTGGTTTTGTCCACTGATGCAAAGCCCAGGTTAAAGTGGACTCCAGAACTTCATCAAAGATTTATTGAAGTTCTGGAGTAAATCAACTTGGAGGGCCAGACAATGAGTCTAGAAGCTGGTTCCCAAGGGATCAAGATTCTGCAAGAAAGGAAAGATGCTGGTGCATTTGGTATCCAGAAAAACCCATAAGAAACTCTTAACTCCATGTGAATGTATATTTGATGCTGAATGTATATATATTTGTATAGTTAAGTCGCAGCTGAATCACAGCAATATGTAGCCAGGATTGGCAAGCATTCTGCCATTTTTGGATTGTACTAACAATTATTGATTTCTATGGGAAAGAAAAAAAAAATTGATATTAGTGGTTCATTTGATTGTTGTGTAATATAAAGGCTGAGTAGTTTTCTGCCATATATTCTGCGTGCAAACACATTGTGGTTGAGAATATTGTACCTGTAGCTTCTGATCATATACTATTTTTATGCATTTTGTTTGAAAAAAGTATTTGTTCGTTATGAAGAGGGTGCTTTTAGAGGTGTTGAAAAACATGAATATTTGTTACATTTTTTTCACCCAACAATGCAAGCCACACAGACATGCCTAACCATCAACCAACAACAGAAAGGCTAAAAACCAAACAGCCTAAAACAACAACAAACACACCAAGGTTCTGAACACTCAAACTGCTACAAGCAGCACACCGACAGACTAAACTACAACTTGAGTGAGCGATACTGCAATTCTACAACTTGCTGCAACTCTAGAGCCAGTTTGGTGCCATCTTGCTTGACATTGGCTTCAAGGATGGGTCATCTGAAACCTTGGCGAGTGAGCAATACTGCAATTTTACACTTTCAGCATAGTCCAATGTCTTGACTACCTACCTGTATAACAAAAGCAAATTCAATTTTTATTATATTAGATTCGAATGAACAATTCACTTGTTTTCTTTCTTTTTGTTTAGATTATTCATTAATTCAAAGACACTATTAGCTCAAATCATGGGTTAAAAATCAACAATCAAAGCAATCCTAGCCTGAGCCAAATACATACTGCTTAATTGAAAGGAAATAAATTTACTCGAGATAATTACCAAAAAAATAAAAAACTGATGAAAATGATACAAATTAGAAAATTTTAACAGAAAACAAGCTAGAACAAATTTGCATAGAAAAATCTGGGTTCTGAAAGGCTTCCACATCTACAAAATCAGATTTTATTCTTTTTTGTTTTTTTCTGGAACAGACAACAGATTAATACTTTTGTTTTGACAAGGCTACAGAATTGGTTCTAAAAACTAAGGTACAAAAAGTCTCTAACCAAGGGCAGTAAAGACTAAAATGCATATCATAACATACAAGGAACAAGAACTCCATAATATCCAAATGATTCCAATTTGTTTTCCGCAACATTTGATAGTTTTTCAGCACCAAATAACTTACAGGGTATTGTTGATAACTTCCAGAGGGGATTTGAAAAACTGGGTCTTGTTGATAACTTACAAGATTTGTGCGAGACAATGGATTGGTAATACTACTACTATCACTGTGGAATTAAAACAAACACCAAATACCCAATTCAGAATTTGATCATCCCTTCACAAAGAACAAATAAAAAACAGTCCAATCAAATTACAGAAATTTGGAAGTAAAATGAATCAAAAGAGTACCTTGAAACTGAATCTGGGGAAGGCAAATCAAATCCACCACTTGACTTCGGTTGGGGCAGTTGAGGGGCTGCGGTTTCCGACGGTACTCACAGGCAGATCCGGCCAAAGAGAGGGATGGGCTGCGGGCTGCGGTTTTCGACGGACACCGGAGGAGAACTCCCGTGAAGCAGCGCCGGCAAGGAGACTACCCACGACCGGAGAGGGACGCCGGACGCCGATTTGGGACGGGGACTGTACGGAGAGAATTCAGAGAGAGGGAGGGGGGATGCGTTGGGGGGAAATGAAATTTATTTCCCCTCCAACCGGTTTTGACTGAAAAAAAAAAAAAAAAAAAAAAAAAAAAAAAAAAAAAGAAAAGAAAAGAAAAAAACGATTAAAAGTGCCTTTCCACGGACTGCCGGCCGGAGAAGAGACAGAGAGAGACGCGTTAGGAGGGGAAATGCGATGCACGGAGAGAGACAGAGAGAGCGTCGCCGGAGAGTACCTTTTTTAGCGTCGACGGATACAGATCCGGCCGCCAAATCCGCCGGAAACAGAACGCCGGTGAAGGATGGCCCGGTGGAGGGTGGCCGACCACCAAGACAGAAGCCGACCGCCGAGAGGGTCGGTCACGACCGGTGAGTGAGCGAGCGAGCGGGAGACCAGCGGCGGTTTCGGACGGAGGAGACCGACCGCCAGTGAAGCGGCGCCGGGAAGGGGAAGACCAGCGGCGGCAACGGTAGTTGGAGAGAGAGAGAGAGAGCTGCGTTGGAGGGGAAATGAAAATTTCAATCCCCTCCAACCAGTTTTCAAACCCAAAAGAAAAGAAAAGAAAAAACAAAAATAATAAAAAATCACTTTCCACGTAAGCCTGTTGTATCGTTGTTGTAAGTTTTGTGTAAGAGAATCATTTCTCTTGTAATATTAGATGGAAAATCGTTAAATTTGATACTGACATGGACATTGACATTGTATTGGGTGTTAACATGAACCCTATAATGTCAAATGAAACATATGTGACAAGTGAAAAATCGTTGACTTTGACATTAAATTAATAGATGGATCAATTTAAAACTTGAGTAAAACCTAAAGACTTTATTTTTAAATTGAAAACTTAAGGACTTAATTCAAATCAGATGAAAACATAGGGACTAAATATGATTTTTTTTCTTTGTTTTTTAAATTAAATCCTTCTGGCTCAGAGTGTAAGGGGTCTTGTACCTTTATTCTTAAGATGTATGTCTTCGGGCTTTTCAGCAATATATTGTAGCATATGCTACTTGTTCTTAAAAAAAAAAAAAAAAAAAAAAAAAAAAACCCTGTAGAAACAAAAAAGAGAAAATCGCCATGGTTATCTCCCAAAAAGTCTTCATGCTGGAAAAGTCTCATATTAAGTTTGTCTCCACGCTGGAAAAGTCTCAAATCAAGGATACGAAACCATGTTATAACAAAACAGTGCTGCCACTTGTAGGCAACAAAACCGCATCATTAGCCTGTAGATAATGCCCATGTACCAAAAACAGTTGTGCCACCTGCATGCTGCATGGATCGGTTATCATGCTCCACCTATATACTGTAGATAATGCCTCATGTACCAAAAGCAGTTCTAACCACAAAACTTGATGTATCCTTGTGGTAGCTGCGAAGGAAAAAACCATGGCAGTTATGTAACAAAAGTCATGGGCAACAGTAACTGCTCCTTCTCAGATACCCTTTTTTCCAGCACAAAAACTCGGCCCTCCAACAACTGTTAGTAGCAGTTGATCCTCCTACCGCCATAGCTGCAAGCCACCGTGTGCAACCAAAGTATAGGGGCCACCGTTTATTCCACCAGCATCATCTCCTTGGACATCATATCTACTATCATCCCCGACTTGGCAACCAGCAAACTTCTTCGCTACCTGCTTGACCACACTGGAACAAAAACTATTTTCACACAAGATCGTGAAAACATTTATCCCAGATTGGGTGTCCTTCCCTGGAGAAAAAACCACAACGAAAAACATAAAAACTACATCTCCATCCTAGAAAAGGACGAGATAAAACTACTTTCTTCTCTAAGGGGACAAACGTTGCCCTAAGGAAGAAAGCACCCTACAAAATCCTAAAATCAAAAACACAAAACACCATGGGAGGAGGAAAGCAGTGCTTCCCTCCTCCTCGACAAACAAGGCTTTTTTCTTTAGTTTCTCTTTCAAAAATAACTGCTATAGAGCAATGAAAAAAAGGTTGACAACAACAATCTTCGTTTCAAGAAGAATGGGTGGTTATTAATTATTAATAATTAACTGCATAACTACAAATAATCGTAATCAATTAACCAATAATTGTTTGAGTTTAAATATCTTGGGGTTATTGATTACAGAGATTGAGGAAAACAATAACCATATAACCAGTAACCGGTTTATTATATATAAAAATACATATTAAAAGTAAATGAAAAAATAATAATAATTATAACCTAAATTTGTATAGGAATTTTTTGAATTTGCTTTTTTACTTCATATACGGGGTTTTGAGTTATCTTCACATTCTTTCAAGGAAAAAATGCACCATTAGTCCTTATGATTGGCCAGATATACAAATCGTTTTCTGTGGTGTCAAAGTGAATTCAGATATCATTGTGGTTGGCCTAATTTATAATTCATTCCTTGGGGTAAAATTCTATTAAAAAATTTGATAGATTCCATTATATGTCACGCCAACGCCAATAAGATGATGACACATGACATTCTTAATAAAAAAAAAATATAAATATAAAAACTAAAGAATTATTTAAAAAAAATAAAAAAATAAAAAAGAGGTGTGGCTCTTGGTTGGGCAACCACCCCAGAGGCCAGGAGGGGCCTTCTGGCCACCCATAGATTCTTTTGGGGGTGGCTCAGCCCCTGTGGGTGGTCGCGCACCACCTCTTTCCATTATGATTTTCTACTTCTCAAAAACATTTTGATTTTCTATCTTTTTATTAAAATTAATTATTACAACCAGAGCATCTACTAAACATCATTACATTAACTGAAATTATACTATACACATCAACATTATAGAAGATCCAAACTATTCTTAATACACAATCGAGCATCAAATGCTAAGCATACAACATCACCCAAAAGTCAATAAGAGAATCACATCATAGTTGAACTCCATATGGTCTACCCAAAATATTAACCCATTCCCGGCAGAATTAGCGCTATCCCGAGATACCTGTAGCACAACACTAGCGCCCCGGATGTTGCAGCTATAGTGTCCTGCACAAATTAAATGCTTATGGCACTCAATTCTTCAAAACATGTGTTTACATACATACATACATACATACATGCATACATACATACATACATACATATAAACTTTCATTGCCCTATAAGTACAACCTCCTCCTATGTCCTCCATGCACCATTTCCCTTCCATGCAACATATTCACCCATCTCTTGAGAGAAGGAAATTCTAGAGATAGAATAAGAAATTTTGAGGTTTACTTCACCTCATTGGGGTAAACCTTGGTTCTAAGCTCGTTTTTTAATTGTTATTATGTCCTAATGATATTCCATGTTTTTACAAGTTCTTAGCATGCCATAATAGGTCTAGAAAATATTATCTCTTTAAAAGAAATGCTAAAATCACCTTTTAGATTTCATGATTCATCGCATTGATATGTGTTACCATATTGTTTAGGGTATTAGTTAAGTTTTGTACGCTTTGGGTATAAGGTTTTAAGTATTTTATGCATTTTGGTGCCATCGAGCGTTCTATAGCCCTTGAACGAACGTTTGCTACCCGTGGAACGAACGATCGAACCTAGGACGAACATTTGAAGGTGCCCAGGATTATTGAATTATGGTTTTAATTATAGTTTATATGTTATACTTTTAAGTGGTTATTTACTATGATAGGGTGCTTCGCGGCAGCAGGCATTCAAGAAGTCCGAACTTATGAATAAGTGGACGAAATAAATAAATACTTACAAAACTAATCTTATTTTATGCAATATGTCAGTTGATTGAGCATACCTTATTTCCTTTAAATGATATAAGCCTGTTAATTCTCTATAATATTCTTACAATTGATTCAAGACAAGTACTATTTATTTTTGAATAAACGAACTATATTACTTGCATCGTATGACATAATAAGTGCTGAATGTTGCACATTCAAGCACATTAACTCGCATATGTTAGCGTCTTAGTTTCATTGTGATTTGATGTTTTGTGTTTTTTTTTTTTTTTTGTGTCTTGTAAGCATTCTTAGGAATGCAAGGAAAAAATACAAGTAATCATCTACTCTTAAAGCGTCAAAAGCAACAAAAGAAAAATCCAGAATCCTACAAGCCAAAGGGCTCAAGCGTACCATCCAGCTTAATGAGCTCGAGCACAATTCACACTAAGCTCAAGCGCATTACCCAAACACTGTAACAACCCACCTCCAATGACACAATATTGTCCGTTTTTTACTCCCCCGAACCAGACTTCTTAGGAGGTAACCTATCCTGGTACTACTCTCGCAGAAGCACGCTTAACTACGGAGTTCTAATAAATTCATGGCCATCACGGCTTTAATACGCGTTGTGTCAAGAATGGTGTGTTTATACATATAAGCATATCCCTATTCTCAGGCAATGTGGGACGTCACAATCACCCCTTCTTGAGACCCAACGTCCCCGCCGGCGACCCTCATGGGCTTGTGCACGCTCCCCCATCTCAGGCTGGGCAATGGCTCTAGTACCATTTGTAACGACCCACATTGCCTGGGTTATATTGTAACTTGAGTAAGTTACAATGAACCTTTAGTATCATAAGGTGACCTTAGTAAGTAACAATTTGGTCTTTAGAGTAAACTACCTTGATACCATAATGTAATGCCCCGCCTTTTACAAAAATGCGTAAGTAAATTTCGATTTCCACGTGACATTACGACATCATCAGAGTTACATATTGACAATAGAATATATATATATATATATATATATATATATATATATATATATATATATATATTCTTTACAATGACACATCAAAGCTGACTGAATAACCTCAATATAGAAAATAATTACTTTTCATTCTGATATAATAATTACATTCAAATTAATAACATATGTGCCACAAGCGGCACTTAATAAAGTATCAATCATACCGTAATAAATATCACAGCACTAAGAAACATATGAAAAAAGTTTGACACAGGTGCATGAAAGGATAAACTAAGCAAGGTAGTCCATCACATTCAAGAGTCCACAGCACAGAAGGCATCCTAGCCTCAAAAGACCTTCACTAGGAACCATCTAAGCATCTAAATAGTCCTGATACTCTTCATCCTCAAACCATGTATTAATAAATAATATAGAGAGAAACAATAATACAAAAATATCTAAGTGAGTTTGTTGTTTTCAATAATATTATGAATGTTGATTTACTTATGAAATGCACCACGATGAAATAAAATAAAATAAAGATTATATATATATATATTCCGCTGCCAATTTTTAACTATGATGATGTAGTAATGTCACGTAAAAATTGAAATTTTCACTTATGCTTTTTGTAAAAGGCGGGGCGTTGGCATTGCAAACACACTCGAGCACGACCAGTACATTAAGCTCGAGCGCACATTAAGAAGTTCGAGCACAAACCTCAATCCACATCCTAAGCTCGAGTGCAAAATCAACTAGGCTCGAGCACAGCCTGAGCTCAAGCTCAGAAATACTTAGGCTCAAGCGCAGCCTGAGCTCGAGCACATAAATACTTAGGCTTAAGTGCATTCATGCGGCAGAAGCTGATAATAAGGCAGAACTAGAAAAGGAAAGAAGTTTCACTTCTCCCACTTGGACTAGAAGTCCTAGAAGGCCACAAAATCAACTAGGGTTTCTCTTGTACTCTATAAATACACATTAAATTCATGCATTAGGAAAAAACCACAATAGAGAATAGAATTCAATAGGATTAGTGGCTAGGTTTTGGCTAGGTTTGATTTGATAGATACTCTTATTACAAGAGTTTGATCTGGAAATACGGGACAAGAAGGGTAGCAAGAATGTCGTAGCCAATCACCTCTCCTGGATTCTTCTTGAGGCATCTCATCCTAGTCTAGTTAGTGACTCATTTCCAGATGACCAGCTGTTTGAGATTACTCAGAAAGAGCCGCCTTGGTATGCCGACATTGTCAATTACCTAGCCATAGATAAATTCCTTCTCACTGATCCAAACAAGAAAAATATCAATTTTTGCAAGTAAATCTGGTCTTACTTTTGGGAAGATCCTGAGCTCTTCAAATGCTGGGCTGATCATATCATCCGTCGCTATGTTCCTAAGAGCGAATTTCATAGCATCCTCACCTTCGCAACACTTTGGCTTATGGAGGAAACTTTAGTGCTATAAAGATCGCAGCTAAGGTCTTATAGAGCATATTCTTCTGGCCGCCCTTGTTCAAAGATGCTTATAATTTTTATCGGGCATGTGATAGATGCCAACGCCTTAGAGCAATGTCCCAGAGGGATATGATGCCTCTGAACCCCATCTTGATTGTTGAAATCTTTGACGTTTGGGGAATCGACTTGATGGGACCTCTTCCACTTTCTTTCGGATGTGAGTATATTCTGGTGGCGGTGGACTATATTTCCAAGTAGGTAGAGGCTGTAGCAACCAAGACTAATGATCACAAGGTTGTGGACAAGTTCGTTTAGGCAAACATCTTTAGTCGGTTTGGTGCACCTTGAGCTATCATCAGTGACAGGGGGAAGCATTTTTGCAATCGATTTTCCAAAACCCTTTTACTCAAGTACTCAGTCACACATAAAGTTGTTACATCCTACCATCCTCAAACAAGCGGCCAAGTGGAATTATCCAACAGGGAAATCAAGCACATTCTGGAGAAGACGGTTCAGCCGGACCACAAGGATTGGTCCTTGTGCCTCAATGATGCGCTTTGGGCTCATCGTACAGTATTCAAGACATCGATTGGCATTTCACCTTGCCCGCTTGTTTATGGAAAAGCATGCCATCTTCTTGTGGAAATTGAGCACAAGGCTATGTGGGCCATCAAGTAGTTCAACTTTGATATGCATTTGGCTAGCTTTCACTAGAAACTGCAGTTGAGTGAACTTGAAGAACTCCAAAATGATTCCTATGAGAGTGCATGGATTTACAAAGAGAAGACAATGGCCTTTCATGATCTTCAAATTCGTCCTAAGACCTTCGTCCCTGAGCAAAAAGTGTGGCTCTTTAACTCCAAGCTCCGACTCTTTCCAGGTAAGCTTTGATCTAGATGGAATGGCCCATTCATTGTCACTTCAATTTTCCCTCATGGAGTCGTATAACTTCAGGACCCGAGGAATGATATCCTCCTCAAGATCAACGGTTAAAAATTGACACTCTACATAGAGGGCATTAAGCATACTGCTGATGAGGAATCCGTCAACTTGGCAGATCCCATCTATCTTGATTAATTGAGTCATCTCACCGTCGAGCTAGCGATGCAAAACATTAGCATCTCACTATGGAGATACTGCATGTCTCCTTTCCTCTCCTTTTCTTTTTATTTATTTGTTGTTATCTTTTTCTTTTTACTGTCACTTTTCTGATATTTTTGTCTGGCTGAAGACGTTAAACTTAGCGCTCGTGGAAGGCAACCCATTTCATAACATTTTTCTTTTGTTTTACTTTTTGGTGTAGGTCAATTTTTCTTAGGATCGAGCGCATGTTTAACTGCGCTCGAGCACGTCCAATACAGTAGACCAGTAGGGTGCACCTTGGTACCTCAATTCCCAACTCGGGTAAGCTTTGGATTCTCTCCTTGGTGCCACCCAACCCCTTGCTCTTACAAGTCTAGGGTTCAACGTACTACAGTGCCCCACGCCCAGTAGGTGTTTGATCAAGTGCTCCAACCAATGCTAATCATGCATACCACTCGAGCCTCTACTTCTCGCTCCTCTGACAACCAAAGCAACTTCACGAGTGGTGCATGAAGGCACCGAGCACTCAACCCCGAGACTCACTTCATGATCATGGAAGAATTCAAGCACTTTGAAGCTACAAGGTGGGCTATCCAAGAGTTCATGTAACGCCCAAGAAATATATATATATACACAACCAGAAAAGAAATAACTATTCTAATCGATTGCGCTCAATCCCTATATATATATATATATATATACACAACCAGAAAAGAAATAACTATTCTAATCGATTGCGCTCGATCCCTAGAGTCTGGCGCTAGAGCGACATAGAATTACAGAGTGCAGAATCACGTAACACCTGTATTCCGGATTTTAGCAAAATAATGATTGCCTAGTGATATTTTCTTCTCCATGCACAAAGCCAATTCTTGGGTGTTTAGTTTCTAACTACCCAGAAGTCCAAACCAAACTAATTAAACGAACCTCTTAATTCTAATAGTTAGAAACCTAGTTTCCTTAATTTGGAAACTTAACTTACACTTAGTTAAAGATAATAGATATTAAGGTGTGATGATTACTGCTAATGACTCACCACTAGCTCATCGACCACTTGCAAGCACCCCAGCCGCGGATGAATTTAACCTAAACTCATTCAACCCTTCCGCACTTCGATAAAGAGAAGGCATGCAATGATCGTTCTTCTCATTTTTCTTTGTGAACGAAGTGTAGCAAACTCTCTTTCTCTGTGACTATTTCTTCTTAGTCCTTTACTACCAAAAAAAAAATCCAGAAGAAAATCCTCTCAAAACTCTCCATCTCTCATTCGGCTAGTACCTGGAAAACAAGAAACAAAACTAGAAACTATTTCTCTACATCTCTTCTCTCAGTTCTGTGCAAAAAGACAGTAGACCATGTGGATGACACCTATATATGACTAAATTATATACACCTATATGTACATTTTTCCGCATCAAAATATTAGTATTGTCATCTCATTGGAATTATGCTCAATAACTCTTTAACTAAACCTTTTTTTACTTGACATAATAATGAAGGCAAAATCTCTCAATTTGTGAAAACTTATGTCTACAATTCTAGAAATGATTAATGTCGCTTAAGGCCTTTTAAATTAACAAGTTTCATAATGGTTAATTTACTAAGTCTTAGGCTTACACAATATTTTCATTTCCTCACTAAACACCTCAGTGTTTGCGATTTAGCAGGTTACCCGTATCTAGGCAAGAAATTCGCTAGGATGAAAGCGAATGACTTGTAATAGTAGGTTTTTGGGTATTCAAGCTAGAAATGATAATGGGAAACTCTGGATCTGTAATTAATGATACTTATGTTAAGGATAAATTATATTACAAATCTCAGGGTCATGTTTCTCCCCTTTCCGCATTATTTCCACTCTCATAAGTTGTTATGGATAATTCCACCAAACAGTTACCAGTTAATTGATATGGCTACCATCCATCACTAGCGGTCCGACCAAGTCTGACCTCGAGTGGCCCACACCACTAGTGAAATCCGTCTATAGTGACTATCATTCAAGCATGGTTGCGCTGATCACAAAAAACATTGGATCCAAGGCTAACTATAAAAATATACATTTGATCATAAAGCACAACCTGTATTATAGTAAGCTCATGGACGTTATCCCGCACGTACCGGTGTATCATGTCATACGATACAATTTAATACTCACTGTCTTTTACACGCATTTTTTTCATAACTCATCATGATTTACATGCGATCTTGCCCAATACTTAACTGCATTTTTAAAAATTATATTTTCAAATCACTAATTTTAAGTTACACTTTTTAAAATTACAAACCCGAAAGGACCGTAATAAACGAAGCCATAATTTATGTTCATTTTGTGCAAAAGAGTTGGTAGTTACAATAACAAACTGTGTAAGTGATTACACAAATGATTCCATGGCACTGTCTTGAGTGAAAACTGGATATGAATTTGGCATAGATTTATTTATTAAATATCTAATTTCTCAAATACTCATTTATCTGTGCCAGTGCATAGTTGGTCGGTCGATATTTGAATATCTAATTTTTCATAGATTTAAGATTTACATGTGCATTATAGTAGTGTTTCCTGCACAATAAATGTACATACTTTATATAATAACGCTAACATGAAAATGATTTTTTTTTTGTGCAAGAAACATTATTCTTTTTTTAGGGATAATTGTATTATTGGTCCCTATGATTAGCCTAAATTACAAATTACTCCATCTGGTATCAAAATGAATTCAGAGATTTTTGTGGTTGGCTAATTTACAAATCGGTTCCTAGAGTCAAATTCCGTTAAAATTTTTAACAGATTCCATTAAACGTCACATCAGCGCTACATAAGCGCCAATAAGATAGCAACACATGTCAATCTTAATAAAAATATAAATAAATAAAAAACTTATTTAAAAACAAAAAAAAAAAAAAAGAAGAAGAAGAAGAAAAGAAAAAGCAAAGGGATGGCTGCCAAGAAGGAGACATGTAGCGGTCCGAAAGCATGGCGACAAATTGAGCGCACAACAATGCATCCCCGGAACTAGGGGCGGAGCCACACTATGGCTTGGGGGGGCTTGGTTCCCCCCAAGCCAGAGGGCTCCCCAAAAAAAAAAAAAAAAATCTAAAAAAAAAAAAGAAAAAATATAATTTTTACCCCTATTCTTTAAAAAATTTGTAGTTTTGGCCCTCCCCAAATTATTTTTTTTTCAATTTGGCCCCCCCAAAGCCTAAAAGCTGGCTCGGCCCCTACCCGGAACCATAGAAATTGACGATCAGATCGATGAGCTGGCGTGCGATGGGATCGTCGTCGAATGCGGAGAGAGCCTTGACCAAAGGGGAGACGAGGAGGTGGGAGAGGAGGAATTGGGGCTGAGAGACGGCGAGGGAGAGCTGGGAGAGGACGTAGGAGATGTGGAGAGTGGGAGAGATAGGGTCAACAACTAGGTTTGAGAAGTAGAGGAGGCAGATGGAGCTACTATGTTGAGTGTGGATGGACGAGCGTGGATCGGTGCCCTTGGAGCATGTTAGGGCCGGATCACAGTAGGATATGGCTTCAGCTTCTTCTTCGAGCTCGAGGTCCATTAGCTTGGGGGGGTGGCTGTTGGTTGGCAGTCACCCCTTTGTTATTTTATTTTAAAAAAATATATATAAATTTTATTTATTTATAATTTTAATAGATTTATAATTTTTTTATTAAGATTAAGACATCTAGTCATCTTATTGGCGCTGACATGGCATTTAACAAAATTTGTCAAAAAATTTAACGGAATATGACTCCAGGGAAGGATTTGTAAATTAAGTTAACCATAGGGATTTTTAAATTCATTTTGATACCAGATAGAGTTATTTGTAATTTAAACCAACCACAGAGACTAATAATACAATTATCTCATTTTTTTTATTATAAAAATCATTTTCACATTAATGTTATTGTATAAAATGTGTGCATTTATTGTTCAAGAAACATTATTACGTGCATTAACACAGTAAGTTATTTAATTTGTGTCTGTGTGTGTCACTGTGTACATAATTTATTCTTTTACCAAAAAATAAAATAAAACATAAATAGAATAGGTCGTTAATATCCGAGATTTGTTTGCAGCGGTGACATTTTTGCCAAGTAATAAATGTGATAATCACCTTATAAAAATGGGTTCAAAATGTCAATTTATAAAACTATCAAAAAAAAAAATTGTCAATTTATATGGCACAAAAAAGTTTAACTATTTTTTTTTTCTTTTGTTGCAAAAATTCGCTTGAGTTACACAACGCAGTAGTGCTCCTCAAGGATAATAAATTGATAATAAGAAAAAAATGCAAAATTAGTCGGTGTGATTAGCCTAATTACAAATTGTTCCTTATGGTATCAAAAATAATTCAGTTGTCCAAATGGTAGATGAAAATGACAATTTACTCTCTGGAGTCAATTTTCATCCACAACTTAACAAAATCCGTTTGATTATCATGTCAGATACAACAAAAACGTTATACGTGTCACTCTTTAATAATAATAAATATATATATATATATAAAACTAAACAATATTTTTTTTTTTTTTAAAAAAAAAAAAAAGGATGGGTGCCACCCCTTTGGAGTGGCATGCGAGCCACCCCCAGAGGTGGCGGGAGGTGGCTGCACTCACCGCCACCTCTTGTTGGCTTGCAGGCCACCCCAAAAGGTGGCTGGGGGTGGCGTGCGGCTACACCCACCACTTCAGGGTTGCATCTGATGTGTCTGTGAAGCATCAAGCATTTTCACAATTGAGCTGGTTGATCTCCTTTTCACTGCTCTAACCCTCCTTAACTTGGAAAATTCTCTCAATTGGCTTCTAGAGTCGCCCATACAATTCTATTATTCCTGAGCAACATTCAAGAGATATCATGCCCCAAAGACTAAGAAAAATAGCACCACGGAAGCTAAATAGCCACACTACCATCTGGTTTAAAACTCATCAAGCTCAAGTTTCATATGCACATTATGTGACATGATGTAATGCTTCCCAAGATACACCAGCAGCAGTTCATTATTTTTCAACAAGATCGAGACAATTCATGCTTCAAAACTACTGAGTGCTTGTCATTAAACTGCAATAATCCATAAACTACGAAAAATAGCAGCACATAAACTAAATAGCCACACCACCATCTGGCTCACAAATACAATTCTAGCCTTGCAAAGATCCATAATATCTTCCCACTCAGGTAAAATCAACAGGCAAGGCACATCACATTACTCTCAGTAAAGATCACCTTCCTTATGGGTGTGTATCACACAGTCTGCAGTTGGGTATGCAACACAAGTCAGCACATACCCCTTCTCCATCTGCTTCTCATCCAGAAATGATCCATCTGATTGGTCCACTGATCCTGAAACCATATGCCCGGCACAAGTAGAGCACGCCCCAGCCCTGCACGAGTAAGGTAACTCCAGTCCGGCATTTTCAGCTGAATCAAGGATGTAACAATCATCAGGAGCATCAAACTCATTCTCTTCACCATCTGGTCCGATCAGTTTCACTTTGTAAACTGCCATTGCAGATACTTTGAAGGGAGAAGACTTCAAGCCAAACATTTTGGAGACGCATTTTACAGAGCCAAACGAAGATGGTCTCTTAATTAAGGCACAGGATCTGCTCGTAGGTGCACTCTTGAACAAGCAAGACATTGGGACTCTAACGGTTGACATATTCACGGTTGACATATCTACACCTGAACCTAGACAATATAATAAATTCTCGATTAATATACAAATACTACGGTCAAGCAAGTTACTCTATATTCAACATCATGTCTGAGTTTTAAAGGACAAATGGAAAGGGTTCTACATCTTTATCATATTTGAACCTATGATGATAAATATATCGTCTAGGTTCAATTAATCCGGGGCACAGTCTAACCTTGAATAGCAATTCTCTACATGCAATAGGTTTAATTAATTCATCATGCGAAATTAGAAACACATGCAGCAAGATGCCATTCAACCGGTACAGCATCTTGTCTGAAAATTGATTCTCCATTTTGGTTGTGAAAAATGAAAATTTATCATCCATAAGCAAGACCATTTCCAATTACAGCTAATCACATAACTTTGATGCATTGAATTAATTTATGCTTTCATATGGCAAGTGAAGCAAACAAGAAGAAATAATAGAAATGCAAATAATCAGACAAAAATGTACCATAAGCAATATTTCGTTCCCATTACAGGCAATACAACCAAAAAAAGAGAGGCAGAAATACCAGAGGATTGATTTAGCACGAATGAAATTACCAACACCTTCCATCATGAGCACAACTTATATGTGTCGATTAAACAGAAAATAATATTTAAACATAACAACTATGAAATGCCAATATACCATTCATGAGAAAGGCTTTATTTATGATATACAAGAGCAAAAATATAGTATTTCTATTTCATTTGCTTCTCTTACAGAGGAATTGAAACCAGCAGATCATAAAAAGGAAGTAAAAAAGACACAGGGGAGACATTCTACGCAGACATAGACAGACCAAAGTGACATCATATAATTTCCACACCCTTCTGGCCAAACAAAACATTAAAACCCAAAAGATGAAAATTAATGTTCAGATCTAACAAGATAGACCCACAAAGTAAAAGGCTGAAATAATGATATTAAGAACAGTAAAGAATAATCCAACTTATAAATAAGCATGTAACTAAACTAACAAATTAATTTAACAAACGTTGACTCATCAAACTTGAATCCACATCATATTATAATGTGGTAAGACTGATAAGAAACACACGGATAACAAAGATTAAAAGACAGAGAGATGTAAGAATCAAGAGAGCAAGACTAGTATCAAATACGAAGAAGAAAATGAATAAAGGTGCCGCAGGTTATCTTACAGGTGGAGGGGACGATCTGATCAGAATCCAAGTACAGGGTTCTTTGATAGCGAACAGTCCAAAGGAGCTGCGACGGAGCGTGCCCTAAGACCTAAGTGGTCGAATCGATGGTTTATATATATATATATATATATATATATATATATATTGAGAGCAGTGTTGGAGTCAGGAGGCAGGTGATGGGTTCATGACTTCATGGCATTGGAAAGTGACCTTAAAATAAAAATGAAAGAAATATACCCGCCCTTTGTTCGCTCATGACACACGTTTGGTATATGGGATAGGCTTTTTATAATAAAATAAAAAATTATAACTTTGATGGAATAATTATTTATTTATTTTGATTGTACTTGTACATCATTACGAGGATTAGATTTAGCTTAGGTGCCGTAAAAATACTACAATATGTGTTGTAGTTTATTAATGGTCTAGTTAATTTCAAGTTTTTAATTAGACAGAGAAGGAGAAAATAAAACTAAATCTGAACCATTGAATATAATTACAGTACACATGTTTTAGTTTTTTTACAGTACCTAAGCCAAATTCCTTATAAATAGTTATTCTCGTGAGAATAATTATTTTCGTACAAAGAAAAATAGCTATTCCTTGATGAATGAAATAGGTTTTCCAAAATACCCATTACACAAAATACAAAACCTTTTATGGTTGCCGGCAAGCCTTGCAGACAAGGGCGGAGGGAGGGGGGTCGAGAGGGGTCAAATGCCCCCCCTTACCTCCCAAAAATCCCCCTTACTTCTGGTAAAAAAAATTAAGATGCCCTAGGTTGCCCACTCTCAATCATTCATCAGTGGGCAACTCTTTTCCCAGAGGACTGGAATTTACAACTCATTGACATGATTTCTTTATGTTCTGTCGATTGGATTATTAGGTCAGAGTCCCGACCAATGTTGAAGAAGACAAAGGTTGAAGACGAAGTCTTTTTTCTTTTTTCGGTTGTCAAAACGTACCGTTTAGTCTTGTCTTTTGTTTGCCAAAACAAGCCGTTTTACTAATGTTGAGAGATGCTTGTTTAGGGTGCGTTTGATATTGCGATTCGTAGACAATAAGTGCGATTTTAAACCAAATCGTAGAACATAAATCGTTTGGGAACTTGGTTTTTAAAAATTGCGATTTGAAAACACAAAAAATTTGTTTTTTCAAATCACAGGTAAGATGATGCTTTTTTGAAAACACAAAATTTTAAAGATAAATTTGCGATTTTAAATGTTAAACTGCGTTTTTAAAAATCACTTTTTTCAAATCGCACATTTTAAAATCGTGATTTTATATTTTAAAATCGTAAATTCAAACGGATCTTTTACTGTTGAAGGCTTGCGTAGAAAGAATTTATAAGGCTTTTTGGTAAACGCGACACCTGTGAGCCATTTTGACAAAAGTCAAAAACTCTGAAAGCATGAAATAAATGACGACTTTTCTTCACATTTGTTGATAAAAGATATAAAAGACACGCACAAGAAGGCCTGCATCATACTCACAAAAAAAAAAAAAAAAAAAAAAAAGGAAGAAGAAGGCCTGCATCATGACTTAGTTTTATTCTCCACTGCTAAATAAAACAATTCACTTGATTTCTTAGGAAAATCTATCTCTAATAAACTCAATTAAGCCATTGGATCTCTGTTATATTTAAACTAATTCCGCAATTTGTGATTTGTAATTTATTTTTACTTTTTTAAAAATAAAAAATAAAAAATTCAGTTATGTAATCAAACTTTGATATTAATTAAGCTTTTATATTTATATTGCTCTTTTAAATTAATTGTTTATGAATAGATTGTTATGAATGCATTCATGCATTTGGTGGATGACCATTTAGTTTCATCTATTGGAATTCTACACATTCATGTCATCTTTTAGAATTCCATAACATTCATGTAATACATTGATGTAGCCTTTTAATTCATGTCCTATCATTTCCTATTCCTTAACCTCCCACTATGATTCTATGTCTATAAAAGGGAGTATTGGGTACTTAGTAAAACACACAATTATAGAAAAGAATCATACATAGTTCCTGAAGAACTAGTTTCATATTTACAATCTCTTTATCTTGTCTTGTTATTTTCATTAATTTTACAACACGTTATCAGCACGAAGCTCTAGCCAGTTGTTGTGTTCTTTTGATCTTCAACACCAAAAGCTATCTGTGGGATATTCTTCGATCATTGTAAGTCTCTTTAAGATTTAGTAATTTTATTATCTATTTTGTTAATTAACATTCTAACATAAGCTTAGAAATTTTTATTGTTTTAAGAATCATATTAAAACATATGAATCTTATGATCCATGTGCGATTAATATGAACTAAAATGTTATCATTTTATAATGCTATGAATATTGATGTTATGAATCTTGGAAATACACTATTAAGAATGAAAATCAAGCATCCTAGCAGGATCGTGATAAAGCAATGAATGAAAATCAAGCATCCCAGCAGGATCGCGCTAAAGCAATAATTTTTCTTCGTCATCATCTACATGATGAATTAAATAAAAATGAGTACCTTATAATAAAAGATCCATTGACCTTGTGAAATAATTTGAGGGAGAGATACAAGTACCAGAAGATAGTTATCCTCTCAAAAAGCTTATTATTGTTGGATGCACCTGAAGTTGCACTCTTTAAAATCAGCTCACAGTTAAAACTGTGCACTTATGATGATATATACCATATTTCATGCCTCGAATGTGCTCCTGCAGCAGCAATATCGAGAGCATAATTTTACAAGATATTCTGAACTAATATCTTGTTTTTCTAGTGGCTGAGCAAAACAACGAGCTATTAATGAAAAATCACCAATCTCGTCCAACGAGTTCTACACCATTTCCTGAAGCAAATGGAAACTCATTTTATGGTAATAAAGGAAACCATTATCGTGGGCGTGGGCGTGGACGTGGTAGACAATATATATATATTATAGAGGTCAATGGGAATGTACTCGTAATTCTTACAAAAGAAATGTTCATTTCTACCAGAAGTGGAACCATACTGAAGCGAAAGAATATTAAAACAAAGGTTTACAGAATAAACCTACAAAGAACTATGAAGATCGATAATTGTTACAGGTGTAATATGAAAAGACATTTGTCACGTACCTGCCGTACGCCTAAACATCTGATCGACCTATATCAAGCATCCATAAAAGAGAAAGAAAAGTGGATTAAAATGAATTTTGTTAATCACAGTAATCTTATAGTAATATATATATGTTTTCATTATGTTGTCAATTTTAATTTTATTTTGTTATTTTATTTTGATTAATGAAATTAATATTTATTTTATTATGTATGGAGGTATGGGTCATACTGATGGAATGATTAATTCCAAAATGATTAGTGAAGATTTGTGTCTAGCAGACAGTTGTACAACGCACACAATTCTTAAAGATAAGAAATATTTTCAATACTTAATATTAAACAAAGCTAGTGTCAATACAATATCAGGTTCATCGAACCTAATTGAAGGCTCTGGAAGAGCAAATATTATATTGCCAAAAGGAACAAAATTTTGTATTGATGATGCTTTGTATTCTTCTAAATCTAGAAGAAATTTAATCAGTTTTAAAGATATTCGTATAAATGGTTATCATGTTGAAACCACTAATGAAGGCAGTGACGAATATCTTTATATTACTTCAATAATTTCGGGCCAGAAGCTCATATTGGAAAAACTGTCTGCTTTCTCTTCCGGGTTGTATTATACAACAATAAGAACAATTGAATCACATGTTGTGATGCACCAGAAGTGCTCTAATCCAAAGATGTTTATGCTTTGGCATGATCGTCTTGGACATCCGGGAACAATTATGATGCGTCGAATAATTGAGAACTCTCATGGGTATCCCTTAAAGAACCAGAAGATTCTTTTACAAAGTGATTATCCTTGTGCTGCATGTTCTCAAGGTAAACTTGTAATAAAACCATCCCCTTCTAAGGTAATTCTTGAATCTCCATCATTTTTACAAAGAATTCAAGGGGATATATGTGAGCCAATTCACCCTCCATGTGGGCCATTTAGATATTTTATGGTTTTAATAGATGTATCAACTAGATGGTCACATGTTTGCCTACTTTCTACTCGTAATGTTGCATTTGCTAGACTTCTTGCCCAAATAATTAGATTACGGGCACAATTCCCTGATTATCCAATTCAATCTATTCGGATGGATAATGCGGGTGAATTTACATCTCAAGCATTTTATGATTATTGCATGTCAATCGGTATTAATGTTGAGCATCCTGTTGCTCATACACATACTCAAAATGGTTTAGCTGAATCGTTTATTAAACGACTTCAGTTAATTGCTCGACCTTTGCTTATGAAATCAAAACTGCCTGTTTCTGCTTGGGGTCATGCAATATTACATGCTGCGTCATTAGTTCGGATCAGACCAACATCTTACCAAAAATATTCCCCTTTACAACTTACATTTGGTCAACCACCAAATATTTTTCATTTTCGCATTTTTGGTTGTGCTGTATATGTTCCAATTGCTCCACCTCAGCGCACTAAGATGGGACCTCAACGTAGACTTGGGATTTATATTGGTTTTGATTCTCCATCTATTATTAGATATCTTGAACCTTTAACTGGTGATATTTTTAAAGCACGTTTTGAAGATTGTCATTTTGATGAAAATATATTTCCATCACTAGGGAAAGAAAAGTCGTTGCCAGAAGCACGACAAGAAATCACTTGGAATAATTCGACGTTATCTCATTTTGATCCTCGTACAAATCAGTGTGAACTAGAAGTTCAGAGGATCATTCATTTGCAAAGTATTGCAAATCAATTGCCGGATGCATTTACTGACAACAAGAAAATAATTAAGTCTCACATTCCAGCTGCTAATACTCCAGCAAAGATAGAAGTCCCTGTAGGACAATTAACTAATACAGCAGCAAATGAGTCTAAGGCACGCCTGAAGCGTGGAAGACCTATTGGTACAAAGGATAAGATTCCTCGGAAGAGAAAAGCACAAGGTAATGAATTCGGCGCTCCTGAAGAGGTCTTACCCACAACACAGGCAACAGAAATTGATCCATCCAAACTTTCTGTACAAAATTCTCCTGGAAAGAAATCCCCTGAAGAGGAATCTCCTGAAGAGTTACCCCCTGAAGAGGAACAGGTACCTGAAAATAATGAGATCTCAATAAATTATATAAGTACAGGAGAAATATTGGATAGAAATAAAATTGTTGTCGACAACATATTTTCATTTAAAGTTGCATTTGACATTACCAGAAGTAATGATGATATTGAACCACAATCCGTCGAAGAATGTCGACGTAGAAATGATTGGCCAATGTGGAAGGAAGCAATTCAGGCAGAATTGAACTCACTAGCAAAACGTGAAGTATTTGGACCTGTAGTCCAAACACCAGAAGGTGTGTCGCCTGTTGGATACAAGTGGGTATTTGTACGAAAACGTAATGAGAAAAATGAAATTGTGAGATACAAAGCAAGACTTGTTGCACAAGGTTTCCTACAGAAACCAGGTATTGATTATGAAGAAACATATTCCCCTGTAGTGGATGCAATTACATTTAGATTTTTGATTAGCTTGGTAGTTACAGAAAGTTTGGATATGCGTTTAATGGATGTGGTTACAGCATATTTATATGGATCACTTGATAATGATATATACATGAAAATCCCTGAAGGATACAAATTGCCTGAAGCATATAATTGCAAATCCCGAAGTATTTATTCTATCAAGCTACAAAGATCTTTATACGGGTTAAAGCAATCCGGACGCATGTGGTACAATCGTCTTAGTGAATATCTATTGAAAGAAGGATTTGAGAATAATCCAATTTGTCCATGCATTTTCATTAAGAAATCAGAATCTGGATTTGCTATCATTGTAGTTTATGTAGATGATTTAAATCTTGTCGGGACTCCAGAAGAGCTCACAAAAACTGCCACTTATCTAAAAAATGAGTTTGAGATGAAAGATCTTGGGAAGACAAAATTTTGTCTTGGCTTACAGATTGAACATTTTCAAAATGGAATTCTTGTTCATCAATCAACATACACAGAAAAAGTCCTGAAGCACTTTTACATGGAAAAAGCTCATCCTTTGAGCACTCCAATGGTTGTTCGTTCACTTGATGTGAAAAAGGACTATTTTCGTCCTCGAGAAGATGACGAAGAAATTCTTGGTCCTGAAGTACCATATCTTAGTGCAATTGGCGCACTCATGTATCTTGCAAATTGCACACGACCTGATATAGCATTTTCAGTTAATTTACTAGCAAGATACAGTTCTGCACCAACTCGAAGGCATTGGAATGGGGTCAAACATGTTCTACGTTATCTTCGTGGAACAACTGACATGGGATTATTTTATCCAAGAGGTTCAAATTCACAGTTAGTTGGATATGCAGATGCGGGTTTTCTTTCTGATCCGCATAAAGGTAGATCTCAAACAGGATATCTATTTACATGTGGAAGTACTGCTATTTCATGGAGATCTGTCAAGCAAACACTTGTTGCTACTTCTTCAAATCACTCAGAAATTATTGCAATTCATGAAGCAAGTCGGGAATGCATATGGCTAAGATCACTAATTCAAGACATTCAAGAAAAGTGTGGTTTATCCACAATCAAAGATAGCCCGACAATATTATATGAAGATAATGCTGCTTGTATCACACAAATCAGAGGAGGATACATTAAAGGTGATAGAACAAAACATATTTCACCAAAATTATTTTATACACATGAGCTCCAGAAGAGTGGTGATATTGATGTGAGGCAGATACGATCAAGTGACAATTTAGCAGATTTACTTACCAAAACATTACCAACTGCAACATTTAAGAAGTTGGTGAATAACATTGGAATTCGCCGACTCAAGGATCTTTCATCATAAACAATTGAAGCTATTCATGCTAATGAGGGGGAGTAAAATGATTATGCTGATTGTACTCTTTTTCCTTCGCTAAGGTTTTTCCCACTGGGTTTTCCTTTGCAAGGTTTTAATGAGGCAATCCTAAAGCATATGACGACACACAAGAATAATGTACTCTTTTTCCTTCGCCACAGGTTTTTCCCACTGGGTTTTCCTTGGCAAGGTTTTAATGAGGCATATTCTTAGTGTATGGTCATCCAAGGGGGAGTGTTATGAATGCATTCATGCATTTGGTGGATGACCATTTAGTTTCATCTATTGGAATTCTACACATTCATATCATCTTTTAGAATTCCATAACATTCATGTAATACATTGATGTAGCCTTTTAATTCATGTCCTATCCTTTCATATTCCTTAACCTCCCACTATGATTCTATGTCTATAAAAGGGAGTATTGTGTACTTAGTAAAACACACAATTATAGAGAAGAATCATACATAGTTCCCGAAGAGTTTCAATTTTACAATCTCTTTATCTTGTCTTGTTATTTTTATTAATTTTACAACATAGATATAATATTTGTTATATATTTTAATTGTATGAAATATATAATTGTAGTTAAATGAGATTAAGGAAAACAACATTAATGATTCTATTGAGCTCCAATCAAATTCTAAACCAGCTCGAGGTAGATTTAGTGCTTAAGAAAAAAAAAATTCTTGAATATTGTTATAATGATACAGACCAAGAGCATTTTTAGTAAGGAATATTGTAACCTAGCTCGTGTCGAGGTAGATTTAGCAAATCTATTATTGATTTTGCCAGTTGCGACAACTATTGTTGAAAGAGAATTTTCACTTTTCAGCAATGAATATGTAAAAAATCGTTTACGTAACCAATGAAAAATTAGTGGATAATTGATTATCTAGTTACGTACATTGAAAATGATATATTCAAGAATATTTGTAATCAATATTCGAAAACAATTGAATAAATTAACGCCAAACGTGACATAATAAATTGTAAGTACATTTATATGTTTTAAACATATTTATTTATTTTGTTAATTATATTCATTAATATTTTTAATTGATTTATATTCAAACTTAATTTTTCTCACCAAAAAATAAATAAAAAATCTTGACCCCCTGGACCAAAAGTCTGGCTCCGCCACTACTTGCAGAACCACATGAGTGGTCCCACCACTCCCGATACTATTGATCTAATCTCATATTATCATCTAACACTTAATAAATCAATTCTTATAATCTGCAGAACCGATTGCTTTGATACAATTTGTAATGCTCTCAAAATTAATTAATTAGTAATTAATTCGGTGCGCCTCCCCTAACCTATTTACCAAGTAAATAAGTCCAAAAAGGGATACTCTTACTCCTTAAAATCAGAATATTAAGAGGTGGAAATACATAACTTTTCTTTTATTCTATCAATATTAATTATTACAACTAAAACATTTACTAAAAATCATCACATTATCTGAAAAAAAAAAAAACATTACATTATACAAAACATCGCTATAAAGCAGTCCAATATTTTCATAATACACAAACACATCTCAAATGCTAAGTTTGCAGCTTATCTAAATTAAAACTACTAATTACTAAGAGAATCCTATGAAATCCTGCGATAAATGCTCAAATTATAACCATATTAATATCATTACGCCAATTAGCTACACCTATCTCGAGGTATTTCTTACTTTTATCTTGCTCTTTTTGTAAAGCGTAAATTCATGGCTTAGAATGCAAGTAAGCTGGTATTAGAGTGTATGACAATAAGTATTTTTTTTTTTTTTTTTTTTTTGAACAAGATAGTATTTGCTATCATATATTACTGAAACACCCCTAAGGCAAGTACAAGGATAGAGGTACAAGACCTCCCTAAACCTTAAGTCAGAAACAAGTCTGACTTGAAGCAATTGTCTAATTACAATCCACAAATATTACAAGGACCCCAAATAAATCACCTCTTTACAATTAAAGCTCATTCAATCAACATAAGAGGATTGGCCTAGTCTACCCAGACACCAAATAAGCCCATGAACATTTGTGCATTACAAATAGACAAACTGTGATCCACAGTAGACACATGGGAATGTACACAGAAAACAGAAAAACCCAAAGCAGCTGCCGGCAGTAAGACAATGGAGGAATCCGCCGGAGACGGCGGCGCGTGGAGGACACGCGCCGTCCCCGGTACCACCCAGCAGAGGAACGACCACCGTAGACCCCAACCAACGCCGTGCACTGCCAGAAAAGGTGGAACGTGGCCAACACGAGCGCCGAAGAGCGACAGGCATTTAGGCACGTGCCGTCCACGCGCCGGGAACAGAGTACCACCGTGGCCTGAGCTTCCGGCAGCTGGAGCGGACGACGACGGTGAACGCCGCTGGGGGGCGCGTGTCATGAAATAAACACCGGAGGAGTGTAGATCTAGCACCAAAGATGAAGACCAAATTTTGAACAAACCGGCCAAAACCTCCGTAAAAGACACGAAACCCGCCACAATCCCAAGCTACAACACCTACATTTGAGCCTTCCTGCTAAGAAGAAGAGAAAGAGAAAAGAAAAAACACAAACAAACCACCATAGCCTTGATACGCTAGGGGAACAACAACTCCACAGCCTTAATGGCTGGGAGAACGCTAGCCTCTACTGAGAAAATTCAGGAGGAACCAAAACCTTAGTCCAAGAGGACTAAGGGACAAAACCAAAGCCGGGGGGAAGGAGGCTGGCCTCCCTCCCCCAGCACCGACGAGATCTCTGTTGTCTGCAAGAAAAGAGAGAGAGAGAGAGAGAAATTGGCCGGGAGAGAGAACACCAGGTGACAGTAAGTATTTCATTTCCAAATTGAAAACATAAAAGACATGAAAAATACATTAGCAAATATAGCATATGATTATAGCAACTAGACCTAATGCCTTCCCAACAACTACACCTAATATGTGAGGGATAGGCATATAGTACTGCGTAAAGATATAAATGGTCAGACAAAAAACATACAAATGGTAAAATTTTCTAATTTTTTGTCAAAAAAAAATAATAATCAAATATTGACCTAGTTATGTCAAATTATTGGAAAAAATATAAAAAAACATCATGAACTACCGGTCGTGTTTTAAATAACCTCATTAAGTGACAATTGTGCTAAAGTGATACATCAAACTATCAAGGTGTGTCATAAAAACCACTTTTTTATTTATGTTCTTATAATACTCTTATTCTCTTAAAAACTAAAATAAAAAACTAAACCAAATTATTTTTTTTAACAAATATATATATATTGGGATAAATGAAAAATCAGTCTATGTAATTGGCTTAAATTATAAATCATTCCTTGCGGTATAAAAAATAACTCAGAAGTCTTCAAGGTAGGTCAAAATAACAACTTCGTCCCTACAGTCAAATTCCATCAAAACACTTGACGGATTCCGTTAGTGTCTACGTCAGCACCAATAAAATGATGACATGTGCAATTCTTAAATTAAAAATAGAGATAAATGCAAAATCAGTCTGTGTAGTTGGTCTAAATTACAAATTACTGAATGTCGTATCAAAGTGAATTAAGAGGTTTTTGAGGTAATGCAAAAAATAAATAACAGTTTAGTTCTTGAAGTCAAATTTCGTTGAAACATATGACGGATTCCGTTAAGTGCAACATTTGCACCAATAAAATGACAACACATGTCACTCTTAATAAACAAATATTAATATATTAATAATATACATTTATAAAACTAAAAAATAAAAAAATAAAAATTGGATAGGGTTGGCCCGCGAGCCATCCCTTGCCACCTCCAGGGTGGCTCACAGGCCATCCCCCAACCGGCAGCCACCCCTATCCTTGTTTTTTTGTTAGTTTTATAAATGTTTATTTTTAATATATTTAGTCATCATTTTATTGGTGCTAACATTGACATTAACAGAAGAGTAATGATTGAACACACCCAAAGATACAACTTTTCACCACCTTGCCAATGTGGCAATGTGGTCCCCTACCTTAATTTATTTTTAAAGAATAAAAAAATGAGTAATGATTCACTACTACCTAAATATACAACTTTTTACCATCTTGTCTATGTGGCAAGGTGGTCCCTCACCTTAATTTATTTTTAAAAAATAATAAAACTCAAAAAGTAGTGGGGGACCACCTTGCCACATAGACAAGGTAGTAAAAAGTTGTATTTTTAGGTGGCATTGAATCATTATTCTAAAAAAATTCAAAAAGTAGTTGGGAACCACCTTGCCACATAGGCAAGGTGGTGAAAAGTTGTATCTTTGGGTGGTATTCAATTATTACTCTTAACAGAATCCGCCAAGTGTTTCGATGGAATTTAACTGCAAGAACTAAATTGTTATTTTGGCTTACCCTAAAAACCTTTGAATTATTTTTTATTCCTTAGAGTTTATCTTCTTTCTTTTTTTAATTAATTTTTTTTTTTTAGTTTTTAAGTTATATATATATATATATATATATATATATATATATATATATATTATATATTAATATTAATATTAATATTTTTTTTATTAAGAATGACATGTGTCGTCATTTTATTAGCATTGACATGATAAACTAACGAATCCGTTAAGTTTTTAACGAAATTTGATTGCAATGAGTGATTTGTTTCTTTAGCATACCTTAGGGGATTTTGAGTTCATTTTAATATCACAACTAATTGCAAATCAGGTAAATTATAAACATTTTTCCATTTATTTTGTGGGGATAATAAGAAAAACTTTATGAGATATGATATTTTGTCATTCCAAGATACAACTCTTCACCACCTTGTCCATGTGGCAAGGTGGTCTCCTAGTTAATTTTAAGGTTTTTTTTTTTTTTTTTTTTTTTTTTTTTTTTTTTTTTTTTAAAAGAAGAAGATAAAAACAAAAGTTGCTACATGGACAAAAATAATTAAAAAATGTATCTTAAAATGATAATATATCGTATCTGAAACTCCATACATATCCTACCGTGTTAGTGCATAAAAAAAAAACTGGAATGTTTGAACTGTCCCCCGCACAAGCATTAAGTAAACTCAAAGACTCGAACCTTAATCAATTATGTAGAAAATATATCCATCTACCAATCGAGACTATTCTTAAAAAAAACCTACAATATAGGCCGTTTTGTTAGAATTCCTTGAAGATTTTGAAATTACGAAATTTATGATGTTTTTAAGCATAAAAATGCTTAGAAAATGTCGGATATTAAAAATATAACATGTTATCAAAATAGTCATTAACAATTTATTTATAAAAGGCTTCCCTTTTTTTTTTTTTTTTTTTTTTTTTCTTTTTTAATTTTCAGAAACGGTTCTTGTTCAAAAAATAAAAAAAATAGTTTTTTGTTTTTACATCATAGAGAGCAATTTTTTTAAGTGAAAACTGTTTTGAAAATAATTGTCCAAACGCAACATTGTTTTTTTGTTTTCAAAAACTGTTTGCCAAATGCTTTTTAGCAAAAAAAAAAAAAAAGAAAAAGAAATAAAATTCCGTAATTCAAGAATCTACAATTTTTTTTTTAAATTGTAGGGAATCCTGATCCCTTATTTTAAAGGTTTAGAATTAATTTTAGAGTGTTTTATGAGAAAGAGAGAAAAAATGAAATTAAACCTAAACCTTAAAAAATTTATAGCATAGGTGTTGTAGCTTTTATTTTTTCCTTTCTTTTGGCCGTGGATGACATTGACAACTTTTTTTTTGTAATTTGATAAGACATTTGTCCCAATTGAAAGTTTGTGAGAGATTATCAGTCGGGTGGTTGTTCGAGAGTTACTTGAACTTTTTCGTTTATTTTTTATTTTTTATTTTTTTTTTGGCATTCTGATCCGAACGGGAATACGCCTATCCTAGAAAATCCCATTCCTCAATCCCAGCCCCAAACACCCTCCATTTTCCCTTCTAGCTAAAAAACCCTAGCTCTCTCGGTCACACTATATATACATATTCTTTCCCACTCTGTCCGACACTTTGCTCCGCGCCAGTAGCGTCTCCAAGTAGTACCCCCCAAAAACCCTAGAAATCAACTCCAAGATCGTATGGTACAAGATCTATCCTAAACGCATAGCCCATTCGTTTTCTGAAATGGGATTTTCAATTTTCTCATATTTGGTTTTCTCGTGATGTAGGCGCCGAAGAAAGAGAAGGCTCCTCCTCCGTCCTCGAAGCCCGCTAAGTCTGGCGGAGGCAAGCAGAAGAAGAAGGTAAAAATTTTAGGTTAGGGTTTGGGTCAGAGCCGTGTTTGTGTTTAGCGTCTTATGTGGTGCCTGGTTAGAATTTATAGTATTTGAATGTCTATTATTTAGTTTCTGGGTTCCATTGGCATGAATTTCATTATTTACATTCGATATTATCAGTTCTATTCGATGTTTCACAACATTATGTTATTAGATATTGTGTTCATTGTGTAGGTTTAGATATTATTATTTTTTTTTGCGTTTTTTTTGGGTTTAATTAGTCATTTGCATTTTAGATTATTGGGACACTGGGTATTTGAAATTTTTTATGATTTGTAATTGGGCTCTATATTTAGATTTAGATTTGGGGTTGCCTTGGTGATATTCTTTAGCTGCTATTAGTTCTAGATTTAATTGCAGGTTTAGAATTTTTGTTGCTTTTTATTTGGTATGAGTAATCATCTTTATTTTAAGGATTATGGGGCATTGTGTTTTGAATTTTATTTTATGATTGGTAGTTTTGTTATATATATTGAGATTTGGGATTGTCTTGGTGATACAGTCTTAGCTACTGCCATTGATTTTTTATTTTTTTTTAGTTTGGTTGAGATTTCTGTGTAGTCTCTCTCAGGTTGTTTAGTTTTTGCAATTGTAGAAATGGAGCAAGGGTAAGCAAAAGGAGAAGGTGAATAACATGGTTCTGTTCGATCAGGCGACTTATGACAAGCTTCTTACTGAAGCTCCCAAGTTCAAGCTTGTCACCCCATCCATCTTGTCTGATCGGTTGAGGGTATGTTCGAGATTAGTTTTTTCCTTGTTTATATGTTTCTTTGCTTGGTTTTCTACATGTTGCAATTATGATCACACGACATCTGTAGTAAGAGTTTATACTTCTCATAATCATTGGGACATGTAATAATTTGCCCCTCGGTGTTAAAACCTTGGAAGAGGCCTTTTTTTCCTTGTTTGGGTTTACCAAATTCATCCCTATGCAAACATATGCTGTACCTCATACATTATGCAATGTCCAAAATTTATGCAAGGGATTAGAGCGCTCGGATACACCGAGTGTTAAATGTTCAAAAAACTTTCCACTTTTTGTTTCTCTTAAAAGTTTGTTTCTTTACTTTTGGGGGTTCTTGTCTCTAAGAAGGAAAACGTAAATGTCTTAGTGTTCAAGTTTTATGTGCTGAGTACTTCCCTTTTCTCCCTTGTCAATTACCCCACTGCTATTTGTGCTTTGGTAATTAAGAGTTTGTTTTTCTTTGTTATCCTATTTATCAGAATAATAAATCCATGCCTTTTCGTTCTTTGTTAGTTTAGATCCTGTGGCTAGTGTTCTTTATTATTTGACCCAATTCATACTGCCTTTTAACTCTTGATTATTATTATCCCTTTATTAGTACTATGTTTAGCTTGATTTTCATTAACATTGCATGTTTTTCATATGAGTTAGTTATAAGCCATTTTTTTTATCATCTGCAATATTATTCGTTCCAGTGTTCCTGGTTATTTTGATTGATATTCTTCTGAGATATGGTGTACAGTGTAATGTAGGATAATAAATAAATTATAAAATCATTCTAATTTCTCTCTTTGGTTGTTGGAAAAGAACGAGTGAAGAGGGATAAAAAAAATGCTTCCTTGTGATTAGGCCACAATTTATGATGATATAAATTAATGTTATTCAGTACATAGAATCTGAAGCATTTGCTGCCAACACTTTAAACTGCTTCATTGAAGTCGGTACCTTTGAATTTTATATTTGAAACAAGTTTCTTTGCTTGCCAAAGATTAGTTAAGGGATAAATTTACTTTTACTAAATGATTATGATTGATTAATGATTACTCTTTTTATTACCTACCCTGCAAATTTCAGATTAGTGGATCTCTAGCACGCAGAGCAATTAAGGATTTGATGGCCAGGGGTTCTATCAGGATGATCTCTTCTCATGCCAGTCAGCAGATCTATACCAGGGCCACTAATACCTAAATGACAAATTTTTTCTTGTAGAAGTTATGGAAACCTATTTCTGTTTTGCTCGACTTTTCAAGTTTTGTTGGTGGGAAGCTTTTATTGACATTGGTAATTGAACGTTAATTTCTTCTGGTTTGTTGAATATTGTACCTGATACTACTCGGGAGTTTCTTGTTTGGTGATGCGGTATGTCATGTTCAATCTTTCCATATGCAAGCAACACAGTTCAAAAGCTTATTGGATGTGTTGTCTTTTCTTTTTTCTTTTTAATTTAATTTAATTTATTTATTTTAACTTTTTTGCAAATTTATAATAGTAATGTCAAGTAGGCTGCTATAATACAATTGAGTAAAATCATACAAGCTATGAATCTTAGTTAAAAAAAAACCTAAACCTATTGTTAGCATTTGCGTAAGTTTCTTGTCTTTTGGTTTTGCACTCTTCTATTAATGTGTTCTCCTAAATCTTTTTGAAGGCATTGAATGTAAGTAAACCTTTCTGCCTCGTAATAAAATCTTCCCGAGCGTCCCCGTCTCTTTAGTTTTCTGTAACCGGTATTAGAGTATATTTAATAGCTTATACGTCTATAACATGTCCAAACAAAATTAAAATAAGGTATATTGACAATACGTGTCAGTTAGCTTTTTCAGCATACTACTTTTAGTCTGCAGATATTAGTTTACAGATCCATTAACTGCCCGCCTAAGGCTCCTAGGAATCGAAACTATGGGCGGATTATCCGGGATTGGATATGGTCCCAAATTTCTTGGACCTGGATTAAGTTTTGGATCTTCCAAGATCGCAATCTTAGCCCGCTTTTGGATGGTCGCGTCGGTTCCTAGGACTTCAAAGGAGCCAAACTCTGGGATTGGGATAAGTTTACCTTCAAAGTTAGACTCGGATACATTGGATGGTCACTCATCCTTAGGAAGGGACTGCTTCCGGGGATAACCAATCCCGACGTTTGTTCTTTGGGGATATTTTCTGAGAACTCGTGCTACACTGGTTCAGGGCCTGCGATCCTCATCGAGCTAGTGTGGGTTTGGAGGCCCACAGTCTTCTAAATGGGCTGGGACAAAGGGGACCATTCCCAACTGTTACCCTCAATTCCCTTATCTGAGTTGAGCTTGGATAATGGGAATTTTGATGCCTTGACAGCCTATGGCTTGGCTTCATCCGGGGCTTGAACACCCTTCAGCTTTCGAATCCTGGATGTCCCAGCGGGATTGAGATCCCCGGCAATTTTAAGAAAATTGTCCAGCCACAATTTCTCCAATCTAAGCCGTCCATTTATATCCATTTATTATAACGGCTATTAAGACGCCACCTCATCGATCCGCGTCAAACATCAAAAAAGCATCTTCTTCCTCCCCAGATACGGTCTGTTTCTCTCTCTCTCTCTCTCTCTCTCATTCTTCTCCTGATTCTTTTCTTTTTTTCTTACCCATTCTCCATTCTCCTTTCTCCAGAAAAATCGCTTGATGCCATGGAGGTAAGGTTTTAGGCAGAAAATTTTGGGATGATACCTGTACTTTTGCCGGAAAATGTCGGAAAAAGTCGCCTGATACCTGTACCTTTGCCCGGCAATTTCCTCAACCTCCTAGGACCGCGATTTTCGTGAGGCTCCGGAACCCCCAATTCCAAATTTGGACTCGCCTGGAGCGGTATGGGTGGTGGACATGAAGCGGCCAGATCTGGACTCGCCTGGACGTTCTTCCCCCCTCCAACTCGACCTCTCTCCATATATGGCTGCTTCATCCTCTGCTCAACCAACCACAAACCCGCAGGTCTCTATTTTTTTTTTTGTTGATTTTTGTTTTGGAGGTAGTTCGTGGGTTGTTTGTTTGATTTGTGGGTTGTTCTGGGTTTGCTTTTCTCCCATACCCTTTGTTTGGTTACCGAGAAAGTGGAAGGAAACCAGAAGATTTAAAATTTCTTTTCTCTGTTGTTTTGGCTACGGTTTGTACTCCTAATCCTTTTTTTTCTTTTTTCTTTTTTTTCTTCTGAAGTGGCTATGGTAATTGTGCTGCTCCTTCGTCTCTACTTTGTTGTATTGTTGTAGTGATGAATGAGTTATGACTCAATAAACAATGACTGCTGTGTCTGCTAGGATAATGTATGTAACTATCATTTGTTTTATGATTCATGTCAAACCATATGGTAACAACGGAATTGATTGATACCAAAAAAAAAAAAAATAATTGGGCTAGCTCTTACAATGAATCACCATATTGTTGTATGCACATAATTCAACTTTCATACTTAATTAACATATTTTTCATTTGGCATGGTGTGCTTTGAGGAACCAATTTGTCTTTCTTCTGTTTTGTTGTCAACTTGGAAAATGAATTGGCTTAATTTTGAATTGTCTTCACCAGGAAGGGGATGAAGAGGAAGAGGAAGTTATCAAGCATAGGCCCTAAGGGGGGCGTTTTGGTGCTCAGAGCCTGGGCAGGGGAAGCAATCAGGATAGTGGTGACTACAACAGAGTAAAAGGAATGATTTTTATCAACGTGGTTCACGATGAGACAAAAACGCGCAAGGCAATCAAGCATCTACAGATTGGCAAAAATATTCATGGATCATAACTTAGGTTTTTGATCTGAGGGTCATTTGAGCAATTTAGGATCTTTAGGTTTTTGGTCACTTGTTTGTGTTGTTTCTTGTTTGGGTATAGCTATGTTGTTTTTTCCCCTTGAATGAGTTTTATTATGCAATTCAAGTGGGAATTTTATTGGCATTTTGAGCCCCGAGTTTTCAAGAAAACAAGATGCTTGTCTAATATATGATTCATACTTTTTCTGAATTCACTTGTTTCAATATTGTTCTTTATGCTGGTCGTACTTTTTTTTCCCTTGGCAAATACGACACAATAAAATGATCAGAAACCAAACTACAAAAAAAAAAAAAAATTGAAACCAGGAAGATGAGGGAACCACATATGTAAGATGGAGGTAAAGCTGAAACAGAAAAATACTGAACTTCTCATTTACGAGTTAAGCCAAAAGGTTATAAATCGGCAAACAAGCCAAAATAACATATTGATGCAAACTATTACATTCATCTACAAATACAATTGATCAACCTATTCATCTACAACTGATCAACTTCTTATCTTGATCAAGTAGTTTTGAATCATAGCATTGCATAGGCAGTTGTGGCTCCTAATTTCTCACACCAAAGCCCATTTGCTTTTCATAATTTTTCCAGTGCTTCCATGTATCCTCTAGAGTATCAAATTCCATATCAACTTGAGGTGTCCAATCTATCTGAGAATTCATATTTTGCAAGGAATCGCTTGTAATGTTGTCCATTTTTTTTTGGCATAAAAATAGAATCTTGTCATTAACAAATAACCCATTAAAAATTTAATTCTAATTCTTGTATGCTCTTAAAATTAACTTAGTTCCAACAACAACAAAAAAAATCAAACTTTTAATTAGTATTAAAAGAAAAATGACGGAATCAAAGCACAAATAATGCAGAAAAATAGATACTTAGTTCCAGCAAAAAAAAATCAAACTTTTTAATTAGTAACAAAAGAAAAGGGACAGAACCAAAACACAAATAATGCAGAAAAAGACACTTAGTTCCAGCAAAAAAAAAAAAAAATCAAACTTTTAGTTACTAACAAAAGAAAAGTGACGGAACCAAACACAAATAATGCAGAAAAACAAACGTAAATAGTAGAAAAACAACTGTTCTCAAAATTAACTTAGTTCCAGCAAGAAAAAATCGAACTTTTAATTAGTAACAAAAATAAAAGGACGGAACCAAAGCACAAATAATGCAGAAAAAGACACTTAGTTCGAGCAAAAAAAAAAATCGAAACAGCTTAGACAAATTTCTGCATTGTCCTTACTCTCGGTTGATAGCTTCAAAAATAACACAACAAAGCAAATACCAGAAATAATACCTTAAGGCATAAACTTTCTGGAGTGAAATGCTGATTGGTGCAGTTGCAGAAGCTTTGTCCGAAATTCTTTTTTGGTTTTTTGGGTTTTTTTTTTTTTTTTTTTTTTTGAAAATATATATCTGAAAAAATAACAAAGAGACTATTAAAAGGTGAAATTAATGGTCGACGTTGAAGCTGCAGAGATTCAGATATTGAAATGGGAAAACCATAAGAAAGGTGAGAGCACTGAGAGGTAAGCTGAAAAGAGACAAGAGGAGGGAAGAAGAAGTCAAGAAGACAAAGACGCTTTTTGATTTTTTTTTTTTTTGTTTGGGTTCATCCCACACGTGTGGGATTTGGGAGAGAAGGGCAATTTTTGTTCTATTATCGAGGCCACCTACTTTTTAGTAGGTGGCATGTTTTAGGCCGTTAGATGCATCTAATGGCCTAAAATAAGAAAAAAACTACCCTGGCAATTTCTTAAAATTGCCTGGGATCTCAATCCGTCTCAGCGTGATCCGCGACAGATTTCAGTCATTATTGTTGTATTTTTCATGACAACCCTCATAAATGCCAAAGCCTTAAACACCCCCCAAGCACATGCTATTCTCTGGCCAGGTGACCCGGCCCGCCTTTTGGTGGATCATTTAAGAATTTTGTTTGTTGCCCATCAATGCACTGTCTTTGTGACATCCCATATCGCCTAGGTATGTGAATGAGGATGTGCTTATATGTATATTTGCACCATTCTTAACACAACGCGTTTTAAAGCCGTGATGGCCATGAACCTATTAAAACTCCGCAGTTAAGCGTGCTTCTGCGAGAGTAGTACTGGATGGGTGACCTTTTGGGAAATCTGGTTTGGGAGAGACAAAAGCGGACAATATTGTGTCGTTGGGAGTGGGTCGTTACAGTCTTCGTACATACGTGTTGGTCTCTTGGAGCTCCATCAGTTGTATTTCCCAGAAATGCTGCGCACGTGGGCGCACTTGTAATGTCCAAGAAATTAATAAGACACTAAAAACATGAGTTAGACTAATTAAGCAAGAAATTTGGAGAAAACATAGGAAAAACACTTAGAAAGTGCTCAAATTAGACTTTCTGTGCAGTGTGTCCGGACGGACCTAGAACTGTGTCTGAACGAGCCAGCGGGTGGGTTATCAGTGAGTTCCAGTTCTGACGCGTGTCCGGACGGAATGAATTTGTGTCTAGATGGGACTTGCAGAAACTTCGTTTCTGCGACTCCTTAAGCACATGTCCGGACATGCCACTTATGTGTTCAAACAAGCCGTGTTTTAAAATGAAAATGAGCTCATTTCAACTCATTTTCTCCATAAATTCTCTCTCTTTGTCACACCAGCTCTCTCTCTCCTAGGGGTTTGATACAAAACTCAAGATCCTAATAAATTGAAGCCTCCAATCTCAAATCCAACTCCGGAAACGTGATCCTCGAAACAAGATCTACGTTTTCATCGATTGGTTTGAGGTAAATCCGAAAACTCAAGTTTCTCTAGATTCGATGTAAATTTTGAGAGTTTGAGTTTAATATTCTGATTTTCTTTAGGTTTGGTGTATTTTGGAGCATTCTAAACAATCTCCAAGCTTTGGGTCATATTTTGATGTGGATCTAAGGTAAAATCCTTAAACCCTAGTTTTTGTCTAAGTGGTTTAGATTGTAGTTTTGGTATCTAACTCTAACCCTAAGATGATTCTTATGGGTTAGCATTGTTAGTTGATGGATTGTTAAATGGAACCCTAGAAATTCTATGGGTTTAATTCTTGAGCAATTCAAGAGCTAAGTGAGAGATTTAGAGTGAGAATTGTGATGAGTTAGTATTAATGTGTCATGCAATATGATGACGCAGAAATACATTGTAAGGCTTTCGTTGAGGATTCATCTTTAAGCCATAAACCCAGCAGCCAAAGTGAATATTTTACTCACTGTGAACTTCTTGTGTTTTTATGCCAAGAAAATGATATAAATTGATAATGTCGAGCCAATGTTATTTAAGATGAATATATATATATATATATATATATATATATATATATATATATATATATGCTCGTGGATGTTTTCAATACATTTAACTATGATGAGAATTGCTTTGAAGATGAGTTATGTGCTTTGAGATGAGATTTGAGAATGATTTGAGTTTTGATGACACAATTAATGTGATGTTTTTAGATATGTTTTCATGAGTTTTATGAGAAGTTAAGTTTTCATGATATGCTTGAAAGAATATGTGAAGAACATGATGCTAAATGATGCATGAGTATGTGAAAGTATGGACACAATGATTATATGACACGAAAGCACAAGCATGTACATGGAAAGAAACGCTGAACTAAATACCACTGGGTTGCGCACCCTTTGGCACCATGAAACGAAATACCACTAGGTTGTGTACCCTTTTGGCACTATGAAATGAAAGACCACTGGGTTGCGTACCCTTTTGGCACCATGAAACGAAAGTCCACTAGGTTGCGTACCCTTTGGCACCAGAACGAGATGAAAACGAATGATGAGCATGCATAGCATAGATGATGTGTGTTAGTACAATTTTCGAATGGTGACTTGTCAACATGTGATTGGTCTTCTATCAATTGAGTATCCAAGCAAGGAATTTGGGCCTTGCAAGAAGCAATCTGCAAAACAACAAAGGCTTGCCGGGGGTTGGACAGCGGCGCCTCCTCCGATGATAAAGTCAATAAGGGTGTTTTGAGAAGGAGAGTAAATGCTATTAAAGAAGTTAAGTGTTACCAAATTTATGGCCTCTATTTATACTGCCTTTCTTTTATGAACTCACATGTGCAGGCTTCTCAAATCTTCAACCTATTGGTCTACCGACGTGAATAAATAGTGGTAGGATGTGACATAATTGATGACCATTTATGGTATTCTGACTCTTTGGCATGATGAACTGACCTGTGGAGCGGCGCGTGACATTGCTATCTACCCTGCATTTTGACTTGATTTTGTTAGTTTTTGGATCGAGAATGTATTTTTAACCGGTAAAGTGATTTTTATCCCATAATGGCCAAAGGGGGAGTTTGTTAGTTTTTGTATTGGCTGCATTCTGTTGACAAAATCACTACCATGTAATGTTGGTGTTTTCACAGGGATGCTGTATATTTCAAAATCTTCATAGTAATTAGAGTTTATGTGTTTAATACGGAAAGAGCCTCATTATTACAAGTTGCAAGTGTCACAAGCTTCAAGAAGGCTATTTCAAGTGTTCAAGGAAGATTCTGTGCAGATTCCAACTCAGAGAAGTCAGATCCTAAGCTTCTGTCCGGACAACCCAGTGTAACGTCCGGACGCTCTTCAGTTTGCAACATCTGTCCGGACGATGTGGCAAAACTGTCCAGAAGCCCATTAGTGTCAAGCAGCTTCGAATTGTTCAAGTTTACATACGTTCGGACGTCATGGCAACATGTCTGGATGATCTTTAGAGTCCCAGAAGAATTCTACTTTCAAGTGCATCCGTCCGGACAACGTGGCAATACCGCCCAAACGCCAATCAGTGTTCAACAAGTAAAAGGATTTCATTCGCAGACACAGATATGGGAAGACAGCTGCAACTGTCCGGACGTCAGGTCTACACCGTCCATACACTATCCTTAATAAGGCAAGACATGCAGAAGATTTGCAACCGTCCAGATGTCAGTCTACACTGTATGGACGCTCAGTCCTTATTATGAAAATTGCGTGCAGCAGAAATGTAACCGTTCGGACGCTAGGGCAACACCGTCCAGACACAACCCTATTCAAGAAAAAATATCAGCGAATTTGGAAAGTCAGTTGCACAATTGTCCTTCCGGACGCCACCTAGAGAAAATCGTATCAGACTCGATTTAAGTCTTCTATAGCCTATAAACAGAGGCCTCTAGGCATGTGTTATTTACAGAATTCAGTATTGAATTTCTATAGCTTAGAGTGGGTGTTTAGGGAGATATTGAAGATCTGCTAGCTCTCTAGCTGTTGCTAGTGTGTGATTTGATCAGCTGTGAAGTCTACCTTAAGGAAGAGCCCTAAGGTAAATGATTCCATTGAATACCCATTTAGGTAAGAGACCTGGTTGGGAGGCGTTCGTGTTGGGAGGCGTTAGTGTTGGATTACACGTCAGAGTTCAAGGTACGACCGCTGCATAAGGGTATGTGAGTGCTACTGCTTTGTAACTAGCTTTATCTTCTGAATAGTGGATATCCTGGGTTTGGCTGCCCCGGAGTGGTTTTTCTCTTAATTGAGTTTCCACTTCGTCAACAAAATATTTGTCTCCTTTAAATTTCACATTTAATATTTTGTTGCACACACACACACACACACACACACACACACACACACACACACACACACACACACACACACACACACACACACACACACACACACACACACACACACACACACACACACACACACACACACACACACACACACACACACACACACACACAGTTAATTAGAAATCATATTTTATTTTCAGATTTGACCATCAAATCTCACATCTAATAAATGTCCAAAGATCCTAATAAATGCGGGGATCTCCTTCTTCGAACGATCTGTGGTTTTTTACTGGGTGCGCTCGGCACAACCGTGAAGTTCCGAATACCAAGCAAGATGAATGCTTGACATTCCTCCTCATCCGAAAAGGTGTTCCTTTATCTGAACAGGAAATCCCTCATTCCGAGAAGGTCATGACTAACGGGCCGGCCCAACTTACAAGGCCCAATTGGGATGGGCCACTCCGAAGACCCATCCATAATTGGGGAAGGATAATTATCCAACAATGTGTAACATGTTTTAAGATGATTTCATGGCTAGACATATTAATATATCTGAGTCTTAATGGAAATAGCTTATGTATATTTCTATCTGACTAGATTGCATAAGATGATTTAAATGATGTCAATGATTTTCATGCTTAGAGATGCTGGTATGCTTGTGTTCCCGAAGTTGTGAAATGCTTATATACGAGTGTAGCTGAGTCACTTGATATATATATGTACGAGTGTATAATGTAGTAAGACTCCTCCTGTTTATGTGTGTGTGTTTACTCTTATCAGCTGCAAAACGTTTTTTAAACAGAAGCATCATATTGATAGTAGTTGTTATTGTAAACATACGGTAGAAATAAAAGGATTGGCTCATTGTGAAAACCAGTGTGTATTATATTACTGAGTTGGTGAACTCATACTTTCACTTATGCGAACATGGCTATCACCACGATCATGTAAATGTTGATGCTTTGACTACAGGTGTAACGACCCAAGGAAAAGCGCTAGCCACATCTGCGCTATCACCCCAAAATGACTAATCAATTTGAAGCTTCCCTAGAATTCATTATAAAGCCCAGTTTCACCTAGTAACTAGGCAATGTAGGACTTAGCACTCATGACTATCTTTTATAAAATACTCACTCGATGTGAGCTATTCATCTCTTCCCAATATGGGATCGAAGTGTTACAAACTCCCCCTTAAACCCCTAACGTCCTTGTCAGGGCCACGTCATGCAGTACTCCAGCACCACATGACCTGGCATTACTAGGTGGCTCTGATACCATTTGTAACGACCCATGGAAAAGCGCTAGCCACATCTATGCTATCACTCCAAAATGACTAATCAATTTGAAGCTTCCCTAGAATCCATTATAAAGCCTAGTTTCACCTAGTAACTAGGCAATATGGGACTTAGCACTCATGACTATCTTTTATAAAATACTCACTCGATGTGAGCTATTCATCTCTTCCCAATATGGGATCGAAGTGTTACAAACTCCCCCTTAAACCCCTAATGTCCTTGTTAGGGCCACGTCATGTAGTACTCCAGCACCACATGACCTGGCGTTACTAGGTGGCTCTGATACCATTTGTAACGACCCAAGAAAAAGCGCTAGCCACATCTATGCTATCACTCCAAAATGACTAGTCAATTTGAAGCTTCCCTAGAATCCATTATAAAGCCTAGTTTTACCTAGTAACTAGGCAATATGAGACTTAGCACTCATGACTATCTTTTATAAACTACTCACTCGATGTGAGCTATTCATCTTTTCTTAATATGAGACCGAAGTGTTACAACAGGTACTACAAATGTCGATGAGGACCCTGTGGCGCTATACTTGGGATACTACGACTGAGGCTCTTCGCATTGGTCATAGGTTGTTGGACTCGGAGAATCCATGTTTTGTATAAACATTTTGTATATAGCTTGTGACGCATGTGACGCATGTGACACATGTTTTGTACAGTCATTCTTGATGTATACTAATATTTTGATTAAGCCTTAAACAGATAAACTAATGTATAAGATTTAATTTCCGCTGGATAGTTATTTGTCTATGATATATCAGGTACATATTATGGAATTTCTACTTTGAGTTGGCTGGGTGACTAATCGTCATGTCATTGTGCGATTCCATTTTGTAATAAAAAAAGGGTTAAATACGTTCCACCCTTTGTGGTTTAATGCCTTTATTTTTTTTTCTCCCTGTGATTCATTTTGTATCGCAGATGGTACATTGATTTTGGCAAAAAACGGAGATGGTACTTCCATCCAAACTTCCGTCAAAATATTGAAGGAAGTCCACGTTAGCGCCTCAATACCTCTCAAGTGTTGACACGTGTCCTATGCATTAAAAAAAAAAAAACTTAAAAAACAATAAAAGTATTAAAAAAATTAAAATATGAAGAAAAAAAATAGAAGGGGGGTGGCTAGACACCCCATGGCCAGTTTGGGGGTGGCCGAACAACCACCATGGCCATAGAAAGGATCGTATTCCCACATAAAGAGTCACATTAATAAACCATAACAAGTATTACATACTTAATCTAAACAAGTCGTTAATATCACAAAACCAACAGCTTATCCAGACTGTTCTTTTCTTTATCCAGACTAGTCTTATTGAGGAAGGTTATGGACTCTAAAATTTTCATTTCTCCATAAGCCAAATAGTCCCACCTTATTATTATTATTTATTTATTTTTAAAAAAAATGGCAATCTATTTACTATAATCCCACTTAATGTGTACGTATAAGGGAGATAAAAAACCAAAAAATATTAAATCAACATTAATAAATTTGCATGAGTAGTGATACTCTTCACATCTATTTCATCACTCATTTCATATTGATGACATTGCATAAGCTAAATGGAGGTGGAATTTTATTTATTTATTTATTTTTTTTAAGTGGTTATTCAATCCATATCATGTCAATTGGTGTGAAATTGGTGCATGTGATAGATAAAATGAATGTGAAAAATAGAATTATTCATTTTCATGTAGAATAATTGTAACACCATTGTCCTACATTGAGAAGATAAAGGGTAGTCCACATAGGATGGTGATTTATAAAAGATAGTCATGAGTGTTCAGTCTCACATTGCTTATTTACTAAATGAAACCGTGTTTATAAGGGATTCTAGAGAAACTCCAAATTGACTAGTTTTTTTGAGGTAATATCGCAAATGCGGCTAGCGCTTTTCATTAGGTTGTTATAATAATATCATTCTTCACACTTATTTATCACACTCATGTCACACCGGTTGACATGACATATTTTTTAAGTAGCTTATAATACTAACCACTTAAAGAAAACAAACGTAAAAGTCACTTAAAATACATATTGTCAACCAATATAATATGAGTGTGAGGTGTAGCATTACTCTTTCATGTATCAAATATAAACATTTAAATAACATCAATAAGACCTATAAAAACATAAATGCTCTTAATGTATCTTTTGTGCCCAAATGCGTTCGGTGGAGACCTATCAATGTTATTTTTTAGACAAGAGTGGAATTCACCTCTTTTGAACAGGCTCAGATCTATTGCCATCTAAAACATTTTTTTTCTTCTATTAAGCGAACCAAACAATAAAAAATGAAAAAAAAAAAAAAAAAAAACAGCTCCCAATTTTCGTAAAGAGCCATCTCTTTGGGCGAGCTTGTGTTAATGGTGGGGTTAGTGGGTTCATCAAATTCAAGTATCCAAATGTAACGAGTAACTGGTTGTACCAACCATTCAATATTGGAATCTTAACATGTGTCCTGAAAGTGAAACTGGAGCAAAATTAGTTTGTGTGATTTACTTGATTTGTAATAAGTTTTCTATCGTATCAAAATGTTTTCAGAGCTCCTTGGAATATACATAAATAACAATTACTCCTTATTGTCAAATTCTGTAAAAAAAAAAAAAATTTTGACAAATTCAATTAGTGTGCCACGTTAAGGCCAATAAAAAAAAATCACGACACATGTCACTCATAAGAAAAAATAAATAAATATAAAAAATTTATAAATATATGAAAAACTAAAAACTAAAAAAACAATTATTATTATTATTATTTTTAAAAAGTAAGGGCATGAAGAAGGGAGTGGCTCGGTAGTCTCTAGTTAGCAACATGACTCTAGTTACATGACAAGCTTTCTTTTCGGTATGTCTGTACAAGCAGTTACGGTTAGCAGTTATTGGCTCTGACCGTTAACCGCAACCACCTAAGACAGTTATTGAATTTTAACAGCTGCAACCGCTCCACTTAGGCGATTAACGGTTATAAAAACCTATAATTTTTATATGTGGGCTTTTGGACTTTTTGGGTCGTTTTTGGGCTAGTTTTATATATTTTTAATAATAATAATAATAATAAGGGCTTTTGGACATTTTGGGTTGGTTATTCTATGGAGTAATGTTTCTTCTACAACTCTTACACAACTTTTGCATAACTCTAACTACTTTTTTATATGATCCACCATTAGATTTGTATTCCTACATGTGAGCCCTAAATATTTAATGGTTGATCTTAAAAAAAAGTTGTTAGATTTGTGCAAAAGTTGTGTAAGATTTGTGCATTACTCTTTTCCATATACAAATTCAAAACATTTGTACAAATCTAAATACAAATTCAAATATTAGTACAAATTCAAATCCAAACAAATTTCGAAACATGCAAATACCCATCTCTAATCCGGTTCAAAAGCAAGAGAATTTTCAGAGAAGAACAAATGGGTAACGAGCAAACAGAGAAGAAAATGATTGTGTGAATAATGTTGTTGCCCTTGCAGCTGTCAAATATGAAGCATATTCACCAAATAAAGATCCTGATGTGGTGCGATCCCAATTACGAAATGAAGACCTCAAGACCCAGCTACTCTCAATGAAGAAGGAAATATGAGGGAGAGAAAAAGTTTTGTTTAATAAATTAAATTAATACAATAAAGAAAAAGTAAAAAGTAATATTTTAATGGTATAAGAAAATATTAAGGGAAGCTATTGTATAAAGTATTGAAATAAAGAAGCAAAAAATAGTTTGATTCTCTAAAATTTAAAGAAAATTAATGAGAAGCTGCTGTGAATGCTCTTAGGAAATCCAAAACATTACGAAAACACCAACATTCCCAAAGAAGAATACCCATATACCAGATTGGAAAAAGTTTGCTGTGTTGGTTGGATTTTCATCTCTTGCATTCTTCTGTATGTTTTCAAAGCATCCACCACCATTCTGGCCTTGCAGAAAAAGTAGATAGAAAAATTGAACTCGCAAACTATAGGAACCAAAAACTCGGCCAAATCTGATTTGCTTCTGAAGATAAGCATCTCATCAGACAAATTTAAGACCAAATAAGCTTTTCTAATTTGTTTTAGTAATGACTTCGCTTCTCTAAACATATATTCCTTGTAGTAGGCTGCAAAGAGTGGCGAATAAGTAGTAAAGCCCATGGGAGCTCCAACTGCTTCCAAGTCATCCAAAATGTCATGAGCCATTTCAAGCCAACCTAGATTAATACAAGTACTAAAGCACTCTTTACAAAGAAGATGTTGAGACTGATGTCCAAAACTTTAATTGCATTAATGTTGATTTTTTATAAATTGTAGAAATTGAACATTGGACATATATATTCTTGCTTTACTACATGTACATATATGTTTGGGGTAATTACCTTTTCCCCCCATGAACTACCAAAAAATGCACGATGTCCCCATGAACTACCAACTCGACCAAAATAGAGCATTCAACTACCAAAGACAACCCTTTTCCCTCCTTCCGTTAGTCAAAGGAGTTAAAACAAACGGTCAACGGGTCACGTGACCGTCACACGCCGTTTTACCCTTATTTTCTTCTTTTTTCCCCCCATGAACTACCACCATCTTCCTCTTTTCCCCCCATAAACTACCACCATCTTCCAACATGCCCCCATGTAAAACGGCACATGACCCGTTGACTGTTTCTTTTAACCCATTTAACTAACGGAATGGGGAAAAATGGTTATCTTTAGTAGTTGAATGCTCTATTTTGGTCGAGTTGGTAGTTCATGGGGGCATCGCGCACTTTTTGGTAGTTCATGGGGGAAAAAGGTAATTACCCCTATATGTTTGAATATTTCATATGATATGCATGTAAGGTTCCTAAGCTACATTGTATTTGACTAAGGTGTGAATAATGAGATTATTACACAGAAAATCATAATCACAAATCTTTGTAATTTATAAAAGATTGTTCGTAATCATAAATAGAACTGGAAAATCCATCTAGACTATAATATGTCAACTTTAACAATTTATCTTGATTATAAGAAGTATGAAGAGTTTCAGATTGATATGTTGGTATAAGAGCAAGGTAGAGCCATGCATCGAACGGGCTACGTGAGTCATCATTCTTTCAACATTATGATTAAGAATGATGTATGTGCACGACGACTTATAACAATTACTCTAAATCTTGTTCTGTGCATTGGGTGATTGCATGTAGCATTGTAGGAATACCTTCTTTAAAAAGAAATCCAAATCATTTGTCATGGAACAAAGCGATAAGGAATATTTCCCTTAATGTGTATTTAATAGGATTGATTATCCTAAAGCTCAGGCCTGGTATTTCAGTGGTATTTACTGAAACTTTGTTTTGTACAAGATGAGATGAAAAACTTATAAGGTACAAAAATGATATATCATGTAATTAAATCAGAAATATCAAGGAAAAGATGTAGTGAGCTAAGTAACAATATATTAACTTCGATTTGACTATGGCATGATTCGATAGAGGGGTAATATGTAATAAGTATGTCGCGGAGATTGATTCATTAATTTGAAAATCAATATTAGAGTGCAGTCACATTTGTTGAGTGAAATTAATTGTGATTAAATAGTATCGTGTGATATTGTCACATACCTATTTAAAGTTAATTGTATTTTTTCCTTTAGGTCCCTCTTTGACCTGATGTAAATTGAACATCTGCTATGACTGTGAGCCTCATTTATGTATTTATTTATTTTGGATTGTTTTATTTAATAAAATATGAGCCAAAGGAATATGATTCCTAAGTGGTCTATTGCTTTATGTCTTATGGGCTTATCAAAAAAAATCAAAAGAAAAAAAAATCTTATTCCCAGATAGTAGGGATTGGAATTGTAGTTCTCATATGACTCCTATCCAATCTATGCAACCTAGATAGTAGGGATTGGAATTGTGGTTTTCCTATGACTCCAATCTTATCTATGATACATCTTTTCTTATCTCTTAACCCTATCATGAGAGTAAATTCAAATCTATAAATAAAGAGTCATAGTGAAATATTATTTACCAATTCACTACTTCAAATTGTGAGTCCACACTCACGGTCATATTCAGTCATGAGTCAAGAACATAAAGAACACGTTCTTCACCATTCAACATGCAAGGACCAAGGAGCAAGGAGCAAATTAACCAAAGTCAATTTCGATTGTAAGTACTCTCAACATGTTAGTTTAATTAATCTAACTTTGTTTATCTTGAAGAAAAATTTTCTGAAATATTTTTCATCGCGCCTAATTTGAATAGCATATGATCCCCAACAGAAGAAATCAACACACTTCTAAGCTCTAAAATGCAGCAAAATTATTTCCTTTTCCAGAAATTTCTCAACAACCCAACAGTGCTGAAGTGATACATTCTCTCAAAACAAGTACAACCTTTCCAAAATAAAATCGAGATTAGAGATTTGAAACGGCAGCCACCCCCAAACTCCTCTTTCTTTTTCTTTTTCTTTTTCTTTTTTAAATAAAAAATAAAATTTTAATTACAAAAGAAAAAAAATATAATAAAAAAAATATATTTTAAGATGATGTAGCGAAAAATGTTGACGTGGCACTAAATAGAGGTTGCAAAAATAGACGGAAAACTCACGGAGGGACTGGTTTCAAATTCGCAAAAAACTATAAGATCCAATGCTGAAAAAAAAAAAAAAGTAAAAAGAAAAGTGAGGGAGTTTTTTTTTAAAATGCGCTCCAACTCAAGAATTTATTATATATTTACCCTATTATTTATATATAAAGGTAGGCGGTTAGTAGTTATTAATTGTCTTTCTCTACTCCTAAAACCACTAAACGCCCACCCTAAGTGGTTAGTGATTTTTAAAACTGCATTCAAAAGCGATTATAAGTAGTTACGAGAATGTTATAACCACCCCGTTTGTTCATACTTATTTTCAAGACAATTCATGCTAGTAGAAGACGTTGGAGCAGGCTTCTTGTTTGATTTGATTTTGTAGGGAAACAAGAAATGGGTTTCTTGAAACAACTATTCAGGTACCCATTTCTCATGCCAATGCCGCTGGAAGTCATGGGTACCAATTTCTCATCCTTACCATTCTTCGTTTTGCATGACTTTTTTTTCTTGAAAAAAGCTAAACTTTCTAAAATTTTTCTTCCAAATTTGCTCATTAAATGATGTGTCACAATCTTATGAGATAGTAACATATTTTCCAAAATAATAAATTACATAGGATTGTGACACATCATTTGAAGAGCAAATTTGAAAGTGTAGCATTTCTCTTTTTTCTTTGTTGTGGGTCATGCGCCTATGGCCCCTTCTTCCAGCCCCTACCTCCTCCTCCTCCTCCTCCTTCTCCTTAGATGACAAATCCTTGAGGTTGCTCAACATACACCTCTTCTTTCAACTCTCCATTTAAGAGGTCCGAATGGCCCAGCAGATGCAGAGGTCAATAGGTTCCTAATCACAAAGAAGTCCGCTGATCTTTTGACAATAACTTACCAATAGGTGGCAGTTGGCAATGTGTTATCACATCGTCTCGAGCCTTTAAATTGAATCTTGTCCATTTGTGTAAATTTTTAAAAGCAATAATAACTTTACTGTGTCATACTTGACACCTGATTAGCTGTAAATACAACTGGTTAGTGAGAGACTTCTTCATGTACAGGTTCTTCAACTTCTTCCTCCTTTTTAAATTACTTTTTAATTTTTTTTAGTTTTAAATTTTTATATATTTATAGTTTTTTATATTTTGTATATTTTTTTTTTTTTCTATAAATGACATGTATTGTGATTTTATTAGCTCTAATGTGGCACACTAACAAAATTCATCAAGCCTTTTTTTTTTTTTTTTCCAAAATTTGATAGCAGAAAGTAATTTGTTATTTATGCTTACTTGAGGGATGTCTCAATACATTTTGATACCAAAAAGTGCTTATTGTAAATGAAGTAAACCACATAGACTGATTTTGTATTTTTTTTCCTAGTGTGTTGTGTTTTGAGATTTTTTGCTTATATGAGTTTTTTCAATACTTCAATGCTGAGATTAGTGACTAGTTCTAATTTGATACAAATTTATATTTTTTGGGAATTAGTTGGAGTCTGTTCTTATCTATTTATAGGTTTTTGGTTCACACGACCGATTGCCGCAAATGCTTGTCAAAAAGTGTTTGTAACTAATCGTGTAGGGGATTTTGGTTTATTATTAGAAATTTTAGGTCTTTATTGGATAACGGGCAATTTCGAATTTCGAAATTTGTTTGAGATATTCAATAACTTGATTTATAATAATGAAATTAATTTTTTATTTGTTACTTTGTGTGCCCTCTTATTATTTTTTGGTGCAATTGCTAAATCCGCTCAATTTCCCCGTCAGGTATGTTACCTGATGCTATGGAAGGACCTATTCCTATATGCGTGTGTGTATATATATATATAGCAATGATGTGAGTTGTCCATAATTCATAAATTATATAATTAATTTGATTAGCAATCTATTGCATTGTCACATCCTATGTTTGGGTTAAGATAATGACATGCCATTGATGTACTCTATAACTGATGTTTTCTTAAATCACTTTAGAATTAATAAGTTACCAAATTTGAGATGTCTTGTACCTTTGGATAATAATAATAATAATAATAAAAATCAATATTGTGAAATGATTGTAGCAATGATAAATCACCTTTTGGTTAATCACATGTAACAACTTAATTTACCTTTGTTCATATTACCCATTAATAAATTCAATGCATGTATCATCCTCCATCACATGGTAATTTATTGGCATGTGGATAATACATGCTTATTAAACTTTTCATGTGGTCATGACAGTCAAATATATACACTTAGATTTCCAACAGTGCAGCCTTTAGATGGCATTGGTAGAGAGCATGAAAAAGGAGAAATAGGAAAACTCTAATGCACCCTGGTGATGGACAAAAACATCTCTGTTTATTCCAAAATTTGTGTTAGTTATGTAAGAGTGGTATCCCAATTTTCAGTCGAGAATATGGGCGTGCGTGTCCAAGGATTTGCAATTTTTTGTAGTGATTTGGGGCTAGAGCAGTTGCAAATGCACCTTTTGAGATATAATTCGAATGGTAGCAAATTTATTGGATGATGTATGCGGATCGGGAGAAATGGATTGAGTCAAAAAATTTGTCAATGGAAGTGAGATCCTTGTGACCCCCGGTACATGTTCAAGATATCAGCAATCACTGTATACATGACCCTCAATTCAAGATTTTAAACCCAGCACACGATCTTGCACTATTTGGTAGCATGCTTAGTAATAAAACATCTCTTCCTTAATCGGGCATCATTTGTCGTATTATCAAACTATATGACCTAATCTTCTTGTCTCGAAGTTCATGTACTTACGGTCTGTAAAGTAATTCATGTTTTGAAGCAAAGCAATACCCAAGTTCAAACAGTACCATGAAGCATTTAAAATTCTTACACTTATCTCGGAATCTCAAGAAGTAAGAAACTCGCTAGTTCAATTGCGAGCAGCAAAATCTGTAACTTTTAGGCGCTGGAGAATGTGAAGCACTAGAAGAGCTGCCAAGCGAAACAAGAAAAATTATCAGCATAAGAAAACCACGAAACAACTGTTTACTGGCTAATGGAATAGGGTTCTTCACTTCTCTCTTCCAACTTTAAGCTCTGAATCTTTGTTTTGGTTGCTTGGCTTAACAGCCCTTCCAATAACATTAGAATTACAGGCGGTGGAAAATTGTTCTCTCAACCATATCAGACTGCGGATTGACAATTATGACAACGTGATCCGACTCAAGGGAACGACCGCTTAAGCATGAACCTCCAAACATTGTGTTTTTGTTTTTAAGTTGCCAAAGTTGGCGTCTTTGTCAGAAGGGCTTCAAAGATTTTCCAACACTTTACACACAAATACTATTGGACATTGTCTCAATTTCTCCGCATTGCCAGGGTGGCTATCTGATCTTGCGCCATGTCAAAAATTGATAATTTCCAATTGCTGTAAATTGTAGTCTCTGAAGGAAGGGATGCATCGCCTCAAACATGGTCTACAAGGCCTTACCTTATTTCTTCTTTTTCTTGGGTGGGGCTTTCCTACGTGTCCTGAGGGATGCATCTTCAGTGAAAAGATCATTGTACTTCTGCAGCACCCTCTCTTTTTCTTCAAGTAAGCCCAAAATCTCATATGCATCTGCCACTTTCTGCACTATTGATTTCTCTGGAGGCTTTCGATCAAAAGCTTCCAAGTCCTTGAACAGCTTTCATATGCAAGCATGAAAACAATACATCAGTCTTGCATGATAGAAGGCGTAGTTGATTCTTAGCAATTTATTCAATAGAAGAAACAAAAACTACTCCAAGATCAACTTAGTAAGTCCACAAAGCACACTACATCTTAAAATGTATATAACTGTGTAAGCTGATAGTAGCTAAACGTTCAACTATTTCCTTCACTTCTGCCAATGGTGACAGTATCATTCATATCTTCTTATTAATTACAGTTTAGTAAATATATAGCTTTCATTTGGGGCTTTACTTGGTGAAACAGATAATGGGAAGGATGGAAAATGATGGTTGGATTGGTACTTTTCCATTTCTTGGAATGAAGGAAAAAGAGAACCAAAAAAGAAAAAGAACAGGTGTTTTGCACCGAGTCCATGTACCCTTATCTTCTCAAAAATGGGAAGAAAGTATTGGAAAAAGGGGAAATGATAAGAGACATTATGTTTTTACATATTTGTCCACTGGTTAAGTTGTACATTAATCCACTCCTTACCTTTTACATTTTATCCCTCCTAACAAGCACATCAACGTCAAAGCAATATCCTTTACTTCCCCCCACTGTTCTTGTTTTGGCCTTTTGTATGTGTTTGTGAGGGCGGGGGTTTAATATATGTAAGGCGGAAACCCGTGCAACAATGGTAGCAGTTTGATACTAGAGGTCAGTAATAGGAGACTGAGAGGAAAGAGAGATGGAGGAAAAGTAAATTTTGAAAAGCTGAACTGAAATTCAGCTCATAACATCTTCAGAAATAAATATGTGGGTGGAAGGAGGAGCTTATGTGGGGTTGGGGGTGCTTAAAAGAGAGGAATGAGAGAAAAATTAGAGAGGAACATGAAAAATGGAACCAAAGAAAAGATAGCAAGCGGTGCTGGTGCTCCCTGCACCAGCACTGCATGCTCATGTCGCAGCTCCCACTGCTGCTACCATTTGCACTGCCACAGCTTACCACAGCAGCCGTGGGACTTGACCCGGTCATCAGCAATCAAAGACGACAACGCTTCAGAGATGCCCTTGATGTTCTTGTCCAGGCTGAGCTTGAGCTCGAGCACGTTGAAGTCACAGTCCTTGTCGGCGCCATCCTCATAGGTCTGCAAACAGTCCCTTGGTCAGGCCCTTCTCGCCATCGATGAACTCGCCATAGGTCTGGAACACCTCGTCAAGAATGGCACCGATTTGCTTTGCTGACCTTGACCCTCAGATTCACCGCCACCACTAGCATCAACATTTACTCATTGTTGACCCCTCCATCGCGGTTGGCTTCGCTTTGAGAGGGTCTTTCAAAGATATGGGTATCTAGAAGATAATGGGTTCAAGGGGGAAGTGTTTTTCCTCTCATTGCATTTAGCACCAGTCTAAAACGGTGCATGTAATTCCAATACAGGGCTTACACAATCACAAAAAATGCCTCTAAGTCACAGGCCAGGCACGTGTGACGGTTTCCGTTAAATTTAACGTCCAAATTTGACTCATGGACCTACTCAAAACAAAGTGATAGTTTGGGAGAACGAGTTGCAGTGAGTCATAGTTTATAGATGTAAGTGCAAATAGGGTGTTAGTTTGGAGACAAAGTGTAATTAACCCTAAATATATATATTGAACCATAATGTAAATTTTATTGTACATGTTGAGTAGATGTGGCTTTGGGGAGAAATGGGTCTCATGGATATCACATTGAATTTCCTCAGTGCGCTTCTCTGTTTTGGTCAATGGCTCGCCATTCACGTGGGCTGAGACAGGACGATCCTCTATCTCCCCTTCTGTTTGTAGGGGTCATGGAAGCCTTGAGTAAAATGGTTACTACTACTGTAGACAAGGGTCTTCTATCAGGCTTCTCTATGGGGTTTAGGCTCCCCGTGGTTAACATCTCTCATTTGCTATTTGCGGGGTGATACTTTGGTTTTTCGTAGGGTCAACCTTGATCATCTTCGCTATCTGCGTGTCCTCTTACTTTTGTTTTGAAGCTATTTCTGGCTTAAAGATAAATTTGGCCCAATCTGTTTTGGTTCATGAGGGTAATGTCGATAACGTGATTGAGCTAGCTAACATCTTGAGTTGCAAGACTTCCTCTCCGCCACTGAAATACCTCGGCATGCCCATTGGGGCTTCTTACAAGGCAAAGTCTATATGGGATGGCATTGTGGAGAAGATGGAGCGTCGGTTGGCTAGCTCGAAAATGATGTATTTGTCTAAAGGCAACAAGGTCACCCTTATTAAAAGCTCTCTTTCCAATCTGCCTACATACTACTTGTCTCTTTTCCCCATTCCTGCTTGTGTGGCCAATCGTATTGAGAAGCTTCAACGAGACTTTTTATGAGGAGGGATAAGCAAAGAATTTAAATATCACCTGGCTAACTAGGCCAAGGATTGTTCTCCGATTTCTAAGGGAGGGTTGGAGGATCAGAAATTTGAGGATGTTAAGCTGTGATCTCCTAGGCAAATGGTTGTGGTGATATGTGATTAAGAGATATGCGTGGTGGAGAGTAGTGGTGGACTCCAAATATGACAGTTCTTGGGGTGGGTGGTGTTCTCCTGAGCCAATAGGAGCCTTTCAGGTGGGGGTGTGGAAGTTCATCAGAAAAGGTTGGGATTCTTTCTCTAGCTTTACTAGATTTGTTGTGGAGGACAGTTCCAGGATCGGCTTTTGACATGATTTGTGGTGTGGGAACACGACCCTTAAGGTAGCTTTCCCAACCCAATATGATATTGCTCGAGTGCTGTTGTGGACAATTTGGAGTTCTTGGATGGTGCCAACCAGTAGAACGCGAGCTTTTCTAGAGGCACACCATTGGGAGATGGATGTTTTTGCTTCTTTTCTCTAGGCACTGCATTATGTTAGAGTGTGAAGAGACAAGGAAGACAAGTTGTGGTGGATCCCCTCCAAAAAAGGTTTGTTCAAGGTCAAGTCCTTCTTTTGCTCCTTGGCCTGTTCTGGAGGTAGCCGCTTCCCCTGGAAAAGTGTGTGGCGCACTCAAGCTTCTTCAATGGTGGTTTTTTCGCGTGGTCAGCGGCTCTTGGCAAGATTCTTACCTTGGATAATCTCAGGAAGTGGCATGTGATCGTGATAAACATATGCTACATGTGTAAGAAGATTGGTGTGAGACCGTGGATTATCTTCTTCTTCACTGCGACGTGGCTTCTGCTTTGTGGAGTTCTCTCTTCAGTCGCTTCTGATTGTCCTAGGTTATGCCCAGACGGGTTATAGACTTGCTTGCTTCTTGGTGGTCCTCTAGAAGGCAGACGAGTATTGCGCTGTGGAAAATGATGCCAATTTGCCTCTTTTGGTGCTTATGGAGAGAAATGAATAATAAAAGCTTTGGGGATTTGGAAAGTTCCTTGAAGGAGATTTTATCCTCTTTCTACCATACAATGTACCTTTGGTCTTCGGCCTATATGTACCCTTTGTCTTTTAGCTTTGATGTCTTTCGTGTTTGTTCTTCTACTACTTAGGTGTTTCCTTTGTATGCTCCCAGTTTACTAAGGAGCGCCTCACGCTTTTAATGAGATTGGTTTATTACTTATCAAAATAATCTTTAAGCTACTTGCTTCCCATATTTAACATGTATGTTGTACCTCCATCACAAATCACTTGGGACTACAAAACATCTCATCTTAAACAGTAATGGAAATAACAATATTTTTCAAGCTTAACAGCTAATCAGAATGACAAAAATCCTTGAGCACCCTTTCATTACAAAATTGATATTTTATTAGATGAACTCCTTATAAGAGCCGCTAGAAACAATCAAGCCACTTGCTGGAAACTAGTCATGCAGCATTGCAAAGTTTCACTGTTTGTATGAATGGTTAGCTTCCTAGTATCAATAAATGAGCTGCTACAATAAATCAGTAGATGGTCTATAATTACCTTCACATTTTTTCTTGGCTTTGGCTTCTAGAGAGGGAACATTTTACTTCAACCATAAAATGGCTGCTAAAATTTAAGTAATTGATATCAACAAGAAAACAAGGGTGCTAATTCGGGTTTATAAGTCGAGTTCATGCCGTATCGAATCATGGATATACAAGTATATGAATTGACACGAAAACGACCCATTTAATTAATTGTATCAAACCCCTCAAACTTGACATGACCTATTTAACTAAATAGAAGACATGACACAATTCACACAACTCGTTTAATAAATAGTTCGTGTTGGATTGACATGAACACAACCTGTTTCAACTCATTTCAACCTTTTTAATACAAATTGGTTGAGTTGACAAAAATACTTGATTTGACCTTATCAACACAATTACTTATCTTACAAGCATAAATTCTATCAATTATACACATTCACAACTAGATTCATGACATAATCGATTTGATAGTCGATATCCATATCCATAACCATAATTATATACTTAGAATTTTAAGGGTAAAAATATAATTTAATTATACGGGTTATGTGGGTTAATTACAGGTTGACACAAATTTGACTCGTTTATTAATTGTGTCTAACCGGGTTGACCTAATTTGATCATAACCCTCTAATTTCATGTCAGGTTAGGGGTTGTGTCAAAAACTACCAGCCTTATAATGTAATGTACAATGAATCATATTTAATATGCCTGACATATCTTTCCAAGACACTAGAGAACCAGAGAAACCAGAATGCTTTTACCCTGTTCCATTTAAAATAGATTAGTTCTATAACTCATAATTAAAGTAGGAAGGCAAACAAATTGATTCCAAATCAGGAAAATGGAATGCAAATATATGAGTAAAATGATAGCTTCTTCTCTGTTCTCACTTCTCACAAAGAAAATGACTTAAAGCAGACACAAGAAGTTTACCTTTACAAGATTCTTTTGCATGTTGTTTCGATGGTATATAGATATCATTCGTTTGCACAACTGCCATGGAACTGAATGTAGATCTATCCCAATTTTCCGCTCCCAAAACTTGTGTGCTTCTTCTGCTCTATGGTCCATCTCTAAAGCTCTTATTAGTTGGCCATATGTTCCCATTGTGGTTCCCTGCCCCTTGCTTAGCATCCACTTAATCACCTAGCAGAGATTAACAAATAACTATGCCTTATAAGTTAAAAAAGAAACATAATGAGATTGGTCTCATATATCCTTTTTATGATTCAACAAATAATTAAAATAATTAAATACTGAATTTCCCAGTTTCCCACAAAAGATTAGAACAGAACCCAATACTTGCACGATGCAAAATTATGCAAATTTTGATATGGCTTGCTTAACATGACCCGGTCACTTCTCTTTTATATGAGCTAAACATTTAACTAAACGAAATGAGTGGGAACAAGTTGCTGAAAATGTACCCAGTATTATTACATATCAAGAAATGGAAGAAAAAACAAAATGAGTGGAAGGCATTTGTCTTCAGGAGACCAAAAAGGAGATTATGTCCTATATCTAGTATTGTGCATAGTTTATGGGGGTGCAGTCATGTAGATTGGAGTTGTTTAGACTCCAAAGGGGGATTCCGGTGGTATTTTGCTCATGTGGCATCGGAGGATGGTGGAGAAAATCAAAGAGTGTGTGGGTGAGTTCTGGCTGTTTCTTTTTAGCAATGTTGAGAATCAATTTGCTTGGGCATTTGCAGGTGCTTGTGGTGCAAATGCCGATGGTGTTAGAAGATTTTTATGTGATGGATTGGCTGGTTTACTAAGTTGGTGGGACTTACCCTGGTGCATTTTTATTTTTATTTTTGTGGGGGGGGGGGGGGGGTGGTTCAATGTAACTCGTTTTCCAACTAAGAGATCAGGTGAAGCCCACTTGTCCAGCTATGTTGGAGTTTTCTGATTTTATTTCTAAGAAAGGGACTCATGGACATTCATCTTTTACGTGGTCTAGCAGCATGGATCTTCCCTCCTGGTCAAGAATCGATAGACATTCCTTGTATCCCTAGAGTGGCAACCCAGTTTGTAACGTCCCACATCGTCTGGGAATGAGGATGTGCTTATATGTATAAATGCACCATTTATGACACAAAACGTTTTAAAGTCATGATGGTTATGAACCTATCAGAACTCCGCAGTTAAGCGTGCTTCTGCGAGAGCAATCTCAAGATGGGTGACCTCCTGGGAAGTCTGATTTTGGGAGCCAAAAGCGGACAATATTGTGTCATTGGGGGTGGGTCGTTACAAATGGTATCAGAACCATTGCCCAGCCTGAGATGGGGAGAGCGTGCACAAGCCAATGAGGGATGCCAGCGGGGACACTGGGTCCAAAGAGGGGATGATTGTGACGTCCCACATTGCTTGGGAATGAGGATGTGCTTATATGTATAAATGCACCATTTAAGACACAACGCGTTTTAAAGCCGTGATGGTTATGAACCTATCAGAACTCCGCAGTTAAGCTTGCTTCTGCGAGAGTAATCCCAGGATGGGTGACCTCCTGGAAAGTCTAGTTTGGGGAGCCAAAAGCGGACAATATTGTGTCATTGGGGGTGGGTTGGTACACAGTTCCCTAATTTGCCCCGTAAGAGAATACCTAGACTATGCTTGGATCATTTTTCCTATTCTTTTCAATAGTGAATGCATTCCTGGAGCCGAAAGATGCTTACAGTTTGAAAACAGGTGGCTAAAATTAGAGGGTTTGTATATAGGGTGAAGTTGTGGTGGTCCTCTTACCACTTTCAGGGTTCTCCAAGTTACATCCTAGTTCGCAAACTTAAGGCTCTAAAATCTTATTTAAGAGTTTGGAAAGAGGTGTTTTGCAATATAAAGAATAAGAAACAACTTCTTTTGGATGATTTACGAGTCCTTAAAGGTTTGGAGGAAGAGAGAGGCTTAGTTGAGGAAGAGATAACAAGGAAGGTTGCAATGATTAATGATTTGGAGAGGACAACGCTTTTGGAGGAGGTTATCTGAGGCAAAAATAGAGCGCACTTTGTTAAGAAAGAGTGAAAAGTCCACAAAGTTCTTTCATCAAGTGGCCAATTCGAATAGAAGGAATTATTCCATTGAGCAGCTGGTCATTAATGGTACAATTTGTTCAAAAGAACCTGGATAAGAGATCACATTGTGCAGTTCTACGACAACTTGTTTACCAAGCAATTCAGTTGGCAGCCTGGGTTGGATGGCCTCTTGTTTGATTCAATTGGGTGGGAGGAGGCCAATTGGTTGGTGAGACCTTTCCAGGATAATGAAGTCTTTGAGGTGATGAAAGCCCTAAACAGTGAAAAGGTCTCAGGCCTTAATCATTTTACTATGGGTTTCACCACAGCTTGCTGGGAGGTGCTTAAAGTACATCATGAATGTCTTCCATGAATTTCACGCTAGTGTACGTTTGAAAAAAGCCTCAATGCCACCTTTCATTCTCTTATTCCGAAGAAACTGGAGCCATTGACATTAAGGTTTTCGACCTATTAACTTAGTGGGCGGTGTACAAAATTGTTGCCAAGGTTCTAGCTAACAGGTTGAAAATGATAGCGGAGAAGATCATTTTTAAGCCTCAAAACGCTTTCATCAAGGGTAGGCCGATTCTAGGTTCCGTTCTCATTGCTATTGAGTGTCTTGATACTAGGATTAGATCGAAGAAACCAGGTGCATTGTGCAAGCTAGATATCAAAAAGGCTTATGACAATGTCAATTGCGACTTTCTCTTGTATAAGTTGAGGAGATGCAATTTTGGGGAATATGATGTTTCCTTCGTGTGCTTTTCAATCTTGGTAAATGGCGCTCCGTCGGGTTTCTTCAATAGCTCTCGTGGCCTAAGACAGGGAGATCCATTGTCTCCCTTTCTATTCGTTATTCGTCATTGTGGGGATCAAGCCCTCAAGATAACTTTTTCGGACTTGTTTAGCATTGCCCCGTTTTAAGGATGTTGCAGTGACAAATCATTTGGAGCTTTCTAGTGCTTCTCATTAGTGGAATATTAGTTGTCTCAGAACGGCTAATGATTGAGAAGTGAATCTCTTTACCTCATTCTTCACCTTGTTGTGTTCTGTTAGAGTGAGACAGGGTGGTGAAGACAGACTTTGTTGGATTCCTTCCAGAATAGGGTTGTTTGATGTTAGATAAAGATCTTACTACAATGTACTTGTTCCCCAAGGTAATACTCATTTCCCTTGGAGTATTTAGCGGAATAAAGTTCTCTTGAGAGCAGCTTTCTTTGCCTGGTTGGCTGCTTCAGAGAAGATCCTCACCACGGACAATCTACAAAAACGACATGTCATTGTGATTGAGTAGTGATGTATGTGTAAGAAGAATGGGGGCATTAGTGGATCATCCTCTACTCTACTGCGAGATTGCAAGTGCTCTTTAGAATACTATCTTCAACAATGTAGGTCTGGCTTGGCTATGCCTAGGAGGGTGGTAGATCTCTTTGCCTGTTGGAGAGTGCCAGGGGATAGGTTTCAGCTTGATGCAGTTTGGAAGATGATATTGTCCTGCCTAATGTGGTGTCTTTGGAGGATGCCTCAGATTTTAGTATTTTGAGCTATCATTTTTTTTAGATCTTTTTTTTGCTTCTAGGTAGGTGTATCTCTTGTATACTCCTTGTGTACTTGGATTGCGCTTTGCGCTTTTAATGAATTTGTGATTACTTATAATTAAAAAAAATATGACTCCGCATAATTACATATCAGAAAAATAAGACCATGACAACTAATAGAAGTCTCAGCTGTCCTTGAAGAATTTAATCAGTTTCTAGTAAATAGCTATCAATTAATTCCCTACACCATCCTAATAAATGGTTCTAGACCAATATCTGCTGCACGATATTATAAATTCTGACAGAAGGTAGAAAGGGAAAACAGATATTTGGGCACATTATAGAGCTCTTCCAAGCTTATTGTATCACACTCTTCAGCTTATATAAAGGCATCCCCAAAATTTAGTTTGAGAAATACTTTTTAGTCCATGCATTCTATGTAAATTCTTATATCCAGTTGGTCTACCCACAGCCAATGTCTGCCAACCTTGACCTAACTCACTTCAGGTAGTAGTGCCATGTCGTAAGGGGTTGTATGACTGCAGAATATGTATTAAGTCAAAGGAAAAATTACAGACAATTGCTATAAGACCATCTATGCTCTATGTGGTACAATATTGGCCAATATTAGATAGTATTAACGCACATGACTTATCACCTAGAGACTCACATCCTATACTTGAGTCTAGGGACACTCATCCTATACGGAACACTAGTGATAGAGAGATAAGATAGAGTTATACTTCAATGTAACAGCATGAAAAGATAGAGAGATAAGATAGAAATTCAAATGTATAAGATAGAGTTATACTTCAATGTAAAGATATAAAGTTGTAGTTAACCTAATATAGTGTAAATGCTATATATATCAATACAAGCTTATTAAGATGAGCACGGTGAAAATATTGTACAGCAAGGGTGTTCGGGTGATCTATTATGGTATCAGAGCAGCATATAAACCAATGTCTTTGATCCTTATGTCGGACTCTGAATCTACCTCTTATGTTGCTTTCATAGCTTCCATGGCTTCACCGCCCCACCCAACCAACCCTATGTCTGTAGTCTTCACCGTTCCTAACATGAATCATTCCCTGAATATCAAGCTCTCCAAAGGGAATTTCATGGCTTGGTGAATGCAGATCCTTGCCTACATCCGCGGCCAAGATGCGTTCGGGTTCTTGGATGGCTCATCTCAGCCACCTGCCCAGATTGTTCCAAATATAAGCACAAATGATGCTGCTCCTGTCACCATGGCCAATCCGGAGTTTCTTGCATGGTGCCAAAGGGACCAAATGATTCTTAGCATCCTCATTTCCACGCTCACTGAACCGTGTGTTGTTCATGCTGTAGGATGTGCTACAACCACTGCCTTATGGACCACTTTGGTCACTAGGTTTGCTTCTCAAGCACGGGCTCGTGTCATGCAGATCTATTTTCAACTTGTCATGGTCAAGAAAGGAAATAACTCCATCACTGAGTATTTCCAGACCATTAAGACCTTGAGTGACACTCTGGCTGCTGCTGGCTAGCCCCTCAACGATTTTGAAATCGTCTCCTTGCTTCTCAAAGGTCTTGGATCTGAGTATGATCCATTTGTTACCTCTGTAACAATGCGTGTGGATCCTTTATCCATGGATGAGCAGTATGGACACCTTCTTGCTCATGAGATGCGTATTGAACAGCAACTCCCGTCCATTGATCTTGCCCAGCCCTCTGCAAATATTTCTTCTCGATCTCCCATGCCTAGAGGCCAAGGCTACCGTGGCTGTGAGTCATCTTCTTCCTATGGTGGACAACACTACTATCGTGGTCATGGCTCTTCATCCAACAACCGAGGGCGTGGCTCCTACTTCTCCAATGACAATGCTTCTTCATCGCGGCCTACATGTCAAATATGTGGCAAGTTAGGCCACACTACCATCCGATGCTACCAAAGGCAGGAATCAACTTCTCCTTCTGAATCTCAGCATAGTCCACAAGCTTATTATTCTTCTCCGGCCCTGCCTACTGAGGACAACCGGTACCTTGATGCTGAGGCAACTCATCATGTTACTAATGAGCTCCAGCATCTCTACCTCTCGACTGAGGACTATCATGGTCAGGATCAGATCCATGTAGGAGATGGAACAGGTTTGCCTATAACTCACATTGGTTCTCCATCTCTCATTCTTACTCGTCATCAATTTCTCCTCAAACAACTCCTTCATGTTCCTTTAATTTGCAAAAATCTTCTCTCAGTTCATAAGTTTGCTCTTAATAACTCGATATTCTTTGAATTTCATTCATCTTATTTTGTGATTAAGGACTGTCAAATTGGGATCACACTCCATCAAGGCCTAATTAAGGATGGGCTCTACCAACTCCATCCTTCATCTAGTTCTTCATCAATAAAACAAGCCCTTGTAGGTGAGCGAACCTCCACCGATCATTGGCACAAGCGCTTAGGTCATCTTGCTCTTCGCACAGTCCACAGAATTCTATCTCAATTTCATCATCCAGTCATCCCCAACAAGGCATCAACTCCTTGCACTGCCTGCCCTCAGGCCAAAGGACATCAATTGTCATTTTCAATTTATAATTCCAGCTTATGTAACCCTTTAGATTTAATTTACTCAAATGTATAGGGTCGTCCTCCAACTCTTTCTATCAATTCAAATCGTTATTATGTGTCTCTCATAGATGCTTTCAGTCGTTTTACATGGGTCTTTCCCATCCAATCTAAATCTGATATTATGCCTGTGCTTCTCAAATTTCAAGCTATAGTAGAACGCTTACTAAACTCAAATATTAAAAGTGTTCAAACAGATTGGGGTGGCGAATATCACAACCTCCATACCTATTTTCAATCTATTGGCATCATCCATTGCATTTCATGTCCTCACACGCATCAACAAGGATGCGCTGAAAGAAAACACTGTATCTTATTGACACCACTTTGGCTCTTCTAACTGAAAGTTATCTTCCCAAAACCTTTTGGGATGAGGCGTGCCTCACTTCTTGCTACCAATCAATAGGTTGGCCACTCCATTACTGAAAAACTAGTCTCCATTTCAAACACTCTTTAAACGCACTCCTGACTACACTTTTCTCAAGATTTTTGGGTGTGCATGCTTCCCTAACCTTCGCCCATATAACTCTCATAAATTCTCTTTGTTCCAAAGAATATGTCTTCCTCGGCTACAATCCAAACCACAAAGGTTATAAATGCTATCACATTGAATCTGGCCGCATGAATATCTCAAGGGATGTGGTGTTCCATGAAACTAAGTTTCCCTTCGCTGCTTCATCATCACACACCAAGTCCTATGCTACTCAACCTGCTCCCTTTATTCCACCTCTCCATATTCCAGCACCTACTCCTACTCGTCCTACACCTCCTCCTCCATCATCTACTTCGTCACATTCATCTTCTGCAGAACCAAGTGTGACTCATCCTCATTCCAATATTGAAGTAACACCTCCTTCTCGCATTCATCCTATGCGCACAAGGGCACAGAATAATATTATTCGGCAAAGGAAACTCACGGATGGCACAATAAGATATCATGTGCCTCGCACACTCAGCTCTTGTGGAGCCTACATGCTTCTCAAATGCAGTCACCATCACTGAGTGGAGTAATGCAATGCAAGTGGAATTCAATGCATTGCTTCAAAACCATACTTGGTCCCTTGTCCCTCCAATGGCAGCCAAGAATGTAGTGGGCTGCAAATGGGTTTTCAAACTTAAAAGAAAGGCCGATGGGTTTGTTGAACGCCACAAGGCCCGGCTAGTCACCAAGGGCTTTCACCAACAAGTTGGACTTGACTATGGTGAGTCCTAGCCCGGTTGTTAAACCTACAACCATAAGAACTGTACTATCTATTGCTTACTCTGCAAGTTGGTCCCTCAAACAAATAGATATTCAGAATGCATTCCTTCATGGCTTCCTCTCCAAAGATGTATACATGGTCCAACCACCCAGATTCATCCACCCAAGCTATTCACATCATATCTGCAAGCTCCACAAAGCTCTTTATGGTTTAATACAGACTCCCTGTGCCTAGTTTTCTAGACTCAATGAAAAACTACTTCAACTTGGCTTCATGGGCTCCAAGGCAGATTCATCGCTGTTTATTTATAGCAACAACTATGTCACCATGTATCTCCTCATCTATGTAGATGACATAATTATCATAGCCTTTGTCCCTGCTGCAATTACTGAACTACTTCAGCTCCTCAGTGTTGACTTTGCTGTTAAAGATTTGGGTGATCTTCACTATTTTCTTGGGGTTGAAGTCCTCTCAATCAAGTCGGGTCTTTTTCTCTCCCAACGTAAGTATATTTTGGACTTATTGAAGAAAACCAACATGTTGGAGGCCAAACCTGTCACATCCCCCATAGCAGCCCCCTCTGTTTTGTCAACCTTCATTGGTGGTCCAGTGGAAGATCATTCTCTATATCACGACACTGTTGGCTCCCTACAATACCTATCACTGACACGTCCAGATTTGGGTTTTGCTGTTAATCGTGTGTGCCAGTTCATGCATAGACCAACTAAACTACATTGGCAAGCTGTAAAAAGAATTCTCCATAGCTAATGCAAACAGTATCTCATGGACTTCTTCTTCATCGAACACAATCCAACAGCCTACAAGCCTACTCGAATGCCGATTGGGTAGGTTGCCCAGATGATAGACGCTCCACAAGAGCCTATTGTATCTTCCTTGGCTCGAACTTGATCTCATCAAGCTCTAGAAAGCAACCCACCGTCTCTCGCTCCTCTACAGAAGCAGAATATAAATCGGTTGCCAACACCACTGCTGAACTCCTTTGGATTCAAGCTCTTCTTCATGAACTCAGTATCTCTCTCTCTTCTACACCTAAACTATGGTGTGACAACATTGGGACTACGTACATGTCAGTAAATCCAGTATTTAATGCACGCACAAAGCATGTGGAAATTGACTTCCACTTCGTTAGAGATCGCGTTGCTGATAAATCATTGGAAATTTTCTTCATTCTACGCTTTGACCAATTAGCAGATGTTCTAACTAAAAACCTCTTGTCTCCACTCGGTTTCAAAGGTTGTGTTTCAAGCTCAAAGTCCCCCCCGTTGACCTTGCGGGAGGGTATTAATGCACATGGCTTATCACCTAGAGATTCACATCCCATACGTGAGTCTAGGGACACTCATCCTATACGGAACTCTAGTGATAGAGAGATAAGAAAAAGTTATACTTCAATTTAACAGCATGAAGAGAGAGAGAGATAAGATAGAAATTCAAATGTATAAGATAAGAGTTATACTTCAATGTAAAGAGGTAGAGTTGTAATTAACCTAATATAGTGTAAATGCTATATATATCAATACAAGCTCACTAAGATGAGCACAGTGAAAATATTGTACAGCAAGGGTCTTCAGATGATCTATTAGGTAGCAACCAGTTCATAAAATGAGCATAGTCATGTGCTTCTCTAGCAAAGCTCACGTTCCACTGATTGGAACCACTCAAGAACTCTAGGTTATTTGCAACAAAGGCGTCCTTCGCAGCGGCTATACCAAACAGGGCTAGAAAAGCTGGCTTGAGAATCATATTCCCAACCCACAGATCATGCCAAAAGCTAATCTTAGTCCCATCTCCCACTTCGAATCTGGTATAGCCTGAAAGTCTCCTAACATTTTCTAACATTATTCCATAATCCCACCCCGAAAGCTCCTGTAGGAACGTTGGAGCAACATCGGCCCCGTAAACAGCCAAATTTGGATTCCACCACAGTTTTCCACCAAGCATCTCTCTCAATACCAAAGTGCCATAGCCATTTACCTAGAAGAGCGCGGTTGAACATTCTTAAGTTACAGATACCCAACCCTCCCTCAGAGATAGGGGAGCAAACCTTAGCCCAGCTAATAAGGTGATATTTAAATTCTTCACCAATCCCTCCCCAAAGAAAGTCTCGTTGGAGCTTCTCAATGCGATTAGCCACACTACCAGGGATGGGGAAGAGGGACAAAAATTACGTAGGTAGGTTCAAAAGTGTGCTCTTAATAAGGGTGACCCTGCCACCTTTGGAAAGATACATATGTTTCCAACTGGCCAACCACGCTCCATCTTTTCCACAATGATATCCCAAATAGACTTTGCCTTGTAAGAAGCCCCTAGCAGGAAGCCACGATACTTCAAGGGCAGAGAAGAGGTCCCAAAACCTAAATGCCAGTCAACTCACCCATGTTGTCCACATTACCCACAAGAACCAAAACAGACTTAGCCAAATTAACCTTTAAACCAGAAACAACTTCGAAAAATAAGAGTAGAACTCGGAGATGACTAGGGTTGGCCGCATAAAAAACCAAAGTATCATCCATGAACAACAAGTGTGAGATATTTATAGTTGGAGGCCTAGAACCCACAGAGAAGCCTGTGAGAAAACCTCTATCATCAGTAGCAGTGATCATTTTGCTCAAAGCCTCCATGACTATAACGAAGAGAAAATGAGATAGTGGGTCACCCTGCCTCAACCCAAGCTCCCTCAAGGGCGGCCTTCTTTTTGTGGTCGGCAGCTCTTGGAAAGATCCTCACTTTGGACAATCTCAGGAAGTGTCATGTTATCATAATAAACAAATGCTGCATGTGCAAGAAGACGGAGGAGTCCGTAGACCATCTCCTTCTCCATTGCGATGTGTCCTTTGCCTTGTGGTACTCTATTTTCAGCTTTGGGTTGTCTTGGGTTATGCCACAACGGGTTATCGATCTGCTTACTTGTTGGTGGTCTTCGGGCCGGTCAAGGAGTGCTATGGTGTGGAAAATGGCGTCCACTTGCCTCTTTTGGTGCCTATGGAGGGAAAGAAATAACCGGAGCTTTGAGGACATGAAGAAGACCCCTGAGGAACTTTTATCCTCTTTCTATCACACTTCGTATCTTTGGACTACGGCCTATGTGTTCCCCTTATCTTTTAGCTTTCTTAATTTCCTTACTCGTTTCTCTAGTTAGGCGTTTCCTTTTGTATGCTCCCAGTGTACTAAGGTGCGCCTCATGCTTTTAATGAGATTGGCTTATTACTTATAAAAAAAAAAAAAAGATGGATGAGTGGCCCCTATCAAGGAAAAGATGTGAGAGCATCATTCATGAGGGTTTAGTTATGGGCTATAGAGACCAATTAATGCACCATTGAGAAAGAACAATTCAATTTAAGTTGAAAGTGTGAAAAGAGGAAGACGAAAACCTCAAATAACATTGATAAAAGTAATGTAAAAGGATATGTTAATTCTGAAGGCAACAATGTATGATTTAAATCATATGATAGAATGACAGAAAAAATTACATGTGACAACTTTGATTAGTTGATGAGAATCCACAACAAACCCTAATTTGAATGAGATTAAGGCTTAGTTGAGATGAGGTTATTATAAATGACAATGCGACTTGGATGAAACAAAAATCAAAGCCTTGTTCTCACTCTGATTCTTCCTTCTATTACCTGTTAAAATCCACTACCTCAGATTATTGCTTATATCAACAAGTTCTCTACCCCACACAAATTTGTTCGAAGTATGCATAGCTAGGTCGAGCATCCCAATTCCTTGTGTACGTCAAGAGAGAAAAGATAACTTTCCTTTTTTGTTTTAAATACAAGAACTCCTTTACCTTAACATTAAATCTAAAAGCTATATGAATGCCATGGAACATGTCCATCTCAAAATTAGAGGGTAGAAATCTCAAGTTGGACAGCTGAGGGATAATGGCTATCCATCTTAGTTTGGGAATTAATTACAAAGTTAACTTAAATCTAAAAATCTTCCTTTTCTTGCCACTAGTTGCAAAAAATTACACGAGATGCATAATGTTTTCTTCTAAATATTTGCTTCCATTTTCCTAAGTAAGCAAACAGGAAATAAACGATTCGAGAGGCCTGAATGTTTTAGCTCTCACCAACAATAAGTAGGCAAAACAGCCAACTAGGACTCATTCCCTTCATGAAGAAAAAAGAAAATTAAATATAAAGCTTGATCCCATTCGAACTCTTCTATACTTACTTGAAATAACTTCAGAACATAATGTCCCAAATCCAAATCAATTACGGCAGAACCAACTAGGAATTAAATTTAAGAAAATTAATTTGTCATGGACAGCAAAGGAGGCAGGTTGGAGACAAATATCACCAGCTATGCTCAAACTCCTTCCCCTGGTAGTTTAAATTTAATCCATTTAGCAATTGAATGCTGGGTCATCCAATGTGTTTATTAAGCATTAACCAAAATTAGGTAGGGAAAATCAGTATAAACATTTTCAATGAACTTGTGATGCACATGTGTTTCTACGTAAAGATTCTTAGTCTGGCCAGAATTAAGTTCTACTACAGAGATTTATAAACAAAAGACTTGACATTAGGCTAGATTTAAGACTTACAAATAAGGAGAAAGTGCTAAAAAAGCTTGAACTTTTAATTGGATGAAGACTCCTTTCTCACTTCAGACTTGCTGTTTTCTTGAGAACTTTTATTTATACTCATCTACCCCTTCATTTTCTTCGTTTTACAATGTACATCTCTTCTCTTCCTCCTCTTTTCCATGAAAAAACAATGCAGAATTGCATACTTCATTCTTTCTTTTTTTTTATTTGTTAAATTACTCATGCACCACATGCTTGCACACACACAAGAGATAGTGAGTTGCCCGTACCTGAACAACTCTATGCCATTGATGTTCCTTCTCAAGAGCAAGTAATGCCCTCTTAAGTGATGCAATAGGAAATCTTTCCTCCCATGCAACCCAGGCATCTAGAGCACCATAAACAGCCTCCTTACTGTCCTTGATATCAAGAAGCTGCAACAATGTGGTTATTTTAACAAACTTATCTAAGTATGCCCTCATAAGAGGCACGTAATAAAAAACAACAAGCTCACTCTTTGTGAAGAGAAGGGGAAAGATAATACTCCTTTCATCCCAATTTAAATGTCTTGTTTTCCTTTTTGGGAATTCATAAAATGTATATCTCTTTCTAAAGGTGGAAGTCCCTCTTCAATTTCCTATGTTACCCTCACATTTTCTATAAAGTAATCAATTTCTTATTAAACATTGTGCCACTTTAAATATAAAGAATTTTCTAGGAAACTCACTACATTTTAACATTTTGATTACTATTTGTACCTTCCCAAACCAAGATATCAATTTTGAAATATTTGAAGTGAAGTCATTTTATCAGGTGTTAACCATCCAAGAGGGTTTTTCCTTTCCTTGGAAGAATATTTGGCGTGTTAAGGCTCCGTCGAGGTTGTTGTTTTTTGTGTGGACAGCAGCCTTGGGAAAAATTTTGACGCCTGACAATTTCCGCGAAATGTTGTGGTGGTTGAGTAATGTTGTATGTGCAAGAAGAGTGGGGAATCCGTTGACCATCTCTTATTGCATTGCAATATTGCACGAGATTTGTGGAGCTACCTTTTTACTTTGTTTGAGGTGGAGTAGGATATGCCAAGGCGGGTGCTGGAATTATTAACTAGCTGGGGTGATTCGTTGGGGTGTGGTCAAGCTAAGATGATCTGGAGGCAGGTCCCTTTGTACGTAATATGGGTCTTTGGCGTGAGAGGAATGCTCGGCATTTTGAAGATATAAAAACATCGATGTTGGAGTTGCGAAGAAATGTGCTTAACACTATATATTTATGGATATCGGCTCATCTTAGCCAGAGTTGCCTTACTTTTGTAGAGTTTTTTTTTTTTTTTTTTTGATAAGTAATGGCAATTTTATTAAAAAGCGTAAAGGGGCGCAACCCTTATACACGGGAAGTATACAAGAGAGCCCCTAAAAGGGTCGGATTGGAAATACATTTAGAAACTCTACAAAAGTAAAGACACTCAAACTATGATGTGTCGCTATCCAAGAATATAAAGTAGTTAGCCACCCCTTCCGTAGCTCCACCATAGTCGTCTCTACTTTTGTAGAGTTTTTAACTTTATGTTCTTCGTTTTCATCAATTTAAGGGTTCTCGTGTATACTTTTTGTGTATTAGGGTTGCGCCCCTCTGCGCTTCTTCAATAATATGTCATTATTTATCAACAAAAATAAAAAATAAAAAAAATAAAAAATTGAGACGGATGGAGTAGTTAATATAACATAATGGCAACAAGGAGAAAATTTCTAATAAACACCCATTGAGGAGGTTACCATTAAACATTCTCTTATGAAGTAGCTAGTACAAACCTTATGATTACACTAATTAAAATGGAGTAGCACAATAATGCAACAATTTAGTGATATATTATAGCATTCCATGACATTTCTCAAGAATATACATTGCATATACATGAACAAACAAATTCAAAACATGTACACAAAATAAAAATAAATTGATAACTAAATTTTTTTTTTAAGAAAAAAAAAAAGTCGAAAGTGAAAGAAAAATGTACAAAAAAAGTTCTGAATTCAGATTTTCTGTTATGCACAAATAATAGCACTAGATAAAAGTTGACAGACAAAGGCCAATAACCAAACATGCAGAAGTTGTTCAACGCTCGTTTTTATTAATTAATGGTCAAATCCATTTTTAAGATGGATAGCAGAACATACTAATGAAAACCCTAAACATTATTTAATTGCCTTTTAGGATATCTCTCTTCATAAAGGACATAAAAACTAAGCATTAGGGTTAAGAGAGCGTGTTCTTGCTAGGATCGTAGCAATGTCTTACAATCATCCCTTCAAATCATCACGGTATATAGTGTGAATTAGCAGAACGTTTAGACATGTCATAGAATTTTAATGAATCCACTGAGCTTCAAAAGGCATTTCACATATCTTTGGCTCATTAATAAAAGACTATTGACAATTTGGGTACTAAAATCAAATTGTCAAAAACAAAAATAAACTTCACATACTTACTGTATTCACAAGAAAATTGACCTTGTCCTTCCTGGGAACATTCTCCCCAATTTGACGCTCTCGACTCGTAGTTTGGCTGTTACATTCTTCCTAGAACGTTTTGCAATTCAATTGAACCAAAAAATGAATCAAATGCATTACATTTTCATGAAAGAGGAAATTACAAAACCCGTATCAATTTACAAAAAGGTACCCCAAAAACTTCTATGACAAAGCAAATCTGCTCCCAATAGAATTAACAACGAAAGAATGCAATGAATAACTCGAATGACAAATAACAAAATAATCGCAAGAATTTATTAAAATCTTAGATTACCTGATATGATGCCACAGCTGTTGATGTAGCGCTTTGGTTGGGTTTCTGAGATTGCAACAACATAGTACCGTAATTGGATTTGTTCAAGGTCTGGACCCTGACCACTCCAAGCTGAGTTAACCGGCCAACCTGTACCAAATCACAAACCAATACAATGCCATTGGGATCCAGATCACAAAAAAAAAAAAATCAAAATGGTCAAGGTAAGAGAATAACTCATTGAGTATAGCAAAACAGCTAAGAGAGAAAGAGAGATGCAGAAACTCACCAGAAAAGACATTGCAGGTGATCTCCACATGGCCGCCAGAATCAGAAACTCCAAATTGAGAGAGAGAGAGAGAGAGAGGGAGAGGTGGAGTTTGAAGAGTGGGATATTAAAACCCGCCTAAAATCCTAGTACAACTCTCTCATCCTCTGTCTTTTCTTCTCGTTCTTTCCTTCTCCTTCTCTGTTTTCACAGCGGGAATATTACGCGAAGGGAAAACTCAATTTTTTTTTGTTTTTTTTGTTTTTTTTTTTTTTTGATAAAAGGGAAAACTCAAAATTAGGCCCACGTACAAGGACCAATTTTGCTTTTTTTCAAAAAAAAAAATTAAATTAAATTAATATTTAGGTTTAATATATTTTTTATTAAGAATAATACGTGTCATCATTCTACTGGCCCAGATATGGCACATTAATGAAATTCGTCAAGAGTTTTGACAAAATTTTACTATAGGGATTAATTATTATTTTGGTCTACTCTGAAGATCTCTAAATTATTTTTTATACCTTAAAGAGCAATTTGTAAATTAGGCCAATCACAAAGACTGATTTTCCATGTTTTTATTTTTTGAAAAGATAAGCTAGTTTCCAAATTTTTTCCCAAAAATTTGGTTCTAAATGATGTGTCACCATTTTACATGATATATTATTTTAGTCAATAAAACCATAAGGAGATAGATGATGGCACATCATTTGTTTTTCAAATTTTTTCCAAAAAATTGGAAAACCTAACATTTCTTTTCTTTTTTTTTATTAAATCAACAATTCTTTATGTTTGTGGAAACTCAGAGAATTTCATACATAAACTTATCTTCTTATAATAAATCAAAATATCATAACCAAAACACATACATATTCCAAGCTTTTTTTTCAAAAAAAATAACATTTTGTTCATATTATCCTCCAAGAAAGATTCTTAGACTAGGATCTTCTCAAGATACAATGGGCCTCTAGAGCCTATTTCAATCTAGTCTTTGGATCCTTGATGGATGAACAAGTACAATACAACTTTGAAAATACTTATGTTTTGTTAACTCAAGAATAAATATCAAAGTAATAATTGATTCTCAAATTAAATGTCATTCATATAAATCATAAATGATCCAAATATGACAACTTTGAAATTTTCATTTTAACTCCAAATTTTCAAGGTCTGTCTTTTTTTTTTTCTTGGTTTTATGATTTCCTAGAACCCTTGCAAGTCAATTGCAGACATGTATTAGTATCAAATCCACACACCAAGAATTCCGGTAGATTCTTACTAAACATGTATCTCAAAACCAAAAGAAAACTTTTACCTGAATGTTTGAGTGCTAGATACTTAGGATAATTTCTCATCCATTGTCCATCCTCCTTGCAATAAAAGCATATCCCTTTGGCCTTACCTTTGAACTTGCTCCTAGCTTTATTGACACCTATGACAACAGCTTTGCCATTTTCTTTGGTCTCCTTATTTTTTCCCTTACCTTTTGGTTATGAGAAAAAAGTTTCACCAACCATCATACCAGACTTTGGTTCCATCATGCTATCCGTTATTACACTCACCAATTCAAACAAAGAGCAAACATCTTTGCCTTTAAGCTTACATTTGAATTCCTTAAAAGAGTGTATCATGGATTTGAGGATTTCATCAATCCTAGATTTCATTAACCTCAACATCTAATAAACCCAGTTATTTCAATTTGAAAATCTCACTGTGTATTGAAACAACTTTTGTCATTTCAGTATCTGTGTCATGTTCGAGAATAAGATATTATTCTCCAAACCTTACTTCCAGATATTCCAACATATCTGAAGCAACCATAAAAGTTTTGTAGCTTTACATAAAACTCATATGCTAGTGACGTCAAGATCAAATATTTTGCTACGTTATTAATATGCAACCAGTGATTGTAATTATTTATTTCACCATCAGCGGCTTTAATGCAGGATAGACAGGATGAATTTGCACAATATTGTGCCCTTTTAGTCACGTTGATTTATTATAATCTTTGTATCCATTGTTTATACTTAGGATTCAAAAATTAAAATAGTAGGACCAAAAGGCATATCAGTAGGATTAAATGAAGAAAAACTGTAGAATAAAGAACAATATTAGGATATATCAATTTTGCACAAATAAATATAATATGAAAACCCAATGAAAAACATATAATATTCAAAATGCAACGACAACCTAATCTTATAATTAAAAGAACATCCTCCGAAGGGAGCAAGGCCCACAGCCAAGGCGAGATGTCTTTAAGTGCCATGATTAGGTGAGACAACTTACTCATTATCAACATATGTAGTCTTTAACTTTAAGATAACAGAGCTTCGCAGGGAGATTAATATCCTAAATTAGTCAAGTGTATAACATCAAGTAGATTAGATGTGATTGTCAAGTAACTCAACGTAAGTGTGGTTGTTCTTAATACATAACCACATCTCCTCTATCTCTAAAAGAAATCTAACCTTGTAATTTGCAAAGTAAAAACACCCTCCGAAGGGAGTAGGGCCCATGGCCAATGCAAGGTGCCCTTACTTCATGATGGATACTGCAAGAATCAACAGTATTGATTCTATCTCCCACTTGATATTTTTAATTTATGGGCTCTGTTTAAAAACAATTGTAATTATATTACATTTGCAACTTGCTTTTCTAATTGGATTACCAAGTGATCATAACTACGTTAGGTTCTTTATCTCATTAGGTAATAGACATTCTAATTTAATATAATCTTTAATCCAATTATTTTTTTTAAAAAATAAGCCCTAATTTATATGACATGGTTGACCTAATCAAATTAGGAACTCTTCTTCCAAAATGAACTTTGTCATCTTTTAGGTTCTTGGAGTTTTATCTCTCACTCCCATTAAGGAAAATACTGTCAACCCTAAACCTTTCATCCAAAACTTGACATGGTAACCTTAATCAAATTAAATTACATCATTCGAATCCTTGTTCATAACTTTCCTAAATTGTGAATCTTAATGTGATGTCCCGAATATTATTTGGCAATTTTGGGAATAAAATTTATTGGGATAAACAACTAAAATTAATTAGACTAATAGAAAGTACAATGGGACGCGCAGAGAATATTTTATGGGCCAAAGAAATAAGTTATACAAGGAGAAAATATGTGAGAATGATTGAGAAATTGAATAAAGGCAGAAAAAAATGGATTAAATAAGTAAAGTTAATGTGACGCGTCCAGACGGTATCTTATCACCACGTGGCGGATGCCTCATTCCACGCGCGTCCGGACGTCTGCCTTAAAGTGTCCGAACGGTTCGCAACGAGCGGTGCACTGTCTTCTTAAACGACGCGCGTCCGGACGGTAGTCGATGTCTGTCCGAACGGTCTGCTATGCGGCGCACGTCTTCTTAAATGGCGCACGTCTAGACGGTGATTAATGTCCGTCCGGACGGTCTGCCTAATGACGCGCATCCGGACGGTTTGTATTGCCCGCCCACACGGGGTTCGAATTAAAGAGGGCAAAACGCCCTTTTTCCTTCTCGGCAGTCGGTTTTTCCTCCCTATTCTCTACGATTTTTCACTTAAAAACCGTAATATCTTGAAATCCAGCCGTCCAATCTTATATTCGACTTCAATAAAGTAATCATTGAAGTCCAATCTACGTTTTGACCGAACGTTTTGAGGTAAATAGTTAAACTCGCATCTTTTAGAGGTTATTGTTAAATCTTGTAGAAATGAGTTTAACTTGGTATTTTCTTTAGGTTTGGTGTGGTTTGGAGTTGCCAGGAGCATCCCGAGCATTTAGTCACTACTTGGTTAATTTTTGGTAAGTTTTCCATAGACATTAGTTTTGGGTACTTTATTAAAATGTTATAGTATTGTGGTTAATCCTAAGTTATACTTATGGGTTAGCAATGTTGGGTTTAATAAAATACTTAGGAACGTTAGAGCTTTATGGGTAAATTAGTAAATGGCTTTTGAGTAATTCAAAATGCCACTAGGTGTAATTTTTAGTTGAAATGCTAAGTAATGCAATATATTGTGTTTTAGCAGCATATTGCGGTTGAGTTTAGAGTCATTTGGATATTTGGAAGCACAAGCGATCTGAGGTGGGTATTCTACTCACTAAGAAAAATATATATTTTTATATGTAATAGATTGATAAAATATATATAATGTTTATGAAACTGAACCAACCATATGATGAATTATATGCTTTGAGATGATTTGATTAGTTTCAATTATGTTTAAACTATATCAATGATGTTTAAGAAATAGTGCAAGAGTGAAAAGTATTGAATTGATTTAAAGTGTTATGTTCTGCGGTTGGGATTTAAATTATGCAAATCACTGAGAATATGTCATGTTGAAACTGTTTATGTTTTATGAAACTATGTTTTGAGTTTGAGAACATGTCATGTTGAAACTGTTCAAGTTTTATGAAGAAACTATGTTTTGAATGTCTTCAAAGTGATTGATAAAAAATGTTGGATTGGTTTAGTTTTAAAAGGACATGATTTAGCAACTACATGATTTCAGCATGATACAGAAGTAAAATATATACTGGTCAAGCACAAAACATAGAGCATGTAATATAGAGCATACATACCCCAACAAAATCAGTATTAGGAGCATAACAGTATCAGCAGTATATCAGTATCAGCAGCATATTAGTATTAGCAACATAACAGTATCAACATCATATCAGTATCGGCAGCATTATTAGCCTCAGTTCATGCATGTCATGTATAACATTGTTTTATGAGTGATGTTTTTATGATATGAGTATTTTTGCTAGACCTAGTAGTATGCATAAGAGTCTTCATGGAAAAGATCTTATGTATATTTCTATCGGATGGTCGCATGTGTTAATATCATACATTGAACTTGAAAGTACATGGATACATGACTGCCCAAGCGCGAGTAATGGCATGTCTATGAGTAAGAAGGTTGACTGTTATTGTTCTTCAGGAAAGACATGTTAGCATGATTGAGTTTAACTCTAGTGCTCTCATGATCTACTGACGTTCAAGGCACGAAACTGAAATACGGTTAGATATGGTGTTGCAAGTGTTTTGTTGAAGGATGTTATCCTAGTATGGAAGAGTTAGATGCCATGTTCCTTGCTTAAGACTTATGTGTATACGTGATATCTGTGATGGAGTGATCGTGTGTACATACGTCTGAGCGACCAATGAAAAGTATTATTATAGAGGGGTCTATATGTAGAAACTTCCAAGGAGGGATGACTGGAACTTCTACATATGTTCACAACTATATAGTATGTTTTAAATGTTTTCGAAATAGTCGGTGTTTGCTGCATTAGCTATTGGTAAATTATGGCTAATATAGTGCTCGCGTGACTAAAAATAAAAGAAAGGTTGGTTCTTTGTGAAAACTCAGTTAGTCTTATACCACTGAGGTCTTAGTGTGTTTCATGCTAAGGCGGTAAACTCATCATTTCACATATGCGGATGTGGATATCACCACAACCGTGTAGATGATATTCCTGTGATTGCAGGTACTCATGAGGTGGACGATGATCAGGTAGCACACTATCTGGGTTACTACGATTGAAGCCTGTAGCGACAATTGTAGTGGGGTAGGACTATGGTGTCCTTATTTTTTGGTGTTTTTGTATATGGCTTGTGACGTATGTGTCATATATTATTTTGTATAAGCCATTCTTTTGTAATAGTTATATGTAGTTAAACTTTAAACAGATAGACGTGTGTTATGGCTCGCATTTGTTTAGATAACGAGTTTGTTTATAGTTATGCTTTTTCGCTTGATTGATGGTATTATGATTTCTTCCACTGTAGATGTAACTCTGTATATCAGGTGCATGTTATGGGCATGTGCCTATGTTGGCTGAGCAACATGTAGCCGTGCTACTGCGATGACTCGTTTTACGTTTTGTATAAAAAAAATTAAAAAAATTAAAAAAAAAAAACAGGTCGTCACACTTAAACATTGCATTCCAACTAAGGGGATCCTTATGTTTGAGTCTTGTGAAAAATCACAACCTCTTCTTTAGGAAATTATCATAACCTGAAATATTCTTAGGAAAATTAGATCAAAAAAATATTAGGTTAAGAATTTTTGAATCCATACTTTCAGGATTTATGGATTAAGATTAGGATTTGAGAAAATCCTAAATAATCCATTAGCTTGTCTCCCCTTAGGTTGTGAAACCTTAGGTATTGGACTCCAAGAGTAGTGGTTGGCCATCACATTCAAGTGATGCATAGTTATAGATAAGACCCATGGATCTCATCATTTGCTTGATTATGAGTAAAACTCATGCCAATCCATGCATGACAATCAAATTACTATACATCCAAAAATATTTATGAATGCACATCATGTTTCAATAATATGAAACTCTTTTCAAATTATTGACAACATAATTACCATGCACTCATAAATCTAAACAAGATTGATTTCATTCTGCTCTGACATCATGGTTCCCCCACTGGATAGCATCCACCACATTATTCAGACATACCATTGGGGATATCTTCACTCCTGTGCTTGTATGGTGTACACCAGGCTGGTCAAACTGTTTTACGCCAACCTAGAGGTGGTGCAGGACGATGACCACGAGGTGGTGCTACAGTCCATCGTTGACGGCCATATCATCACTGTTGATCCCCATATCATCAGTCACTTCATCGGAGTTTCGGTTCTTGATATCTCCGGCAGCCCATACAATGAGGTGGTGCTCCCTCCTTCACTGGATGATCTCAAGGAGTTTTTTCATCCTGTTCCACAGGGTGAGGAGCGTCCTACCACCATCAGGATTGGTGCCTTATCTCCTTCACACTGCATGTTGGCCAAGATTGTTCAGCACAACCTCTGGCCAGTTGTCAAGCCCAGTGACCTGATTCTGAAGAAGGCCTAGTTTGTTTATGCCATCCACCTCCGCTTGCCTTTCTACTTGTGCAAGCATATTCTGAGTGTTATGCTGGAGGCCCGTGATGAAAGCAATACTGGACTTTCTTTTGGATGCCTACTTACTAAGATCATTCTTCAATCGGGGATCAACGTTACTGGAGAACCGATGATGAAGATTCAGCAGCCCATCGACAAGTAGACTTTGATGAAGTCCAATGCTCAACTGTGGAGAGATGACTCCGATGATGAGGTGCCCGTACCTACTGCCATGCCTGTTGGTTTTCCAGACATGGCTTCCTCCTCCCAGACCGTCCCGCCATCTAAGCCGAAGGTTAACTATTCTTAGATCATGGAGGCTTTGGCTGCCATCCAGGGGGATGAGCTCTATGCAGGTATCTTTGTCCTCCATGCAGCAGTTCATCACCTTTATGTAGCTAGAGGTGCACTCCATTAACAAGCGAGTGGAGCAGAACCAGCTAGACCTCCGAGAGTGTCTCAAGTTCCATCATCCAGACGTAGTGACGATGAGGATGCTCCTAGGAATGCTCCTATGGCCGAGGATATTTGAGTTGTTTTTATTTATTTTTGTCATAGTTTTTATTTGAAAACATTTGTATCATATTTTATTATTTTGGCTTAAACCTTTGGATTAATATTACTCTGTTTCTTGGGTTCTTCTGAGACCGTTAGGGGAGTAATTTTTATTACAGTTGATTTTTGTATTACTCTGTTTTACCCTTTGTCCCTTTGTGACAAAAAGGGGGAGTAATTTTGGATTTTTGGACGGGGAATGTATTTCCAAACCGGTTAAGTGATTTTTGTCCCAAAATGGCCAAAGGGGAAGTTTGCTAGTTTGTGATTGGCCTCATTCTATGTTTGGACAAAATCACTTGTATGTAGAGATGCTTTTAACAGGGATTCCACTATTCAGAAGTGTTTCAGAAGATTTTGCACTGTTTGCAAATCAGAGATTTCAATTCCCTGTCAGCTGTCCGGACGACATGTCATCCCGTCCGGAAGTCCATCTGTCCACTGTTCCATCCGTCCGGACGATGTGCCATACCGTTCGGACGCCCAACAGACTAAGCATCATCCGTCCAGACAACGTGCATTTCCGTCCGGACCTCCACTATTTCGAGAAGCTATTGTTCCAGTTTGCATCCGTCCGGACGTCTCAGTAGCCCATCCAAACGCCTCTCAGTGATCGATCAGCTTCAGATTCTTTCCAAGTTCATTTTAAGGGAGGATTGCTTCAACCGTTCGGACAACGTGGATTCCCGTCCGGACACGCTCATACATAAGGCAAGAATCGCAATTCAAATACCACCGTTCGGACGTCAGTCAGCATTGGTCCGGACGCGCGTCTAGCAAATATGGAAATTGCGTGTTGAAGATTAGCTGTCCAGACGTTCATCCCCCATGGTTCGGACGCGCAAAGCCTTATATGAAAATTACTTGTAGCGGACGTGCGAACATCCGGACGATAGTGCCTCACCGTCCAGACCCGGCTCTCAAACAGAAAAGATTTTTAGCGAAAATCTCAGAAATTCTGGTCGCACAGTTGTCCGTCCGGACGGCCCATGTCCACCGGTCAGACGGCATCCGCATATTTTACTGCAGTTGCCCATTTGAACCTTAGCTTATAAATAGAGGCCCCTGGGCATTAAGAACTGCAAGAATTCGGTATTGAATTCCACTAGTGCTCAGAGAAGTTATTTTGTGAAATTATTGAGCTGATTAGTTTCCTCTGAAACCATTGCAAATGTGTTGTTGCTGCGCTACAACTAAAGTCTATCTTAGAGGTCAGCTCTAAGATAAAGGATTCCATTGAAGACCCCTTCAAGTATGAGACCTGGTTGGAAAATGTTCGTGTTGGGTTACACGTTAGAGAGCAAGGTATGACCACTGCATCAGGGGTATGTGAGTGTTACTACTTTGTATCTAGCTTTGTCTTCAGAATTGTGGATATCCTGGGTTTGGCTGCCCTGGAGTGGTTTTTCTCATCTTGAGTTTCCACTTCGTTAACAAAAAATTATTATGTTGTTTATTTTCTGCATTGTTTACTTTTGTTAACACTTTGTGCACACACTTGCTATTTATTTTAGAAGTCAATTTCATTTTTCAAAAATGTTACGTATATCATTACTAGTTTTCCATATATAGTTGTGTAACACATTTCATTAGAATCACTAATGCAGGTGCCACGCCCTCATCCCAGGACAAGAATCCACATGAGTGGCTATGTACGTAGGATATGAAGTTATGTTGGCAGTTGTGACAGACAATATTAGTATTCTTTTGAATGTAGGTGGGATATCGAAGTTTGTAAATGATGTAAACACTATTCATATGGTTTGATAATTTTGTGATTGTAGGTAACTTATATATCATGCTTGGAATTACTTTGAACGTTTTTAGGTTTGTATTATATATGTTTGGGGTTGAGTGACATTACGTTGATATTCTGTCTTATTTGTTATTGTTTTGTTGATGGCTTGATGTACATCAAGCCATAATGATCGTTTATGAGTGTATAAAGTTTGGATTATGAGTGTATGTGATCGTTTATGAGTGTATGAATATGTAAACATTATTCTTGCTATATTAGGTATTGCTAGAAGAAAAAAAAATAATTAATGAATTTATTTATTTTTTTATTTGGAGTCGTTTTATCCCTAAAACGACTCCAACTGTTAGAGTCATTTTGTACTGAAAACGACTCGAATCTGTTAGAGTCGTTTCGGTCTAAAATGATTGCACACTTTTAGAGTCGTTTTTCATATAAAACGACTCTAACTGTTAGAGTCATTTTATCTCTAAAATGACTCCAATTGTTAGAGTCGTTTTGTACTGAAAAGTACTCCAATGTGTTAGAGTCGTTTTCATTACAAAAATGTTTAGAGTTGTTTTCATTTAAAACGACTTCAAACGTTTTGAGTCGTTTTGATAAAAATGATTCTAATTGGAGTCGTTTGAACAGTAGAACAATTCTACCCTAGAGTCTAAACGTTATATGTTAAGTCGTTTTCTAACGGACTTAATTTTTTTTTTTTTTAAAAAAAAAACAAAGACTTAAAACGATTGGAATCGTTTTTATGCCAAAAAAAAAAAAAAAGGATTCAAAATACATGATTTTTTTGTAGTGAATGCATATTGTGCTTGATCGCGTCGACAATATTCATCAACAAATAAGAGACAGAAAAATTGTTGCCGATAACTCTTATAAGCGACATACAGTAGATACATACGTTCACATGGCAGTGAGTCAATATTTTATTTTTATTAGATTAAATAGAAACTCCTCTAATCAAATAAATTAATTTGAGTGGATGTAATAATATTGCTTAAAATAGTGATCATTCGCATGGGTCGACATTCGTACGTGGTGATGTTAATTATTATACCTCTGGCGGCCGTGCCCCTTATTCTTCTACCAATTAAATTAATTAATTAATTAATGGGAGCGTGAGTATAAGAAAGCAAAGCTGAGTTTACTTTAACCAAAAGTGTGAGTATATGAAAACAAGCAGTTTGTTAGTTAGTTTGTTTTCTATTATTAAGATAATTAAATATACTAACAAACAAGATAAAATAACAAAAAGCAGTTTTCATCTTATGACACTACAAAAATGCATGTAAATAGCCACGTGCAGTTTGACACGTGTCAAACTGTTAGACACGTGCATTTTGACACGCGTAAGACGCGTGTCAGATGTGCAGGTCATTATCTGCACAATTTGACACGTGTATTGAGATACACGTGTCAAATTTGACACGTGTATCTCAATACACGTGTCAAAGCGGTTTGACACGAGTATTTTGAATATTTGTGTCAAACCGGTTTGACACGTGTATTGAGATACACGTGTCAGATTTGACACGTGTATCTCAATACACGTGTCAAATTTATTTTTACAAAAAAAAAAATTTCCAAATTGAATTTTTCATTTAAATAAATTTTTAATTTAATAATTTAATTGTATTTTTAAAATAAATTAAAAATATGATTAAATAATTAAATAAAAAATTTAATTAAATAAAAAATTCAATTTGGAATTTTTTTTTCAATTTAATTTTGTTATTGGTTATTTAAAATTATTTGGTTTAATAAATTTTCGTTTTTTCAAATTTTATTATTTCCGACCACAAATAACGCAATATTGATTTCACCCAAAAACAGCACAAAATCATATTACACAAACCAATAGTTAATAACGTTTTCATTAACTACGCAAATATTTACAAATAAAAATTAATTATACAAAATATCTACAAATCTGAAGGGCGTCCCTGCGAATCACGAGGTACCGTCCCAGGCGTGTTCTCGCCAACCGGCGATTGCTGCGCAAGGAATGGTGTAGCGGGCGAAGGTGTAGCGACAGTGGAGTGCTGGCTCAGCCGTCGTCCAACAGACGACAACGTACCAACCGTTGTCGAATTACCTGCAAATAATATGGACAATTAAAGTATATGATATTACTTGTAAAATTAAAAGGGTAATTAAAACAAATTGAAATTAATTTTGTCCTATACACAATATAAATCATACCTGCAGATGCACTACTAACAGACGACGTACTACTTACGTGTGCAGGTGAAGACTGAGTACCAAGACATGGTGCTGATGCTCCCATGGAGGACATGAAGACCTCAAACTGTCGCATGCGTTGCTCCATGGCGTCGAACTGCTGCATGCGCTGCTCCAACAGGTCATTCCTCACTCGCTCAGCCTGTAGCTCCGCTTGGATCTCTTCCATCTTCCGAGCGTGTTCGGCCCAATCCCGAGACGTGCCCTGAGATGGTCCCCCCTGTGAGCGAGGCCTGTATGAGAAACATGTCCCCCGAACAGGTGTAACGTTCGGCCCAACCTGCCGAACCCTCCCCGCGTACTCAGGCCTCCCAACCGCCTATTCGTAAGCGTCGTTCGGTGCCCAACGCACTGTGTCTGCTGAGACGCTTTGCGTGGTGGCTGGATCACTGGATAAACTCTGCGTCATCCTCTTTTGTACATCGTTAACATGAAAAACCAATATATTGAATAATGACATGTCACACATAATTTAAAAAAATTAGTAAATTAAATCAGTAGCATACGCATAGGACCCGTGTACGTTCGTTCACGCAACTGCCGTCCTTCCTTGTGTGGGTCTTCACGAACGACGCGGTGCGAGTGTGAGGCGTGCCAGATATACATGTCTGTTGTCATGCAGTTGAAATATATGACAAACAGATAGCGATAAAAATAGTATAAAGAAAATGAAAAACAATTAACGACAAATATTAAAAACATAAACATATATTTTTCCATACCTCCTCGTGATTAAATCTGGCATAACTTTTAGATCCCGTACAATGGGGAAGGTCATTCTGCTCCCTCAACCTCTTCATCCGCTCAGACATTGCCTACGCATTGAACATAAAAAAAAAAAAATGTAAGCATTGACACACTTAAATTAAAATTAAAATTAAATGAACTGTTATTAAAAAACCTTAAAAAATTTTATGCCTACATACCCTTTTGTGTTCAGTGCACCAATCGCTCAGCAGGAACTCTACATCTGCTGCGTCATACTTCGCAAAAAAATTATCCGGCATTCTCGCACGGATACTCTCAGGCGTGTCACCATCTCCAATACATAGTTTGGTTTTGAACCTCGACTTCCACGAGCGGTGCTTACGGCCAATATCGTTCCACGCTTCCTGTTGCGCCCTACGCTTGTCCACTGATACAGGTAGATAGAAATCCTCCTGCACATTCAATCAAAGCATTATAGGTTTAATATCTTCAATAAAAACATTAATCTTAACTTTAATTCAAATAAATAAATAAATTATATTCATAAAATATACCATCAGCGCGTCCCACATAGCCTGCTTAATCTGCTTATTTACCCTCGCCCATTCGTCCCGCATATGTATGTAGGACCCGCTCCTGATAAGCTTGCCCTCAGCCCGCCTAAAACGATTGCAGGCTCGTCCTACAGGTTGTAGAGCAGCATTGTACTGCAATACAACCTTCTTCCCCCTCGGGAGCATCCAATTTCTCGCTGGGTCCTCAATCACCTCATAATAAATGGTCCCGTCTGGGTTGTACCCTAATAAAAAAAATATTCAACATTTCATTGGTTAACACTAAAGAACATATATATATATATATATATATATATATATAAACAAATTGTAAATTCAAGTTATTTTTCTATCAAACAAAAAATGAAATTTTTGATAACATAATATGAGTTTTAAGGACGTTAACTTACTCATCAACCGAATGTGGTCAATCGGTATGTGCTGGGTCGCTGGGTCGCCTGCAACCTCCTCGCCAACCCTTCCCGCTGGTGGAGGCTGCTGATCATCATCTGAATCCATATCCTGGGGGCTATCGGGGGCCAACTGATCGGTACCCAACATCGCAACGTCCTCCTCATGGGTACTATGGCTCCCCCCCACATCTGGCATCTGACTCTCACCGGAAAGTGGCACCTGGCTCTCACCAGATAAAGGCATCTAGCTCTCTACATACACTGGGCCCTGACTCGCCCCCGATGCTGTCATCTGTCTCGCCCCCAAAGTCTGGCCCTGCATCGCCCCCTGTGCCGGTATCTGGCCCAACCCCACACCCGGCATCTGCATCTCCCCGATCTGTGATAGTGGATATCTAACATCCTGCGTCTCACTATCAGGATTACACGTCATAGGTACACTATACGGATACGGAAAGTAGGGCGCATAACCCTGTGGCCCCATCCCCTCTCGCACCCACCATCGAGCCACGTTACCCGGTTGGGTGAACCCTATCTGAGACAATGTCGGGAGCTCCGACAATGGAGAACTGCAAGGTCCGGCTGTGCTGGTCTGCCCGTGATCTGACGTGGGCACGGCCACCGTACCCGGCAACAATGGTCTATAAGCCCCGTCTGGGTGATGTGGCCACGCCGCAGTATATAACGCCGTCGAATCAGTGGGCGTGGTCATGGGGGGCACGGGTGGGCGAGGTGCCTGATATGCATAAGGAGGGGGTCTCTGGTCCATGAATACCTTCGAACAAATTTAGACAGATTAATTAGAATATGTTTAAATAATATATTTTTAATGAATATGCAAATTATACAACGAAATTTATGCAAAAAATAAAAATTTGTATTGAGTTCAAGCGAATTGTACAAACAATATATATATCAGTCAAGTGTATTGAGTTCAAGCTAATTATACTCACACCAAATACATCAATCATTGTATCACGGGAGCTTCAATCGGATCAATGTCGGGCCTGTCGTACTCGAATTCATCATTCGTACCGGGTAGGTCATCAGTGGCTAGTACGAGCGGTACGCACTTATGGTAGGTTGTACCATCCTCATTACTCCCATCCCCCTGGCCAACGTCGTACACGTTGCGCGGTTTGGTCCTAACCGCACAAACCCAATTTGGGTTCCTTCCATCTTCTACGTAGAATACTTGATCCACCTGAGATGTAAGCACGTACGGCTCGTCCTGAATCAGTTCTCCCCTGTGGACGAGGTGATTGAAGTTGACAAACACTAGGCCATACTCATCTATTGTGAATCCTCTGTCCATCGTGGGGTCTGCCCAATTGCACTTAAATAGGACGTACGTAGTCCTGTCATAGTACTCGACCTCAACTATATCGGTTAACTGCCCATAGTACGTTTCGCCTTCAACGGTAGGAACACATACGCCGCTGTTCTGAGTGCTCCTTCCCACATCATGGGCAAGCGTGCGAAACAATTTCCCATTTACCACGTACCTGTTGTACTTGACCGCTGTCTCCTTCAGCCCTCTACAATGCATAACCAAGTTGTGGCCCAATTCCTCCCTACGTTGATCGTCCAGGCCATCGACCTATGTTATAATTACAAATATTAAACATCACATTGGGTAATTATATTGAACCCGCATAAATTTATCCAATTTCAAAATTACAACTATTTCCTTACATATGCACGGTACCATTCGCAGAACTGCTCATGATGTTGTGCTTCAATAAGAGCCTTTATAATGCGACCTCTAGTGCATGATCGCCTAAGCGCGTCTTTGTGCATCCTACATTCAGCGTATACAATTATGTAGTAATTGTTAATAATATATTTTATTCAAATTCTGTTAAATATATAAACACTACTTACGTCCGCAAATTGTGAAACTCTTCAGAGTTGAACACAATATAACGATGAATCTGGTGCATTATCAACCGGTTCAGGGTAACACGCGTGCCCGCCCCCTTCGATCCATCAGGATTTCTCTGAGGTCTGTTGTGGAATGTTGGTGCGTGATTCAGATACCTTGAACAGAACGTTACCAGCTCGGTCGCTATGTACCCCTCCGCAATGCACCCCTCAGGAGCCGCTTTATTGCGCACGTTAGACTTGAAATTCCCCAGACTCCTGGTGTACACACATACACGACAATTTAATTATCGTCAATTAGGGTTACAATTAAATCAAAATATATATTTACATATTACGCCGAATTTTACCTCTCTGCCGGGTACATCCATCTATACTGCACGGGTCTGCCGAGTCTACACTCACGCACAAGATGCACGAACAAGTGGACCATGCTGGTAAAAAATCCTGGAGGGAATATCTGTTCTAGCTTGCACAAAGTGATACAGACGTCACCCTACAGTCGGTCCATATCTTCTTGTGATAGCTTTGTTGAGCATATGCCTCTAAAAAATGCAGAAATCTCCACAAGAGGTCTAACAACTTTATCAGGCAATGACTTACGTAGTGCAATTGGGAGAAGCTGTTGCATCAGTATGTGGCTATCATGGCTCTTCAAGCCGGAAATTGTACGGTCCTTGAGCCGAACACATCGTGAAATGTTCGAGGCGTATCCGTCCGGGACCCTCACATTTCGAAGAACCTTCAGAAAATTTTCTTTGTCCTCTCTAGACATGGTGTGACAGGCAGCGGGAATATACGTTTTACCATTGGCGGCCGTGAACGGATGCAACTTAGGTCTCAACCTCATTTCCTGCAAGTCCAGCCGAGCTGCCAAATTGTCCTTCGTTTTCCCTTTTATATCCAAAATAGTGCCAAGTATATTGTCCATGACATTTTTCTCTATGTGCATAACATCAAGATTGTGCCGAAGCAAATTGTCTTTCCAATACGGCAATCTGAAAAAGACACTTTTCTTCTTCCATATAACATCGGAACTCCCTGCACCCTTCTTCCGCTTCTTCCGTTTCTTCTTCTTACCCGCGGTCTCATCCCCAAACGCAACTCCGTCCAACTGTTGGAGGACCTCGTCTCCGCATGGCACAATCGGCGCGCTGTCAAATTCTTCAGTACCGTCAAATGTTCTCCTGTTCAGCCGCCACAGATGTTCAGGCGGCAGGTATCTCCTGTGCCCCATATAGCAAAATTTGCATCCGTTCTTTAAGCGTATAGAACGTGTCGATTGCATACAGCAAGGGCATGCCTTCGTACCCCTGTTAGGCCAACCAGATAAATCTGCATACGCTGGCAAGTCGTTTATTGTCCACATCAACTGGGATCGCATAATAAAATTTCTCTTCTTCGAAGCATCGAATGTTCGTACCCCTACATTCCACAGTTCCAGCAACTCATCAATCAATGGCTGAAGGTAAACATCAATATCCATACCTGGTGAGCTCGGTCTAGGGATAACCAGGGACAGGATGAAGGACGACTGTTTCATGCACATCCAAGGTGGCAAATTGTACGGCACAAGCATTACGGGCCATGTGCTGTGGGATGTGCTCATGTTCCCAAATGGATTAAATCCATCTGCTGTCAAACCAAGCCGGACGTTCCTACTCTCTGCCATAAAATCTGGATGTAAAATGTCAAACGATCTCCATGCCTCACCGTCGGTCGGGTGTCTCAATACGCCATCCCTAGTGCGGCCTTCTGCATGCCATCTCATATGGGGCGCAGTATGCTCAGACATGAATAACCTCTGCAACCGTGGGATGAGTGGGAACCACCTCAAGATCTTCACCGGACGTTTTTGTCTCGCTGATATGATCTCACCATCATCATCTACATGTGTATCAGCCCTCCACTTAGACTCTCCACATATGGTACATGAATCTAATTCTTTATTGTCTTTCCAGAATAACATACAGTCATTACGGCACGCCGGAATCTTCTCATACCCTAGACCCATGCCACTTAGAAACTTTTTCGCCTCATACGTGTTATCTGGCAATGCCTTATCGCAAGGAGGCAACAACTGATTGATAAATTCGAGAATGTCTGAAAAAATCTTGTTACTAATACCTCCAACGCACTTCAAATTGTACATGTGTACAGTAGCACTCAATTTACTATGCTTTGTACCAGGGTGAAGGGACTTCTCGGCGGTCTTTAACAGCTCTTGGTACTTCAATGCGTCCCCGCAAGAGGTATCTTCATCAACTTGTTGCGGAAGAGTACTGACAGCTTCAGGAACATCGTGCACGCCGAAGGCGTCACGCAACATGGCGTGCATGTTATCATCCTGTTCCACGGCGACACCCTCCTGTTCTGTGACTTCACCATGTTCAGTGCTACAGGCAGTGGTATCTGTGCCACTGTGATAACTCGAACACTGACCAGGAATAGCGGACCCAGTCGTAGTCTTACCGTGCATATACCACAAATTGTATCCCAAATTCATCCCCCTACCTCCAGTCAGGTGGGCAAGAACGTAATCTGGAGTGTGAAGCTGGTTATTTTGACAATACTTGCATGGGCAGTAAATTTTTCCATCGATGGCTGTACAGTTACTAACGGCAAATGCCACAAACGCCCTACACTCGTCGATATACCGTGTCGTACCCCTAGGTGCTGACATCCAAGACTTGTCCATATTTCTCTGTTTAGGGTTAAGAGGACAAGACAAATCATACGTCTTACAGTATAAACGTGTAAAAAAATTGTGCATGTCACGCAACATTGGGGTGTACGAATTTATTTCCCTTTTAAAGGGTTTATGGTTAGAGTTTAGGGTTTTTGTTTTTTTTTAGAAAGTGTAAGAATTTGTTTTTTTTTTTTTTTAAAGGGTTTATGGTTAGGGTTTGTGAGGGTTTAGGGTTAGGGTTTTTTTTTTTTGAAAGTGTAGGATTATTTTATTTTTTGTTTTCTAGGGTTTGTAAGGGTTTAGGGTTAAGGGTTAGGGTTTGTTAGGGTTTAGGGTTTTTTTTTGTTTTGAAAGTGTAGGATTATTTTATTTAGGGTTTTAGTTTTTTTTTAGAAAGTGTAAGTGTTTTTTTTTTTTTTAAAGGGTTTAGGGTTAGGGTTTGTTAGGGTTTAGGGTTAGGTTTTTTTTTTTTGAAAGTGTAGGATTATTTTATTTTTTTGTTTTTAAGGGTTTAGGGTTAGGGTTTGTAAGGGTTTAGGGTTTAGGGTTAGGGTTTGTTAGGGTTTAGGGTTTTTTTTTTTTTTTTTTGTTTTGAAAGTGTAGGATTATTTTATTTAGGGTTTTAGTTTTTTTTTAGAAAGTGTAAGTGTTTTTTTTTTTTTTTTTTTTTTTTTTTTTTTTTTTTTTAAAAGGGTTTAGGGTTAGGGTTTGTTAGGGTTTAGGGTTAGGTTTTTTTTTTTTTGAAAGTGTAGGATTATTTTATTTTTTTGTTTTTAAGGGTTTAGGGTTAGGGTTTGTAAGGGTTTAGGGTTTAGGGTTAGGGTTTAGGGTTTTTTTTTTTTTGTTTTGAAAGTGTATGATTATTTTATTTAGGGTTTTATTTTTTTTTTAGAAAGTGTAAGTGTTTTTTTTTTTTTTTTTAAAGGGTTTAGGGTTAGGGTTTGTTAGGGTTTAGGGTTAGGTTTTTTTTTTTTTTTTTAAAAGTGTAGGATTATTTTATTTTTTATTTTTAAGGGTTTAGGGTTAGGGTTTGTAAGGGTTTAGGGTTTAGGGTTAGGGTTTAGGGTTTTTTTTTGTTTTGAAAGTGTATGATTATTTTATTTAGGGTTTTAGTTTTTTTTTAGAAAGTGTAAGTGTTTTTTTTTTTTTTTTTTTTTTTTTTAAAAGTGTAGGATTTTGTTTTTATTTTTTCTTAAGGGTTTAGGGTTAGGGTTTATGGTTTTATTTTTTATTTTTTTATAAGGGTTTATGGTTTAGGGTTTGTTAGGGTTTAGAGTTTAGGGTTTAGGGTTTAGGGTTTGTTATGGTTTAGGGTTTAAGGTTTGTTATGGTTTAGGGTTTAGGGTTTAGGGTTTAGGGTTAGGGTATAAATTTAGAAAGTGTAGGATTTTTTTTTATTTTTTATTTTTTAAGGATCTAGGATTAGGGTTTGTTAGGGTTTAGGGTTTTAGTTTCTTAGGGTTTAGGGTTTAAGGTTAGGATTTTTGTTTTTATTGTTAGGGTTTCTTTTTTTAGAAAGTGTAGGATATTTTTTTTTTAGGGTTTAGGGTTTAGGGTTAGGGTTAGGGTTAGGGTTTGTTAGGGTTTAGGGTTTTTTTTTTTTGTTTTGAAAGTGTAGGATTATTTTATTTAGGGTTTTAGTTTTTTTTTAGAAAGTGTAAGTGTTTTTTTTTTGTTTGTTTGTTTTTTTTTTTAAAGGGTTTAGGGTTAGGGTTTGTTAGGGTTTAGGGTTAGGTTTTTGTTTTTAAAAGTGTAGGATTTTGTCTTTTTTTTTTCTTAAGTGTTTAGGGTTAGGGTTTATGGTTAGGGTTTCTTTTTTTAGAAAGTGTAGGATATTTTTTTTTTA
>JAJPGS010000399.1:0-115000 GCA_028654335.1 Alnus rubra | reverse complement strand
TGCTGCGCTACAACTGAAGTCTATCTTAGAGGTCGGCTCTAAGGTAAGAAATTCCATTGAAGACCCCTTCAGGTAGGAGACCTGGTGGGGAAGTGTTCGTGTTGGGTTACACGTTAGAGAGCAAGGTACGACCACTACATCGGTACATGTGAGTGTTACTATCTTGTATCTAGCTTCGTCTTCTGAATAGTGGAATTCCTGGGTTTGGCTGCCCCAGAGTGGTTTTTCTCTTGATTGAGTTTTCATTTCGTCAACAAAAATCTGTGTCTTTTACTTTCCGCTGTGCTTAATTTTTGTTGACACTTGTTGCACACACTTTATTTTTAGAAGTCAATTTCAATTTTCACCTTCCTTTTCCTTGCAATATATATGCATTTCACCATTTGTTGGTTAACCCACCACATTTGGTATTATAGCCATCATCCTCACCCATCGTTTCCATACCTTTCCTCCAAAAAAAGAAATAATTCCCATGGTTGACAATACCAAACTCTTCTAGCTTTCCGAATCTGTGAAGGAATGCCAAGAAGCTATCCTCCAACAACAAAATACCGACACCACTTTCCAGCAGCAACACACCCACAATATCTCTTTCTAGCAGCAACAACACGCCTTCCAACAACAAATCACTGAGATATCGAAGATGCTTCGTACCTTGGTAGCTACCCCTCCTAGACCACCTCCAGAACTCCCATTTTTACCCGAAGCACCCCCGTATCAACTCCCCATTGTTCCTGGCCATGAGGATCCTAGATACCAAGGACGTGATGTTCGTGCTAAGCAACGCCATGATCGGGATGATTGAAGATTCGTTGACAATACCGATTGGAACCATCAAGACGATCGACGTGCGCATTTCGAAAATGACCACTAGGAGCATCAACCAGGAGATTGACTGTTCCACACCAGGCCTTTGAGGCTTGACTTTCCTCAATTCGATGGGGACAATCCAGCAGGATGGACTTATAAGGTAAATTAATTTTTTGATTACTACCAAACACCCCTACACTAGCAATCCGAATGGCCTCTTTCCACATGGAAGGAGAAGATGCTCTCATTTGGTTCCAAGACGCTGAGGAGTCAAGGCAATTTCCAACTTGGGAAGCTTTTGTCCAAGCTCTCCTTGCTCGATTTGGCCCAGCGTATAACGACCCCATGGAGGCCCTAATGTGGTTGCTTCAATCTTCCTCGATAGCCGAATATACATCTCAGTTTGAGGCCCTGTCCAACCAGTTACGAGGAATTTCCGAAAAGAACAAGCTCAACTGTTTTCTCAATGGTTTGAAGGATGATATTCGCCTGTTGGTGTGGATGTTAAATACAAGCTTGGTGGCAGCTTTCGGCCTTGCTAAACTCCAGAAGGAGTATATCCAGAGCTCCAAATGGCCCTTACGTGCTTCTTCTTTTCCTTATAATCGGCAGCCGAATTGGAATCCTCCTACAACACAACTATCGCCTTCATCCTCCCAATTGGCTCTTCTGGCCAAACCAGCTAATGTGCAAATTTTATTAACTCTCAAGCGTACGAATTGTTTGCAATATAGTGTATGTGCAAGTGCGAAGTCGAATTGGGAATTGTGTTGCGAAAATTAATTCTATCTAAACGAATTCTATTTTAACCTAGTTCCAATTTTTTGGGTTTTATCATGCAAAATAATAAACTAAATTAAAATTGAATAAGAACAATTTAAAAAATACTAAGGTTTTAGAATCCACATTTCCATATCAAACAACACATTCTTGTATTTTATTCATACACTCGATAAACAATTAAGACATATTCATTGTTTAAGGATCCGTAAAAATTATATTAAATCATTCAATGAATCCAACTTAATAACAAATCACAATGAATACCCAATTGAAATCAAATTATCAATTTATCCGTTTTGACAACAAATAAATCACAATGAATATCCTCTTTCAACCAAATCATTCGATGTATCCATCGGTTGAAACACATTGAATATCCAAATTTTAATAAATAAATATTCAATCAAAAGACATAAATCAATTAATTGAATATTGGACTTGAACAATATTTTGATAAATATTGAAATTGTATAAGATAAAATAACAAGAATGAAAGTGTTATCAAATGTGAGGTATTGTCTTTGATAAGCGTTGAATGTTACACATTCAAGCCCCTTAACTTATATATGTTAATTCCTTAGCATTGTTATTTGTTTGATTTTGTGTTGTTTTAATATTTTCAGGTTTTAAATAAAGATACAATTAATTCCGTTAATTTTGGGCTTAAAGCACACTTTGAGAAGACCTAGAAGATATGTTTAAGCTTAACCAATCATAATAGAATACCTATATGATGTGGTTAAGTTTAATCAAATCAAGTGAAGGATTAAATAGGAATTTCTCTACTAAGAGTCAAAAATCGGATTGGATTCAAATTTGGATTCTGCATATGTCTCAGTGTTTGGATCATAACTTTTGCGTCAGATATCGGATTGTAATAAAATTGGTGGCGTTAGAAAGATAATAAAAAATTCAACAAATATTTTAGAAATAGGCTTTTCCAAATTCGGACGTTTACTATATCAAAATCGCCCCGCAATAAAAGACCGCAATTCTGGCCGAATTTGGAATCCTTTTCCTACTTGGATTGAAGTTTCAATCTCCTACTTGGACAAGAAGACTCAAGAGACGATTTTTCTGGAATTCCAAAGGCTTCTAGGACTTGTGTGCTCCCTATAAATAGACCCCTAAGCTTCAAGTGAGTGGTGCTTGGTGCTTGGGCTTGTGCTTAGATTTAGACAGAAAATTCTTCTCGGAGGCCTGACAAGTTGAAGAGGAGAAGAACATGGCAGGAGGCCATCCCAGCACTACGATGAGCGGCTAAATTTCTAATAGGGTGTTGATGTAGCCCTTTCCAAGTAACAATGGTTTAATTGTATTTTAGTTTGAGATTTTCTCTATGCATGATGGTTGTATAACTGTGAGAATTGATTTTAATGTTTATATTCAATCATTATGAATTTCTTATCTTGTCTTAAAAAGTCTTTTATATTGATTGAACTCAATCCTTCATATTTTCTGTGATTATGTGAATGATTGTTATACAACGGTTTTAATTGATATATGATCAAGAGGATTAGATAGACCATGCCTAAGGAAGACGGATTGTACTACACCCTAGTTTAGTGTAATTTAGGTAGACGGCCCGTGCCAACCGAAGATGGGTTATACTATTCCATTGATTGTATGTATATCCTATTAAAGACGTAGCTAGTCCATGCCTAGGGAAAACGGGTCGTACCGCATCTTAGTGGTTAGGTGAACGGTCTGTGCCAACCGAAGATGGATTATACTTATTCTTTAGAGGTAATTTCTTGACTACTCGAGTGAGACGAACCCTTTATCATGCATAGTATGAATTTTCCTTATTAATTTATGATTGACCATTGTTATGCGGTGAGTGGTGAAATCAATCCCCTATTCTTTATCTCATCCCTACTATCTTTAAATTTATGTCTTTTACTTTTATGCATTTATTTTTATAAAACAAAAATCAAACATATTTTAAATTAAGTTATATTTAATCTCGATAAGCTTGATAATAATACCTACGCAGTCCTTGAGGTTCGACACCCTCAACATAGCCCTATCCTATAAGGATTCGTACTATTGCGAGTGGTAATTTTATTATTGATATATTTTGGTAAACAAAAGACCACATCAATTTTTGGCGCCATTGCCGGGGATTGCAAACGGTTATGTTATTAAGTTTTAAAGATTGAATTTAACTTGATTCTTTTTTGTTTTATTGTATTTTATTTTTCTTTTTGTTTCCTTTCTTTTTTGTTTTCAATCTTTGTTTTTATTTTTTGTTTTTTTTTTTTTTTTTTATTTTTTTTGTCAATTTAGTTCATGTGGGGAGACATTCTAACACCCCATGGACCATGTTCATATTGCTATAGTCATTATCACCATGTTAAAGAATGTCCTACTGTAGGACAATTTTCTAATAATTTTTCTGAGCATATGAACACACAGTTCTCTAGATCGAGGAATGAGCCTTACTGTGATTCCTATGACCCGGCATGGAGTAACCAGTCTGATATCCCATGGCAAGCTCAAGCTCCTGAAAGTTATGCTCCACAATTTCATGAACTGTACCATCAGACATATCCGCAGTTCAATGATCAAGCGGCCTATCCACCATCTAACTAACATCCTCCCCACCAGCAATGGCAATCATCTCCATATTGTGCTAACTTTGAGGATAACTGGCAACCTTCTTCTCAGGCCACACCACCGCCTCAGTTTGATTCGGATTTTCGAGATCAGTTGTTGAAATTTATGAACAAGATGGATCAGATAGTGACCTCTATCAGTCAGACATGGAACTCTCGCTCTGAATCCATTGCTAAGATAGATGCTGACGAAGAGGAGCCATCTCCCATTGACTGGTCTCCACAACAGCAGTCTCAGGCTACACCATCTACTCAGTCAGATTCTGACGTTCAAGTTCAGATGTTGAAACTTATGGGTGAGATCAATCAGAATTTGAAATCTCAGGGTCAGACATTGAACTCTCACTCCCAAGCCATTGCCAAGTTAGAGCTTCAGATGGAGCAGATGGCAAAGCAAATAGAAGAAGAAGAGTTTCAAAGACAATCAGAGGCTAATCTTGATAGATACTATGTGATGGATGAGAGTACTTCTTATCATGAGCAAACCATCACCACAATAAAGAATGGAGAAGTGGTCGAAATTCAAGGGGAAGAGGAGAAGGAGGAGCAAATTGAGGCCTTACAAGCTCTACATCGGGAAAAAGGCGAGGAAGTGAGCACTGAGGCTCCTTCATCATCCACTCTTATTCTCGAGACGCCATATGAACCCCGAGCCTCTATTGCTTGTGATTTACCAAGAGGTCAGGAGAGTAGTTTGTTAGGGATATTAGAAGAGCAAAAAGAGACCATCAAGGTAGAAAACTTCCATGTGTATTCTTCTCATTCTATTCCAGTTCAATCCCCTATTCTTTATCTCATCCCTACTATCTTTAAATTTATGTCTTTTACTTTTATGCATTTATTTTTATAAAACAAAAATCAAACATATTTTAAATTAAGTTATATTTAATCTCGATAAGCTTGATAATAATACCTACGCAGTCCTTGAGGTTCGACATCCTCAACATAACTCTATCCTATAAGGATTCGTACTATTGCGAGTGGTAATTTTATTATTGATATATTTTGGTAAACAAAAGACCACATCAGTCTTCAACCTTAGTTGAAAAATTAACCTCTCATAACTAAAAACAACATGCTAAATTTTATTAAAAAACATAAAAAACAAACAAACAAACAAACAAACTTACAAAAGAAAATGCTGCAAGAAAAAAATTGTGGAAAAAGAAAACTTGGCCTGTGCATGAACAGGGGCTGCGCCCCCACTCTCTCCACCCTTTACAAGAGAAAATAAAACACATATATATAGACTAGGTCCCTAGGGTTCGGCGCCTCCAGTCTACAAGAAAACGTGTCTCCTCTTGGCTAGTGGAGCTTGATATGGAAGGAAATAACTTGAAGTGCATGGGAAGAATTTGGTGCTGCAAGAAACGTGTAAGGCTCGAGCTGTTGCTTATGGAAATAATCTGGTTGGTGCTGATTGGTTGTTGTTCTTAGTTTTGGAAAGAATTTGTTTTGGCGCTGGCAGGTTTTCAAGTCTTCGTCGCTTCTTTTAGAGAAAATGTGTGAAAGAGCTGCTGGTCCCTTGCTTTAGTTCACGTGCTTGGCCCGCATGAATTCAGTTCTCCAGTTATGGATATAATCCTTCAAATTGGCGCCACAAATTCTGAAGTTGAATGTGTGTCGGTGTTGCTCGGTTATGGCAAGAATATAAAGCTCCAAAATTTTTGCCTCCCACGTTCACGTGTTAAGAGCTATTTTTCCTTCTTCTGGAAACAATTGGTGCTACTAGGTATTAGAGAAAGACGTTCGTGTGGTTCGGGCCAGTTATGGGAAGAAGATATTCGTTGATGTACATTCATGTTGTGCCAGAATTTGTGCTGATGATGTGTCTCTTTATTTGCTGCCAAGTATTGCATGGATTCGGTTGCTCTTGCCAAGGAAAGACGTGTACACGCATGTGGTTGTTGCTCTTTATGGAAGGAGACTTCGGTGCTTCCTTAAACATGAGAGGAACGTGTCTTCAACTACTTTGCTTTGGAAAGAATCTACATGATTTCAAAAGCAAAGAAATTGCCAAGTCATCATGTGTGTTACTGCGATTCTGCATGTGGAGAATAACATGTTTTAGTGTTGAATATTTGCTCTCAAACAGCGTTTCCTTCACTTAAAAGAAAACATGTCTTCTTTTGGGAAGATTAATCAAGTGTCGGTGCTGGCTTTGATCCTCAATAAAAAAACGTTCGTGTCCCTTAGTTAAAAAAAATATGGCGTCGCACGACGTGTCTTGCGTGGGCTCTAAAATTTATTTTCCCGTTTCTTTGCAATTTCACATAGAATACCGTAATTTTTCCTCAATGACCTATAAGACATTAAAACACAAAAACTAACCAAAAAATTAGAAAATAACAAAATTAAAAGTTTAGTAAATGCAAATTAAGGGATCTAAACATGTAATATTTGGCACTCATCACCAGCAGTAGGCCTTCCTGTCCAGCGGATTACACCAGCTCAAATGAAGGACCGTCGGGATAAAGGTCTATGCTATTATTGTGAAGACCGTTGGCTGCCTAGTCATAAGTGCAAAGCACCTAGACTTTATTTGTTATCTGGGTTAACATTGCCTTTAGAAGACATCGGCGAGGATGTCTATTATGACTCCTCTGATGCCGCTGATCCTATTCCCGAGTTTGACGTGGTGGAGTGCAAGGAACCAGAAATTTCCCTCAATGCCATCTCTGGCTCTCTGGGTGCTAAGTCTATGCGATTGATGGGCCGTCTACAGAACCAACAAGTCAGCATCCTGGTAGATTCAAGAAGTACCCATAACTTCCTGGATCCGGCCTTCTTAAACAAAGTCCAGCTCCAATTCACTTCCACTCCTCTACTCTAGGTTAAAATTGCTAATGGAACCACAGTCCAAAGTTTGGGGAAGGTGATGAGTGGCAAATATTGCATATGTAGACCCCTTAATTTGCATTTACTAAACCTTTAATTTTATTATTTTCTAATGTTTTTTGTTAGTTTTGGTATTTTAGTATTTTGCAGGTCATTGAGAGAAAACAATAGCTTTATGATGAAAGAAAGCACACTTTGAGAAGACCTAGATGATGTGGTTATGTTCAACCAAATCAAGGAGAGGACTAAATCGGAATTTCTCTAATTGGAGTCAAAATCGGATTAGAATTCAGATTCTGCACATGTCATAGTATTTTGACCATAACATTCAGCTCAAGTATTCGATTAAGGTGAATCAAGTGGCGTTGGAAAGCTAACTCAATTTTCTAGAAATCATTGTGAAATATTATTTTCCTAATTCGGATGTATGCTATGCCAAAAGTTCCCTACAATAAAAGGCCACAAATCTGGACGGATTTGGAGTTCTTTTCCTTCTTGGATTAAGTTTTGAGTTTCCTACTCAAACTAGGAGACTAACCTCCGATTTTACTATAAATTCTAGGGTTTCTAGGATTTATTTTCTCCCTATAAATAGACCTCTAAGCTTCAAGAAAAAGGGGTGTGAGGCCAAAGCAAAATTTTGGTGTCTTCTTGCAACAATTTTTCTTGTAAGTTCTTTTAATTTTTAATGTTTTCAATTCAAGTTAGCATGTTAATTTTAGCCATGAGAGGCTAAATTCTCAACTAAGGTTGAGGATGAAGCCTCACTTATGATTAGCAACAATATTCTCATGTGATGTAATATTTTCCAATTTTAATGAGTTTGATTTTCAATTGTTTTACTTTAATTCAATTTTGTGGAATGATTCTTGGATATCTTTTGTGATTCAAGGATACATTTGATGATTTAGGATAGTTCCATAGAATTGATTGTGCTTGGTTTTCTTTGTTTAAAAAAAATTGGATATCCCTTGTGATTTATTTTACGGATACAATTGATGTTTTGATTTAAATTGGATATCTTGCTGTGATTTACGGATACACTTGATGATTTAATTTAAATTGGATTTCTTTTGTGATTTGGGTAAAGAATAGATACATGGGATGGTTTTGATTAATTATTTGAAGCAAAAGTAAAACATACTTAAGATTTTATTGTGAGAACTTTGGAAAATATTATTGATCATGAGAATATGTTACTATGAGTTTGTGAGTGCGGATTCCGATACCTTAGTGCCTTTTTTTTATTTGATTACATTCACTCTAGTTAATTTTGTTTATGCTTATGATTTTTATTCACAAAAACAATCTCTTAATTTTTGGAACTAGGTTAGGATTAAATTAATTTGGATTTAAATTTTGTTTGCAAAAACGCAATTCCCTGTGGGATCGACCTCGCACTTGCAATCCATTAACTGCAAACGATTCGTGCACTTGCGAGTAATTAAAATTTTCACATCAAGTTTTTGGCGCCGTTGCCGGGGAGTTGTTTGATTTTTTGAAAACTGTTTATTTCTAAATTGATTTTATCTTTCTACTAGTTATAATTAGGATATTTTTTATTTGCAATTTGTTTTTGTTATTCTTGTTTTTAAGTTTTTAATTTTGTTTTATTCCTTGTGCTAATAAAAAAAAAAAATAGAATTTTTTGATTTTGGCCTATTTTGCAGCTTTCGCTCAACTTTCTTCCGTAGCACTATTCGGATACACCTTTACTCATAGGCTTCATCAATAAGTTCAGTAGCTGCGGAATTTTGCCAAATTTATTTTTGGTCGATTTTGTGAGTTTTAGTTTTAGTTTATTTTTGGTCAACTTATAAGTTTTTGTTTATAATTTTTGGTGTGTTAGTTTCTGCTTCTGTGTTAATTTTCATTAGTTATTTTTATTTATTTTATCTTGTAATAATTTCTTTTTTTTTTCAAAAAAAAAAAAAAAAAAAAAATTGCTAGTGTGGGCTTACGGCACTATCCAAGTGTCTAGGCAAGTTCTGGCTAGGAAAGTCTTGGGATTTAAGAGTGTCCGTGTGACCCCCCTCACTTTCCTGGGAACGACCCTGGGTCCTTGGAGAATTCTGTTTCCCCTACTCGCATTTTTCTTTACTAGTTAAATTTTAGTTTATTTTAGTTTTTGCATTTTGTTTATGCTTGGGCGACGATCTTTAAATCTGGAACTTACCACTTTTGATCCTGAGATCGAAAGAACAGCTCGAGAGAATCTAAGCTTGCTGAAAAATTCAGAGTCTGAGTCGGAAAAGTCTGTTGAGATGGGAGAACCGCTTAGGAATGGGGATCCACCCAGAACCCTCAGAGAATTATTTGCACCCATCACTACCGACACTCCATCCTGCATAGTGTTGCCTGCTACTAATGCTACTCATTTTGATTTGAAGCTGAGTGTAATTCAAATCCTTCCTACTTTCCATGGTTTAGAGAATGAAGATCCTTACGCTCATGTAAATGAATTTTTGGAGAGGTGTAACACTTTCAAATTTCAAAATTTCTCAGATGAGTCGGTGCGTCTAAGGCTATTTCCTTTTTCCCTAAGCGGTAGGGCAAAAGCATGGTTACATTCCAACATGCCTGGATCCATCACCTCCTGGGAAATTTTACTGACCAAGTTCTACAACAAATTCTTCCCAATCTCGAGGATTAATGAATTTCGTCGAGAAATTAGCAGTTTCAGTTAGGAGGAGGACGAGAAATTCTGTGACAGCTGGGAGAGATTTAAAGAGCTAACTATGAAGTGTCCGCCCCATGGTTTTGAGACTTGGAGGCTTATTCAATTTTTCTACAATGGATTAACTCAATCGGAGCGTTACATGATTGAGTCCATGAATGGTGGCGGGTTCGTGAATCTTACAGGAGAAGAAGCTTATAAGACTCTGGATGAACTGTCCGAAAATTCACAACGGTGGGATTTTTCAAGTCGTCGAGGTAAATGTTCCACTACCACCAAGAAGGAAGGACTCTATGAGGTGAGAGACAATGAAGATATTAGGGGGCAACTCAAGGACATCATGCGTATGATTGAAGCCATTGCTCTGAACAAGCCAGTAATTTCAGCAAATACTTATCAAGCTGACGTATGTTATTTATGCGCTAGCCCGATGCACCTTACTCATAACTGCCCATCTCTGTCGTCAGGTGCATAATATCCACCAGAGCAGGTCAATGCCTTCAATGATTACAGGAAACCAACAAATGGGCCTTTTACTGAGACTTACAACCTAGGGTGGCGCAACCATCCCAATTTCTCTTGGAAGCAAAATCAACCCCAAAATCAAGGAAGAACCTCGAATCAAGCTCATGCTCAATATTCTTCTGGATTCCCTCCACAGGCTCAGAATCAGTTCCAGTCAACCACTCAAATGCCACAGCCTCAACCTGCACCACAGTCATCATTTGAAGACACAGTCAAAGCATTCATTCAGATAGGCAACCAAAATATACAAGAGCTTAAGAGTGCCACCATGAGCAATAACCAGAACATACAAGAGCTTCAGAAGGTCACCATGAACAACAGTCAGACTATACAAGAGCTTAAAAATGAGGTTATGTCTTCAAATCAAGCTATTGCCAAGATGGAAGGGCAAATTGGCCAACTAGCCAATCAAATGGGGGAAAGAGAAAGAGGGAAATTCCCAAGTCAACCAGTGCCTAACCCAAAAGGGCAATTTGTTATTGGGAGTACATCCGGTCCTTCTCATGGGCAAGAGCATGTGCAAGCAATCACAACTTTGAGGTCAGGAAGGCGAGTGGACAATCAAGTGGCCATGCCTGAAGAAGTCACTAAGGCAGCAAAAGAGGAGGAAAGCCAGGACAAGCTTGATAGAGATCCTGGACCAGACACTGTCTTTCCAATTGCTAAGGAGATTCCCCAGAAGTTTGTTCCCAAAGCTCCGTTTCCAGAAAGACTAGCGACTCCCAAGAAAGGCTCAAAGTTTGATGACATTTTGGAAGTATTTAAACACGTGCAGATCAACATTCCTTTCCTCGATGCCATTCAGCAAGTGCCTTCGTATGCTAAATTTCTGAAGGATTTGGTAACCATTAAGAGAAGGACAAATGTTCCCAAGAAAGCCTTCCTAACTGAGCAGGTCAGTTCTATTCTTCAGTGTAAGATCCCTGTCAAGTACAAAGACCCTGGCTGTCCTACAATTGCATGCATGATAGGTGACAGCAAAGTTGAAAGAGCTCTGTTAGATTTGGGGGCTAGTGTGAATCTCTTGCCATATTCAGTTTATGTCCAATTGGGATTGGGTGAGCTAAAACCCACTTCAGTGACACTTCAGCTGGCCGACAGATCTGTGAAAGTTCCAAGGGGAATCATTGAAGATGTTCTGATCAAAGTTGATAAGTTCTACTACCCTGTAGACTTCATCGTTTTAGACACAGAACCGATTATGAATGTGGAGATTCAGATTCCAGTAATACTAGGGCGTCCCTTTTTAGCTACGGCTAATGCCCTAATTAATTGTAGGAATGGAGTCATGAAGTTATCTTTCGGGAACATGACAGTGGAGCTAAATATTTTTGATATCAGTAGGCAACCATTTGACTATGAAGGGGTCAGAAGTGCATGCGCAATTGAAGAGATAGTGGAAGAGACTGTCAACGAGCCAATTGTTGAAGACCAGTTGGGAACGTGCCTTACTACATTTGGAGGCGACATGGACCTGGAAACATTACTTGAGCAAGCTGACACCTTGTTGGACTCAACTCCTGAGACAGAAACTGACATCGGGGAAACCACTGAGACATCATCCCCTGATCCATCTCCATCAGCAGTTGATCCTGCCAAGCGGGACCTAAAGCCTCTGCCTGACACTTTGAAGTACAAATATCTTGACCCGTTTGAATCTCTACCGGTGATCATAGCCGCTGACCTAAATGAGACTCAAGAACAGAAATTGCTAGATGTGTTGAAAGAACATAAAGAAGCTATCGGTTGGTCCATTGGAGACATAAAAGGAATCAGCCCTGCAGTGGTGATGCACAAGATTCACCTGGAAGAAAATGCTAAACCTTCTCGTGAGCCACAGAGACGGTTGAATCCAGCCATGCAAGAGGTAGTTCGAGCCAAGGTTATCAAACTTTTGGATGCTGGAATCATATACCCAATATCTGATAGCAAATGGGTGAGTCCAATTCATGTGGTGCCCAAGAAGGCTGGAATTACAGTAATCAAGAACAAGGAGAATGAGTTGGTCCCAACTCGTGTTTAGTCGGGATGGCGGGTGTGCATTGACTACAGGAAGCTGAATTCTGCCACAAGGAAAGACCATTTTCCTTTGCCTTTCATAGATCAGATGGTGGAGAGACTGGCTGGTCATGCTTATTATTGTTTCCTTGATGGCTACTCTGGCTACAATCAAGTTCCGGTAGACCCAGAAGATCAAGAGAAGACCACTTTTACTTGTCCTTTCGGTCCATTTGCTTATCGCCGTATGCCTTTTGGTTTGTGCAATGCACCTGCTACTTTTCAGCGGTGTATGATCAGTATTTTCTCAGATATGGTTGAACGTCACCTTGAGGTATTTATGGATGACTTCTCTGTTTTTGGATCTTCATTTGAGGAGTGCCTACACCATTTTACCTTGGTGTTGGTACGATGTAAGGAGAAGAACTTGGTTTTAAATTGGGAAAAATGTCATTTCATGGTAAAACAGGGGATTGTTTTGGGGCATGTTGTTTCCCACAAAGGTATTGAGGTTGACAAAGCCAAGGTAGATCTGATCTCTAACCTTCCGCCCCCGCGAACAGTGAAAGAGATTCGCTCCTTTCTAGGCCATGCTGGGTTCTATAGAAGATTCATCAAGGACTTCAGTCAGATAGCAAGACCTTTGTGCAGCCTCCTTGCCAAAGATGCCCCCTTTGATTTCAATGAAGAGTGCCATGCAGCCTTTGAAAGTCTGAAGAAGACCTTGACTTCCACACCAATCATTCAGCCACCTACTTGGACTGTGCCATTCGAGATAATGTGTGATGCTTCTGATTATGCTGTGGGAGCTGTATTGGGGCAAAGAGTGGAGAAGCTTCCTCATGTCATCTACTATGCCAGCAAGACCCTGAATGGCGCACAACTTAACTACTCTACCACTGAAAAGGAGTTGTTAGCTGTCGTTTTTGCTCTGGATAAGTTTAGATCATATCTGCTAGGGTCTAAAGTATTGGTCTACTCGGATCATGCTGCTTTGAAGTATCTGTTGTCCAAGAAAGATGCTAAATCTTGTCTCATTCGGTGGATCCTGTTGCTGCAAGAATTTGACATTGAGATTAGGGATAAGAAGGGTGCCGAGAATGTGGTAGCAGACCATTTGTCCAGGCTGACTGTAAACTTCACTGAAGATGATGTGCCCATTGCTGAGACGTTCCCTGATGAACAACTGATGCACATCTCCCAGATTCATGCACCATGGTTCACAGATATTGTGAACTATCTTGTCACCGGCCAGATGCCCTCTCAGTGGACCAAGCACGATAGATCAAAATTCTTGGCTGAGGTAAAACATTTTTTTTGGGATGATCCTTACCTGTTTAAATATTGCCCAGATCAGATTATAAGGAGATGTATTCCTGAGAGTGACCAGCAAAATGTCCTCTCCTTCTGCCATGATCATGCATGTGGAGGCCACTTCAGTTCTAAGAAGACCGCTGCGAAGATTTTTCAAAGTGGATTCTATTGGCCATCCATTTTTCGTGATGCCCATGCTTATTGTTCAGCCTGCGAGCGATGCCAGAAATTGGGGAGTATTGGAAGAAGGAATATGATGCCGTTGAACCCGATCTTGGTTGTGGAGCTTTTTGATGTTTGGGGCATCGACTTCATGGGACCCTTCCCCAACTCTTATGGGTACCTCTACATTCTTGTGGCTGTTGACTATGTTTCTAAGTGGGTGGAGGCTATTGCTTGCAAAACCAATGATCATAGAGTTGTGCTGCAATTTCTGAAGGATAATGTGTTTGCACGTTTCGGGACACCACGTGCCATTATCAGTGATGGGGGGAAGCACTTCTGCAATAAATTTTTTGAGCAACTCATGAAGAAGTATGGTATTACTCATAACGTTGCAACTCCCTACCATCCTCAGACAAGTGGTCAAGTTGAGCTATCTAACAGAGAAATCAAGAGGATACTAGAGAAGACGGTGAGCCCGACAAGAAAGGATTGGTTTCAGTGACTTAATGATGCACTGTGGGCATACCGGACAGCATTCAAGACTCCAATTGGCATGTCTCCTTACCGACTTGTGTATGGGAAAGCTTGTCATCTACCCGTAGAATTGGAGCATCGAGCATATTGGGCAATCAAGTAACTGAATTTTGATCTCACCAAGGCTGGCTTTCAAAGGAAGCTCCAGCTCAATGAATTAGAGGAGCTACGAAATGATGCTTACGACTCTGCCAAGCTGTACAAAACTCAGATGAAGAAGGCCCATGACCAAAACATTTTGCGAAGATCTTTTGAAGTTGGTCAGAAAGTCCTCCTTTACAATTCACGTTTGCATCTATTCCCAGGAAAGCTAAAATCTAGATGGACTGGACCATTCTTAGTTCGTACAGTTTTCACTTATGGAGCCATTGAGATAGAAGATCCAAAGAATGGAGACACTTTCAAGGTAAATGGTCAACGGCTGAAACCGTTTCTGGAGTTGAAGATACCTGAGATTGAAGAAATGCCCTTGGAGGACCCAATTTATCCTCACTGATCCACATATGCTGCTGGGTCTAGCTAAAGACGGTAAACTTAGCGCTTGTGGGAGGCAACCCACCTTTCCTTTTATTTTATTGTCACTTTATTTTTGTTTGTTTGTTTGTTTTGTTTTTGTTGTGTCTTTCAGGACAAGTGTCTGCCATTCAAGTTTGGGGGGAGCGTTCTTCTACGGTACACCCGACATACATCACCCATTCGGTATTGTATTTCTGGTCACATTGGGGACAATGTGTCATTTTAGTTTGGGGGTGGGGTAGACATTTTTGTTTGTTATTTTTATTATTTTTGTTGGTGTTTTTGTTGTTATTTTCATTGCTTTTGAAAAAAAAAAAAAAAATTTGTGTTATGTTGTTGTTTGAGCATGATTACATCTCAACTGTGGTTTGCATATCATTGGTTTGTTTAACATGTTGAACACTGCATATCTTTAGAGTTCTGAATTTTTTGACTCATCTGTTGGATTAGAGAGACTTTACTTGTTTGAATTATTTATCACAAGCACATTAACATTGGTTCTGTGAGGTATGAAATTTGAATTGAGGAATGTGTATCTTGAGATTTGTAGGATGATTTGTTGATGAAATTTTGGCTTAAATTCAAAAAAAAAAAAAAAAAAAAAAAAAAAAAAGAAAGAAAGAAAAAGAAGAAGAAGAAGAAGAAGAAAAGAATGAAAAAATTAATAATATCACCAGTTTGACTTCTCATTGAGTAACCGGGCCTCTTGCCTCACTAAGCATTGAGTGTTCGCGTAAAAAAATGAGAAAAATCAATTTGGTTAATCGTATGGTTAGTTTGACTTCGTAGCCTTTTTGACTTGAGTAATTAAGCCTTTAGGATGTTTCTACATCTAGTGCCCTGAAACCATCTGGTTTGGAAGTCATTGGCCCAACACTCGTTACATAGGTCGATTAGAAAGCTTAAGGGAGTCAGTCATTGCATAGCCTATAAAAAAAAATAAAAAAAAAAATTGATTTAAGCCTTGGTTGTTTCATCTAATAAGATTCCTATGAATTTTGGGGTATACAAACTTTGAGAAAATTGAAACCTCATGAATCTATGTTAATCTCACTTTACACTTATTTGAGCTTGAGTGGTCTCAATTTTCCAACTATGAGTTGAATGATTTTTTATGTTCTAATGATATGAGTGTGATGTTCAGTTTGTTAAACTTACTCATGATGTCTGAACCATGTGTTTGTGTGGAATTCTTGTTTTTCAACAACATAGTGCTTTAAAATGTTTGTGGGTATCATTCCTGACAAACCTTCACGAGACTTCACTCGTCCACTAGGGAGTCCTAGGGGTTTAAAAGGCTTGTTGCATACGCTAAATGCAATCGTTTCTCCAACGAAAGAGGACTTATGTTTCAAGCTTTCATTTTATGTTATGTTTTGTTTTGTTTTTTTTTGCTAAGGGACTAGCAAAATGTAAGTTTGGGGGTATTTGATGAGTGGCAAATATTGCATATGTAGACCCCTTAATTTGCATTTACTAAACCTTTAATTTTATTATTTTCTAATGTTTTTTGTTAGTTTTGGTATTTTAGTATTTTGCAGGTCATTGAGAGAAAACAATAGCTTTATGATGAAAGAAAGCACACTTTGAGAAGACCTAGATGATGTGGTTATGTTCAACCAAATCAAGGAGAGGACTAAATCGGAATTTCTCTAATTGGAGTCAAAATCGGATTAGAATTCAGATTCTGCACATGTCATAGTATTTTGACCATAACTTTCAGCTCAAGTATTCGATTAAGGTTAATCAAGTGGCGTTGGAAAGCTAACTCAATTTTCTAGAAATCATTGTGAAATATTATTTTCCTAATTCGGATGTATGCTATGCCAAAAGTTCCCTACAATAAAAGGCCACAAATCTGGACGGATTTGGAGTTCTTTTCCTTCTTGGATTAAGTTTTGAGTTTCCTACTCAAACTAGGAGACTAACCTCCGATTTTACTATAAATTCTAGGGTTTCTAGGATTTGTTTTCTCCCTATAAATAGACCTCTAAGCTTCAAGAAAAATGGGTGTGAGGCCAGAGCAAAATTTTGGTGTCTTCTTGCAACAATTTTTCTTGTAAGTTCTTTTAATTTTTAATGTTTTCAATTCAAGTTAGCATGTTACTTTTAGCCATGAGAGGCTAAATTCTCAACTAAGGTTGAGGATGAAGCCTCACTTATGATTAGCAACAATATTCTCATGTGATGTAATATTTTCCAATTTTAATGAGTTTGATTTTCAATTGTTTTACTTTAATTCAATTTTGTGGAATGATTCTTGGATATCTTTTGTGATTCAAGGATACATTTGATGATTTAGGATAGTTCCATAGAATTGATTGTGCTTGGTTTTCTTTGTTTAAAAAAAATTGGATATCCCTTGTGATTTATTTTACGGATACAATTGATGTTTTGATTTAAATTGGATATCTTGCTGTGATTTACGGATACACTTGATGATTTAATTTAAATTGGATTTCTTTTGTGATTTGGGTAAAGAATAGATACATGGGATGGTTTTGATTAATTATTTGAAGCAAAAGTAAAACATACTTAAGATTTTATTGTGAGAACTTTGGAAAATATTATTGATCATGAGAATATGTTACTATGAGTTTGTGAGTGCGGATTCCGATACCTTAGTGCCTTTTTTTTATTTGATTACATTCACTCTAGTTAATTTTGTTTATGCTTATGATTTTTATTCACAAAAACAATCTCTTAATTTTTGGAACTAGGTTAGGATTAAATTAATTTGGATTTAAATTTTGTTTGCAAAAACGCAATTCCCTGTGGGATCGACCTCGCACTTGCAATCCATTAACTGCAAACGATTCGTGCACTTGCGAGTAATTAAAATTTTCACATCAAAAGGTCACTTGTGTCACATTCAAGGTTCAGAGCTATTCCATTTCCACTAACTTCTATCTAACTGCCATGGGTGGGTGTGACATGGTTCTTGGGGTGGAATGGTTGAGCACCCTGGGACTGATCCTATGGGATTTTACCTTGATGACCATGCAGTTTACGTACTTGGGTGTTCCTACCCAACTCACAGGACTCACTCCTACGGGTCTTTCGCTGGAATCAGGACCCAACTTAATTAAACCTTCCCTCTCTTCCAACAAAGGGTTCTTCCTAAAGCTTGTAACCATTGAAACCAAAGCAGACCCAGCTCCTTCTTGTCTCCATTCAAACCCTTCTCAACACTTTTGCTCATGTGTTTACCAAATCCTCAGGTCTTCCCCTGTCTCGTGGGCTAGATCACCAGATTAACCTAAAAAACCCTCAACCCATCAGTGTTCTCCCATACAGATACTCCTACTTCCAGAAATCTAAGATTGAAAAAATCATTTGGGAGCTCTTATATTTGGGTGTGATCTGCCTAAGCCAGAGCCCTTTCTATGCGCCTGTCCTATTGGTACAGAAAGTGGATGGCAATTGGCGGTTATGCGTCGATTATTAGGCTCTTAACCAAGAGACGATTAAAGACAAGTATCCCATCCCTGTCATCGACGAGCTCCATGGCCCAGTCATTTTTTCCAAGTTGGACCTCCGCTCCAACTACCATCAAATCCGAATGCGGGCTGATGGCATCCCCAAAACCGCCTTCCGCACTCACGAAGGCCATTGCGAGTTCCTCGTGATGCCATTTGGGCTTACAAATGCCTTTTCAACATTCCAGGCTCTCATGAATGATGTCTTCAAGCCCTTCCTCCGCCGCTTTGTCCTGGTCTTTTTCGATGACATTCTAATTTACAGCAAATCCTTAGCTGACCATTTGGTTCATCTGCAGGCTATATTGGAGGTTTTGCTGCACCATAAGTGAAAAGTAAGTGACTTTTAATTTGTTGTGTGTGTGTGCACAATGTGTAACAAAATATTGAAAATGCGAAATTTAAAGAATACAAATATTTTGTTAACGAAGTGAAAATTCAATTAAGAGAAAAACCACTCCGGAGCAGCCAAACCCAGGAAATCCACTATCAGAAGACAAAGCTAGTACATAGACAGTAACACTTACATACCCGATGCAGCGATCGTATCTAGCACTCTGACACGTAACCCAACATGAACGCCTCCCAACCAAGTCTCCTACTTGAATGGGTCTTCTATGGATTCCTTTACCTTAGGGCTCCTCTCTAAGATAGACTTCAGTTATGAGCATAGTAACAGCACCATGACAGCGGCTTGAGAGTTAACGGATTTTCACAATTTCTCTTTAAAATATACTCTCAAAGCTGTAAAGAATTCAATACCAAATTGTGTTAATAAAACATGCCTAGAGGACTCTATATATAGGCTTAGCAGACCTAAAACAAGTTTGGAACAGATTTCTCTAGGCGGCGTTCGGACGATAACTGAGAGCGTCCGGACGGACAACTGTGCAACAGGCTTTCCATAATGCGCTCCACGCAATACCATATCAGGGCCGCGTCCGGACGCAAGTTACACTTCTGCTGCACGTAATAACCATAATAAGGACCACGTCCGAACGGTGTTGCCCTGTCGTCCAGACGGATGCAGTTGTCTTCCCATATATGTGTTTGTGAAGGAAATCCCATTACTTGTCGAACTCTGATGAGCGTCCTGACGTGTTGCCATGACGTCCGAACGGATGCAATCTTGAACTGTTCAAATATTCTAGACACTGATGGGCGTCCGGACGCATGCCTGGGCTGTCTGGATGGAAGCTTAGGATCCGACTTCTCTGACTTGGAATCTACACATAATCTTCTTTTGAGCACCTTGAACCAATTTTCTAAAATGAAGACTCTGAAATAAACGGCATCCTTGTATATGTAACAACATTACATAATAGTGATTTTGTTAAACAAAATGCAGCAAATCACAAACTAACAATAAGCTTGTTGCAAAGCTTTCCAAATGTCGATTTGAGGTGGACGAGGTGGATTACTTAGGACACCTAATTTCTCAGCAGGGGGTACGATTCGATCCCTCCAAGTTAAAAGCCATGACCAATTGGCCTCTTCTACAAACGGCCAAGTCTTTACAGGGCTTTTTGGGCCTCACCGAATACTACCAGAAATTCATCTGGAATTATGGAATCATGGCCGCACCATTAATGGCCTTCTTGAAGAACGTCTCCCAATGGACACCTTCGGCCATGGCAGCGTTTAACACGCTTAAGCAGGCAATGCTTACTCCCTCAGTGCTCCGCCTACCTGATTTCAACCAAACATTTGAGTGAGACCCCAGCGGTTCAGGTCTCGGTGTTGTTCTGATGCCGACAAGGAAGCCAATAGCCTTCCTCAGCAAGGCCTTAAAGGGTCGTGCTCTGCTCCTCTCAACTTACGAGAAGGAGCTCCTCTCCTTGGTGATAGCAGTTCAACATTGGCGTCCTTATTTATTGGGTCACACCTTCACTGTCAAAACGGATCATTAGACTTTGAAATTTCTGCTTAAGCAGAAAATTGAGACTCCTTCCCAACAATGCTGGCTGTCTAAACTGTTCGGTTACAATTTTGTGATCGGGTATAAACTGAGCAGTGACAACCGCGTAGCAGATGCTTTATCCCGACTATTGGAGCCCAGTTCTCATTAGGAGGAGGCCTCCATTTTCCTCATCTCTTTTCCAACCCTTGCTTGGGTCTCGAACTTGAAGTCCCTTGTAGACCCGTAGACGACGACATTATTACAATCTTTTCAACAGGGTGACTCTGGTCCTAAAGGTTTTTCCTTGCAGCAAGGGATTATCATCTACAAAGGCCGTTTATGGCTTGTGAAACATTCTCCATTCCAACACTAGGTTTTGGAATTCATTCACTCCAAGCCCTTAGCAAGCCATTCGGGGTACCACAATACTGTTCACCAGGCTAAAGCCAACTTCTATTGGCCCGGAATGCGCAAGGATATCAAGCAATTCGTCAGGGAATGCCCTATTTGCTAGGAGAACAAGCACGAAACTGTTTCCTCCCTAGCTTACTCCAACCCTTGCCAATCCCTACTCGGGTTTGGTTAGACATCTCAATGGATTTTATTGAGGGTTTGTCCCTTTTGTAAGGTTTCTCAGTTATTTTCGTGGTGGTCGTTAGGCTCAAGATGTATGGCCACTTCATCCATCCCTTTGGCTCATCCGTTGTTCTCTGCCTCTAAAGTTGCTCAAGTGTTCATGGTAAATATCCTTAAGCTACACGGCATGCCTACTACGATCGTCTCTAATCGGTACCCAATTTTTACAGTTCTTTCTATAAAGAGCTCTTTAAGCTTCAGGGAATTTCCCTCGCCTTTAGTTCGGCTTATCACTCATAATCAGATGGTCAGACTGAAGCCCTCAACAAATGCCTGGAGACCTACTTATGTTGCTATGCCGGCACTAAGCCTAAATCTTGGAACCTATGGCTACTTTTGGCAGAATGGTGGTACAATACCATCCACCACTTTGCGACGGGTTGTACTCCATTTGAAGCCCTTTATGATTACCTTCTTCCTACCTTTTATCATATGTTCCAGGTACGTCTGCCAATCTGGCAGTAGACTTCCAGTTGAGGGATGGTGCCACTATCATTTCTTTACTCAAGGAGCATTTGCAGGTTGCCCAGAATCGAATGAAGACCCAGGCAGATAAACACCGCATTAAGCGTGTCTTTATGGAAGGGGATTGGGTTTACCTGAGGCTGCAGCCGTACCGCCATAAGTCCTTAGCCTTCTGCAAGAATTTGAAACTCTCTCCTAGATTTTATGGCCCTTTTTAAGGTTTTGCGCCGCATTAGATCGGTGGCATACAAGCTTGACCTACCTCCAACCACTCGCCTTCATCCGGTCTTCCACGTCTCTTGTTTGAAGAAGAAATTGGGGCATGAGGTTTTAATTCATTGGAAAGGGGCTTCTTCGGAGAATGACTCGTGGGAGCTACTTTGGACATTGCAATCCCAGTTTTCGCACCTTGTGGGCAAGGTGCACTGATGGGGGAGGCCCTGTTATGGGTTTGCCATGGTGATGCCATCTCAAGCCACGACCAGAGAGTGGGGAAGATGACATGGAGCGTAGAAAGTGAGTCAACAACAGTGACTCAACTGAAGGGTGATTTTCAGAAGTTCTAGAAGATTGTTTGGTTATTTGTTCATTTACCATTTTATCCCTAGATTCTATTTCTGTTTCTTGTTATTTGGTAGCCGTTTAGAGGAGAGAGAAAGGATGCTATTCTGTTGGATATATTCCAACAAAAGCGCCTAGATATGCAATACTGTAGTAGAAGGAAAGGCAGAATTGAATATTAAATTGTAAGTGTTACCTTGAAAGTTTGGGCATCTCCAAGAGCTCTATCTTATTTCCAGTAAAATCGTTTGTAGTTTCCCTTCCTTTTCCTTGCAATCTGTCTGCATTTCAATTTTTCAGTGCCAACTCATCCATTAGGCAAGTTAGGCGGTCGCCTAAGGCCCCCAAAGACAAGTTTGTTTAAAAATATTTTTTAAAAAAACTTAATCATAATTTGAAACCGTTTTTTTTTTCCAATAAAGCCCCAAAGACAAGTTTGTTTAAAAAAAAAAAGAAGAAGAAAAAAGCATAATCATAAGCTGAAACGGTTTTTTTCAATGGAATAAAGCCTAAGAACCCCCTCAACTCCACACTTCAAACTCCCAAGAGACCCCCGTTGCTCCATCTCCCTCCTCACTCTCTTGTCTCTCTTGAAGCTTGCGCCCTCTATCTCCTCCTCCGTCAATCTCCATCGCGACCTCCTCGGCGTTCCACGCGCCTCTCCCTTCCGCCAGTACACGGGCCTCACCATATGTGCTTATGGCCCCTCTCAGGCCCAGGCCCTCAACTACGGGAACTCTATTTTGAAGACCTACAACTTGTTCCCTGTTTATCCCTTGAACCAGACCGTCTTCGATTAGGCCTGTGAGAAATTGGAGGTTTGTTTATGTTCTATTTGGTTACCGAGAGAGTTGAGGAAAATGTAGCATTTTCGACTAATTTACCATTTGAATTACAATTTTTCCGTTGAATGATGGTTTTATTGATGTTGTTTGTGGATACCGTAGGTAGATATAATCACGATTGATTTCTTAGAGAAGTTGCGTTTCCGATTGAAGCTGCCTTTGGTAAAAGCTGCTATTGAGGTTTGTTCTGTAATGATTTTCCTTTCTTTCTTTCGTTCTTTCTTGGTTAGGGTTTCTGGCCTTTATAGACATTTTGTTACAAGGAATGTTGGAATGGTGACTGATATCTGGTCTTTCGATGCACAACAAAGAGTTTATTTCATTCCTTCACTGCCAGACCAAAACGTTTTCCGGTCATGGCGACGTGGTAGCTTTAGATTGGTTCCTTTACCTGTGACCTGCAAGACAACAAAGGCCCACTGAGGGTTGGCCAGTAGAGCCTCGTCCGACGCCCAAATCAGTTGGGAGAGTGAGACAAAGGAGGAGCATATTGTGTTAGATGACTATCCCTTACCTCTTAAGTGTTATGCTTATATATATAGCCTCTTCTCATTTGCTGAGATGTTTAGAAGTCTCACAATTGTATAATGTAAACAGTGATCAATTATGATGTTCTGGCACCTGATGAGATGTGTAGACATTAGGTGTGAGGCTCCGTGCTGACACCTGATATGATTCCTGATCTAATTTAGCCAACCAATAAATGCTGAAGATCCTAGTACATGGTGAGGATCTTAGTCATGTATGACCTATGTGCATCATGTGGGTATAATCCGAGCATTGTACGATCCATGCATAATTCGGACTGTGTACTCCAAGGGTGTAGTCGTACAATCCAGGCAAACATCCGAGGGCCTCCTCAGGGCCCAACTAGTATAGGGGATAATAATTCCCCAACAACAAGGAAGGTTGGAATGGTGACTGATATCTGGTCTTTCGATGCGTAGCGGGGAGTTTATTTCGTTCCTTCACTACTAGACCGAAACGTTATCTGGCATAAATATAGAAATTTTTGAAGTTTATTTGTTAGATTTATTTTGTGATTTTTTTTTTTGATAAAGTTTATTTTACTCATTTGAAGCAACTTTTTGTGGTAGTTAAAGTTAAAGTGGTTGCTTTCAAAATCAATAAAAAATACTATGTATTTAAAGAGTTTGTTAAGGAAGTTTTTTAAAAGTGATAGATAAAATAATAAAAGTATATTATTTAGTTAAATTTTTTTAAAAAAATTGGAGTATAATACAAAAATTAAAATAATTATATTATTTAATATTTAAATATAAAAAAAATTTCGTTTGAAATTCTTACTTATCCTCAAAATATATCGAGCCGGGTTAACCCACCACAGTGTCTCCTACTCACACGCACGGAGATGCAGATTCAGCAGACTCCGCCTGTTCGTGCGCTTCCTAAAGTAAAAAACGCTCTTGCCTCTCCGCCACTGTCCTCAGCCCAAACCCGTAATTATGGTGCCAGAATAAGGGCAATTTCTGTGAACGAACTTCCCCCCAATGCCTTTCGCCGGAAGAGAGAACCCAAATGGAGAGGCGGGTTCAGCTTGGGGGTAGACTTGGGAATGTCCCGCACCGGCCTCGCCCTCAGCAAAGGCTTCAACATCCGTCCTCTCAGTGTAATTATCCTCCAATCCATGCCTCAATTTCAAGCCCTGGTAACATTAACGGACAAATTTGAAATCTTTGTAGGTTTTGGAGTTGCGTGGAGAAAAGCTTGAGATTCAGCTTCTTGAGATTGCACAGCAAGAGGTAAATGTCATGCTTCTCATTTCAAGTGTGTGTGTGGAAAATGATGATTTTAGAGAAAGTGTAGGAGGCTGATGAGTTTATAGTCGGGCTCCCCAAGTCATGCGATGGGAAGGAGACGCCTCAGTCAAATAAAGTTCGTAGTGTTGCTGGAAGACTTGCTGTTCGAGCTGCTGAGAGGTATACACACACTTATTTACATGCTGCCCATTAGGGTGACAATTTGTCGCATGTCGGGTTCGGGTATGTTAAGATATGAATATAATACTATATGAGTCAATCATAACTCGACCTATTTAATTAAATCCGTGAGACCCTCAACCTTAATCTACTAATTTTGTGTTGGTAGGTCGTGTAAAAAATTGTCTATCCTAGTATTTTGTGGTGGGTTCTAAGTCATGTCGAGACATGAGTATTGGACTATATAGTTGACCCTAACCCAACCGATTTAATTAAATGGTTCAGATCCTCCAACCCTAACCCGCTAATTTTGTGTTGAGTTCTTGTTTGATTCATGAGTCGTGTAAAACATTACGAGCCCTCTTCCATGCAGCCTAATGTTTTGTAATTAATATGTAATAAAACTGTATGATAATAAGGATGAACAATACCCAAATCAAAATCTGCGTAGTTGTGCTAATGTTTTGTAATTTTTATGTAATAAAACTGTTGGAGAATGAGGATGAGCAATGCCCAGATCAAAATTTACGTAGCTTGGTTACTATAGGTTGTTCTAAATGAATCTGATTGTGGCATACACCTTCGTTTATTGTCATGTGGGTTTTTAAGATCGTGCTAATAAGTTGCTGGTTTTCGAGTTCTACTTTATAATCGGAAAAGTTAATTGTGTATGACACGAAGTATGACTCTCTGCATTATATATTATGCCTTATCTGGTAATTTATTGATGTCTTTCATATCAGAAACTAGAGTTATGATAGATTATTGACCTATTTCTGTGGTTTCTTTTTTCTGATTTACGATACTGTAATAGGGACTAGTGAGGTGGACTGCTTGCATGCAAATGTTGCTGGATAAGCAGATTAGTGTCTACATATTCCTTTTGTTAGAGATGTATCACTTTCTTTCAATTTTTCAATCGCTCCCTTGTTGCCTCTAGATGTGGATTGCTGATTTCAAATTTAATTTTCAGGGGTTGGAGAGTATACCTCCAAGATGAACACGGGACAACAGCAGAAGCGGTAGATCGCATGATTGGCATGTAAGATTTTCTCAAAGCAGTTTTTTGTTTTTTTTTTTTATTCGGTATTTCTTTCAGTCGCTAGAAAATGGTTATTAATAATTGCGGTTACTTTTCAAGCAGCAAACTGCCTCATCATTTATATGGTGTTTGGAGTTGCTTGGCATTGGGATCAGTTTTTGTTTTTCTTCATGTCATCTGAGCAATTGAATTTGTGAGTGTGATGTAGAAGCATAACCACAATGAACGAAATGAAATAGATGTGAGGTCATACTTTGTGAAAGACCATGGACTCATTAAAATGATATATAATTCACTGCATCTCTTTTCATCTAATGTGAAAGACAATGGAGTAATTCATTTTTTTGGACCCCAGATAGCATATAATTCTTTGTTGAAACGATTTGAATTTTCAGGTGGTAATTTTCCTTGATGTTGTATTATATCTCCCATCATCTGTCTTTACATTTTAAAGTTAGCACAAGTAAGTTGGTAGGTATAAGGGTTTTTTTCCTTTCTCTGCAGTGGTTAGGGAATTCTCGATATGGTTGTTGGTGGTTGGAGACGATTTTGAATGGATACAGGATTTTCTTGTGGGAGAAAAGGTCCTAACATCCTCTGATTGGTTTGCAATGGCAAGGAAGTCAAGGAGGGGTTGTGGTAGGGGGAAGGCTATAAAGTTGGTGGTAGAGGAAGAGAGATCTGAGGATCTTTCTGATAATTTTGAGGAGTTGGACATGATGGAGGAGGATGTTAATGAAGAGGAGGAGAAGGTGGATGAGGAAGAGATGGCGTTCTGTATTCGATCTGTGATTCAGGGTCAGCCAGAGGCTTCAAGTAGTAGGAGTCAAGAAAGGAATAATAGTGCAAGGGAGCTCCCAGTTGCAAAGAAATGCGAGGAATAGAAGGTTGAGAAGAAGATTGGAGAGAAACAGCCAGAGTTTGTGCGCAATTTTGTTCCTCCAAAACAAGATTGGTGTGGATTATTCAAAAAAGAAAAATCTATGGGTTCTCTGAGGTATTTTATGCCGGAAATTATTGATGGCAAGATAATGGTTGAACCACCTATTGAAGCTATTGAAAAAGGGATTGCAAATGGTTGCCGAGTCTTGTTGGTCAATTTATGGAAAAGCCTCTTCCATTCTTCTTGGTTAAGATGACAATTGATTTGTTGTGGAGACAGTATGGCAAGGTGGATGTCTTTCTGATGGAGAATAGTATGTACATTTTCCGTTTTGCTGATGAACATACTAGGGATGAAGTTCTAGAATCTAAGTTGTGGCATATAGCAAACAAGCCGTTGATCCTTTGTCGTTGGGAACCAGGGATGCAGCTGTTAAAGCTCTCTTTGAAATCAGTTCCGATTTGGATCAAGTTGAATCACATTCCGGTGGAATTCTGGAATTCCACATGTTTGAGTTACGTTGCCAGTGGAATTGGTAAGCCTTTGTATGTCGATTCTATTACTGAAGAGTAGGTTAGGTTGGGGTTTATACTGATTCTAAATTTCCTAGTGAAGTTATTGTTAAGGGTGTGGATGGTAAAAACTGTAATGCTTTTGGACATGCGGTGTATGTTTGTTTGAAGGTAGAGAAGGTGGTGAAAGAGATATGGATTCCAAAGGGAGTTGTGGCTTGGGGTGAGCAGTTGAAGATTAATGAGGAAAAAAAGCAAGTTGAGACAGTTCCTTTGAAGAAGGTGGATATTGTTAATACGGTATCTAAGTCTTGTTCTGTTTCTAAGAAGGTTAAGGATGGTAATTTTTCTAATTCATTTGAGGCTAAGGCTAATGTGGAAAAAAAAAAGACTTCAAAAAGATCGATCCCGGTGTGAAGAAGGTTGTGAATATAGAAGTATCGAAGGTTGTGGAAGTTGATAAAACAGCACAGAAGCCGAGTATGGGTAGCAAGCAGCAACATGGTTTGGAGGAAAAAAGCTGGGCTAATATGCTTTTGAAGATTAATAAGAAAATTGAGTTTGGAGGAGGTTAGATTTATAATAGCGGATGTAAAATTTGAACTATCCAACGAATCCTCAGGGAGGCTTTTAGTGAGGAACATAGAAAGTTGAAACTGTTAAAGTATATAGGTAAAGCAATAGTAGGGGAGGTTGGGGAGCATCAGGGTAGGGGTTTTTCTCCAACTTTGGTGCGGATGGGGGATTGATATGGAGATTTTGGTTTAGTCTGTGTGTATGTAGGTGCTGTTTTGTTCTTGTTTGTGTAGTTTGCAAAGTAGTTGTTGCTTGGCTTTGAAGCCTGTTCTTTAGCCTTGCTGTTTTCCAGTTGTTTGCTTAAAAAAAGGATGTGTGGTTTGTTGGTTATAAAAGTTCTCTTATGAACCGTTTGAGAATTTTGTGTTTAAAAAATTGCGATTTCAAAATGCACAAAACTGTTTTTTCAAATCGCAGGCAATAGGGTGCTTTTTTAAAAACGCAGAATTTTAAAGGTTAACCTGCGATTTTAAATGTCATACTGCAATTTTGCCAAACGCTTAACTGCGTTTTTAAAAATCACTTTTTAAAATTACACATTTTAAAATCGCTATTTTAAAATGTCATTTTTTAAAATTGAAAACCCAAACGAACCCTTATTAAAAAAAAAAAAAAAAAAAGTGAAAGAAATTCCTTAATGTTTTAAGGACAAGTATGCTTCGTTTAGTTTTAGGTATACAGGTAGAAGTAGAAGTTTGATATTTTATAATAGCTGCCTATGTTGCAGCTGTTGTCAGATTCTATACACTTATTTTCTTTGTTTTTGTTTTGCACTTGATGGAAAATACTTCTTCTGATATCAAGCAGATACTAGTTGATATGCCTTAGTTATATGGATCGTTGTAAATTTTGAATTATTATTACTCAAATGTCAATGGCATAGGACGTAATTGAATGACATCAAACAAAGATAGTGAAAATGCCATTACTAAAGGAATCTGTTTACACTGGGATGCATAACTCAACCACAACTCTTTTCAGGGGCATCAACAGGTCTACTCGGCAAAGGAGAATAGATGCCTATGCTGCCATGGTATATATATATATATATATATATATATATATATATATATATATATATATATATATATATATATATATATTTGTGCTCTTTTGCTTTTGTTTTAATCTTTTCATGCAAAGTAATACCACTGAGTGCACATCTGCTTGTGAGAGAGCCGTCACGGAACTGAACTTTCCCCATTCTGCTTTTTCTGGCTGCAGATGGTACTGGAGAGATATTTTTCCATGGCTGGCCATGGAACTGAGCTTGTACTGCCCAAGAATTTGAATTTACAAGAAAAACTTATAACAGGTCCGCCAAAAGACGTTGACTTCTTTCCGGAAGAATTTGAGAGATAAGGATTCACAGGTAATTATCTGTTGAAATTGCTAGCAATTTAGATAGTTCCGGCAAACAATCTTCCATTTATGGCATCCTCAATCACACAATAGTGCTGGCTCAATTGCCAAAGGTTGTTTCTTTTTCAATTGTAATGATTGGTGGAGTGCTCAAAAAAAAAAAAAAGAAAGAGAAAAAAAATTTGTTCTTGAGCACATCCATCAATTACTCACTACTTTGTTTTGGTACTATCCATCATGATGCCTACTTCAAATCCATTTGTATTAGTTTCGCACATGAAAGCTGGATGTATGGATGTATACATATTTGATCCCGATGCCCCTAGACTTTGCAGAAACTTGTGTATTTGAACCTGATGGGGGCTTCAGACTCTTTGTCTGTGTAGGATATCTCATTGTTAGTCTACTCGGTTTCCTTAAAAATTGGTCTATATCTGAGTTTTTAGGGGTTCACTTGTTCTCGATGGTTTTATCCATCATAATGCACCGCGACTTTTATTGGCTGTATTCACAAGTGAGTTCAACATTTCTGGTGTCCTTTTAGAACTTAAAGGTTTTCATTGTCTGTTTAGCTTGGATTTTTCAGTTGTTAAGCTTGTATTTATTTTTCGTTTCTTGTATTTGTTGCTATTATATGTAATTTCTTTTGAATGTAATTATTTATTTATTATTTTTAAAAAAAAAAACGTATTTAACCCAATTTTAAAACAATCGGGACCATTTTTTTAGTATAAAGGTCTTAACTTCTGTTTTACAGAACCCCCCCCCCCACCCTGCTAAAAAGGCTGCAAAAAGGAGTAGCTTTATATGTGATTTTTATTTATTTATTTTTTATCTTCACCCGGTTCGTATTTGTTCAGCTTTTATCTAGTCTCGGTCTTTGAATCCCAACAAGATTACAGGTGCCTTGATCAAACATTCTTCGGTGTTCATATTCACCTTTAGAAACAGTTGTATGCTTAATGATGCTTAGAATAACGAGGATGTTTTGGAACTGTTTCCACCTTTTTGTTGATGATCTGGTTATTTTCTCTCCGGCTACTTCTAGCGAAGCAGTAATTATCAAGACTTGTTTGGATAAATATAGTAGCTGGTCCGGATAGACAATCAATATCCATAAATCTAATATTTTGTTCAGCAAAAATACAGCTCCTGCTACCATATTAGCCATCCAGTCTATTCTCCCCTACGATCATACTCCTGCCGGCTGCCACTGCCAAACATTTGGGACTCCCTCTTCAGATTGGTAAATCCAAAGCAGCGGCTTTCTCTGACATTTTGGAAAAAGTTCCAGGGAAAATTGAAGGATGACGCTCCAAAACTTTATCTTAGGCTGGTAAAACAATCTTGGTTAAAGTTGTTTTTGCCATTTCTTCTTATGCTATGAGTTCTTTCATGCTCCTTGATGGATTTTGTCATAACTTGGATAAAGCTTTCAAAAACTTTTGGTGTGGTTTTCCTAAGAATAAATTTCGCAATTTATCTCTTAAATCTTGGCGATCTCTGTGTTTGCCAAAAGATCAAGGTGGTTTGGGTTTTTGGCTCATGAAAGATGTTAACTTCTCCCTTATTTCCAAGCTTTGGATGGAAACTTCTCACTAATCATGATATCACTTGGATCTCCATTTTTCAGCAAAATTATATCAAATATGGTAATTTCTTATATTTTCCTCTTACTTCATTATCTTGGATTTGGAATGGTATTAAAGTTACTGTTCCTCTCATTTCTAAAGGTGCTTGTTTTTTGCCCTATAAATATTCTAGTTTACCCATTTGGACCTTTCCCTGGATTCCCACTTTGCTAAACTTCAATCTTGTTTCTCGTTTACCTTATTTTATTACTTCCTATCCTTTGGCTATCTCTGATCTTATCTACCCCTCCACTTCCACTTGGAACTCTACTCTCCTATTTTTTCTTTTTCATCCCCTCATTGTTTACGAAATTCTGAAAATTACCATTCGTCCCATAATGACTTTATTTTATGGACCCCTTCAACCACGGGAGCTTTTTTCACAAAATCTACCCACCATCTCCTCACTTCTTCCCTACCCTCTACCCCCTCTCCTCTCCCCAAGTCTCATTGAAAAGCTTTATGAAAATTAAATCTCAATCATTGTTTAAAATTATTTTTATGGAAAATAGTTTGAAATATTATTTCGACTAAATTTCGTATTTCACAAACTAGGATACCTCTTGTTCCCTTTGTTCTTCTCCGATAGACTCCCTTCTCCATCTCTTTTTTTCTTGTCCTATAACTTAGGTGGTTTGGCGTCAATCTTTTTGGGCCATGGCCTATTTATAATATTACAGATTTGCTTCTTATTATCCTAAATCCAGCAACTTTTGGTATTTCTAAGACAAATTCTCATATGTTTCAAATATTTGCTGCGGTGGCTTGTGATCAACTGTGGTTTTTAAGGAATAAAGCTCATTATGACAATCTTGTGCCAAATGCCCTTGTTATTTCAGCTAATATCAACAAAATTGCTTTGGAACATCACTTAGCTTGGTCCACTTCTCTGATCAGGAACCCTAAAGTTTGGAAGAAACCTAGTTCCCCTTTCTACAAGATCAATTATGACACAGCTATTCGTCTCTCTTTTTTAGCCCAAGCAGCGGTCATCCGAAATTCCTCTGGAGCAATTATAAAATGTAGTTCTATTATCAGATCTCCTAACATTACTCTTTTTGGTGAAGCCATAGCGACCTTTATTAGCTGTTCATCTGGTTCTTTCTCTACAGATTACTTCTTTTATTTTATGAGGGGATTTTCTTACAATTACATTGGCGCTTCAAAATCCAGTTATCACTCACGACTGGCATACTGCTTCTACCATCTCGCACATCCACTCCATTATTCTTCCCACAACTAGCTGGTCAGCGAGTCATGTTAACCAAAGTGCAAACTTCTGTGCCCATCATGTAGTAAATTGGGCCGCAACTAGACTTCACTCTGACAGCATTCCTATTTTTTCTGCTCTTTCAGGATCATCTCCTATCTGTTTTGGAAGGGTATCCTCTTCTTTTTTAGTTCCTTAGTTTGTTGCTCTTTTTGTTATGTACTTACACGCGCACACTAAAAAAAAAAAAAAAAAACTTCATTTCTATTTTTTTTTTTTTTTTAAAAAAAAAAAAAAAACCAACTATTACCCAAACATCAATTAAATATGTCTTTATTTTTATTCTTCTTGGTATCCGTAATTTAAAAAAAAAAATATAAAACAAAACAAAAAAATTGGACACTCAAAAATTCCTTAATGATTTGAGATTTCAATGTCAAGGGAATATTTTAATGATTTTCATGTAGCTAAAAGAATGTGAAATTCATTGTGGTTAGAGAATATAATAATGAATTTGTTAAAAATAGTATAAAAAAGACAGTAGATTAAAATATGGGAATACACATCTCTTTCAAACTACCATTCAATTATCTATGTGCCCTATAAATTATTAATTGTGTCAATGTCTACCCTCAAACTATCAAAAAATGTCAATGTCTCCCTAAGACTAACAAAAAGACAAAAATGACCCTAAATTTTTTTATAAGACAAAAATGTCTTTATGAATTAAAAAAAAAAATCGAAAATCTAAAAATAAAATAAAAAAATATATATTTTTAAAAAACAAATTAGAAGAAAAAAAATTAAAGAAATTAAAAAAAATAACGAAAAAGAGAACGATTTTTTTTTAAAAAAAAAACTGAAAATTATAAATCTTAGTTTTTTATTTTTTATTTGTACAACTTTTTGTTATTTTATATTTTTTTTATATAATTTTAATAATTTTATGAAAGGTATTTTTGTCATTAAAAAAATATTAACTTTTTTTGATAATTTGAGAAGAATCATTGAGAATTAAACATTAGTTTAAAAAGATATCTCTACTTTTTCCATATTTCCTAGTAGTCTCACCAAATTTTACTCACCAAAATAACTAAAAATCACTTTTTTCTATTCTGGTGAGCCACTTTATTAAAATTTCCCCAGCAGCCTCACCATTTTAACTAGTCAATATTCACTATTCCATTTAAATAATATATTTTTCATATTTATTTATTTTTTCTCTATATAATCTTTTTACAAAAAATCATTCATATCCATGAAATAAGGACATTATCGTGTGATAGATGGGAGATGGAGAAGAAAATGAGAGAAAAAATGAAAAAAGTGTGTTGATCATGTGAGAGAGAAAGGTGAAACAAAATTTGGTGAGTGAATTGTTGAGTGAAAATGCCTCATCTAATTTGGTTAGTAATTTCAGTCATCAAATTTTTTTGGTTAAAATGGTGAGGCTGCTGGGAGTGATTTTTCGAGATTTTCATCAAATTGGCTCACCAAAATAGCTAAAAAAATTATTTTTATAAAGCTACTATAATGCTATAAAGAGGTTTACTTTTTTAATAGTTATTTTAACTATTACTAAACGTGCAACAACTTTAGTGCGCTTGTGGACCACATTGGCTTATATTTAAAGACAACATGGGTCCAACCGTCTTGAGGTTTCTTTTCTTTTATTTTTTTGAAAGGGTAAAATGGCTTCTTAACACAATTCATTATACTGCACACGCAAAATAAAGTAAAGTTTATCCAAACTAATCCTTAATTACATTTTTCAAAAAAAAAAAAAAAAAATACAATTATTATAACATAACTCTACGGTCTACCTTATCGAAACAATCATATTGAATGATTACGTCCCACGCAGCCCTTAATTAATTGGCTTATTGATTTTCCTGCTAATTCTTGAATTTGCAATAATAAAGTATTGAGAGTCTACTCACATAAATATATATACATTGGGAGTCAAAGCTCTCAAATCTCCCTCAATTCCTCTTCACCTAACATTCACCTACCATTTTTGACTGCTTCGATTGAAACCCATTAATTTCTTCTCTCTTCCATTTTTCTTCTTCTTCTTCTTGTAATTTTCAGGATCCGTATGTCATCGCAGAGTTTCTGGTGTCATCCTCCTCTTCAAGAAACATTTTTGTTTTGGAGTGCTTTTAAATCAGATCAAACCCAACAGGGAAAAACGCCTTTAAAAGCTTCATCACACACTTCGTCGGTCTACTAAACCTCCGACAGCCTACATGCAGTAATTGTTCAACTGCTCCAACCGACAAATCGATTTTGGAAAAAGAGGTAATAAACATTTCTGATTTGTTCTATCCCTGTTTTTCTTGATTGCCCGCTTGAAAAAGCTATTTTATTTCTAAGAAAAACTATCTAGCTAGTATGTTCTAGTGAAGTGAAATCATCTGATATAAAAAGTTTTCCTGCAGCAAAACCGATAGTCAAAGCCTCCAACCATATATTCAAGTTATTCAACCACCATGGCGTCCGCATCTCTAGCTTTTCCTTCCCTGCAACCAAAATATCAATCACCCAGAAGATTATCAAAGCCCTCCACGCGTCGGATCATAGTCCGTCCGATCTCTGCGTCGGTGTCTGAAACGCCATCTGTGTCGGCCCAGCCGTCGGTGGCGCCGCCTGAACCCACCAAGCTCCCGATCCGAAAAATCCCCGGAAACTATGGCATACCTTTTATCGGTCCAATCAACGATCGGCTTGACTACTTCTATAAGCAAGGCCGTGAAGAGTTCTTCAAATCACGCATCCAAAAGTACCAGTCAACGGTGTTCAGAGCCAACATGCCACCTGGTCCTTTCATAGCCTTCGACCCACGGGTGGTGGTTTTACTCGACGGCAAGAGCTTTCCCGTGCTCTTCGACGTCACGAAGGTCGAAAAGAAAAACCTTTTCACGGGGACTTACATGCCATCCACGGAGCTCACCGGGGGTTATCGTGTCCTTTCGTATCTCGACCCGTCGGAGCCGAGTCACGGCAAGCTCAAGCGCCTCTTGTTCTTCCTCCTCAAGTCCCGTCGCGACCACGTCATACCGGAGTTCCATTCCAGCTACACGAAGCTCTTCGAGGGCCTCGAGAACGAGCTCGCAACCAAAGGCAAAGCCGCTTTCGGAGACGCCAGTGATCAAGCCGCTTTTAACTTCCTGGCTTGTGCACTCTACGGCGCGAACCCGGCTGAGACCAAGCTGGGGCTCGACGGGCCAAGCCTGGTCAAAAAATGGGTCCTCTTCCAGCTGGCCCCTCTGTTCACTCTCGGCCTCCCTGTGGTTCTCGAGGAGCTCCTCATCCACACCTTCCGTCTCCCTTCATTTCTGGTCAAAGCCGATTACCAGAGGCTCTACGACTTCTTCTACGAGTGCTCTGGGTTCGTCCTAGATGAGGCCGAGAGATTAGGCGTCTCCAGAGACGAAGCTTGCCACAACCTGCTGTTTGCCACTTGCTTCAACTCCTTCGGAGGCATGAAGTTCTTCTTCCCCAACATGATCAAGCTCATCGGCCGAGCTGGGGTCAAGCTCCACACGCAGCTGGCGCAGGAGATCCGATCGGTCATCAGATCCAACGGCGGAAAAGTCACGATGGCCGCCGTGGAACAGATGCCTTTGATGAAGTCCGTCGTGTACGAATCGCTCCGGATAGAACCGCCGGTAGCACTCCAATACGGGAGAGCCAAGCAAGACCTCATCATCGAGAGCCACGACGCGGCTTTCAAAGTCAAGGAAGGCGAACTGATATTTGGGTATCAACCATTCGCCACCAAGGACCCCAAGATATTCGACAGAGCCGAAGAGTTCGTGCCGGATCGGTTCGTCGGAGAGGGTGAGAGATTGCTCAACCACGTGCTATGGTCCAATGGGCCTGAGACCGAGACTCCAACGGTCGGGAACAAACAGTGTGCTGGGAAGGACTTCGTGGTCTTGGTGTCGAGGCTTCTTGTCGTGGAATTGTTCCTCCGATACGACTCCTTCGAGATCGAGATCGGTACGTCGGCGTTGGGGGCCTCCATTTCCCTAACATCTCTCAAAAGAGCCACCTTCTGATCATTGCGACCAACTTTCCTGTAACTTGTTTTTCTTTCCTCATATCTGTGTACTTTCTTTTTACTTTTATCCATCCAGAGTTTTTTCAACATACTACATGTCGTATTTGGATCTTGTAGTTGTAGAAGATGTTTTTTTTGTTGGACCCTCTTTGGTTTTTTCCTTTTTAAGGAATTATTGGTTAGTTGTGTTTTTCCATATAGAAATCGAAAGGATCCAATTCTAGGAAACTCTCATGTACGTACGGTTCTAAGGTAACGAATTTAACTGACTATTCCGACTGGGGAGAACAGGGGCCTTTGGACATCCCCTGGACTTGAACCAGAGACCATCATCGAAATGAATAGAAAAAAACGAAGAGATATTTAATTCTATCTCTGTTCGTTCCGTTTGAAGAAAGGAAGTATTCCAAAAAATCGATCTTTTTTTTAGCTGTCTGGATACGAGATGAGCAAGTGATTGTCTTTTTTTATTTTATTCTTTTTTACAAGATACGTTATTTTCTTTTTCTTTTCTTTTTGGTGACAAGAATTTTTCTTGATGCTGATTCTTTTATGTTTCTTGTAAATTTTTTTGTTAATCTCTTTTTTTAAAAAAAAAATTAATTATTGTATTTGTAGGACTCACAATGATACACACATAGGTCCTACAGATTCAATAATTGATTTTAAAAAGAGATGTAAATGTCTCGTAGCCTTATTGCATAGAATGTGTATGTAATTATTAGATTCATTGCCAATATATATAGTTAACCAGCTTAATACTAGTATAATTTGTGCACGTAATGGTATTTCCAATTCTTTTGTTTTCATTTAAAAGCTTATTATGATTATTGTCATGGATAGGGGGATATGAATTTTTCTTTTTTAATTTAAAGTTTGTTAAATTTTTTTTTTACTAAATTGTTAAATTGTTGTGCCTAATATCACATGTATTTTTATAAAGGTATTACATGTTTTAAAGGGATAAATGTAAAATTAGTCTATATAATTTGCTTAAATTACAAATTGATTCATAGTGAATTCAAAAATTTCTGAAATATGTTAAAAAAAAACAAATTAGTTTCCGGAGTCAAATTGCTCCTTTCCGTATCGTATCGTGTGTGTGTATATATATATACACGGGAAATGTTAGACATTTTAAATTTTTTTTTTTTTTTTTTAAAAAAAAGTTAGTTTGATGTGTTACAACCTTATGTAATTTATCATTTTAAAAAATATATCATAATTTTATAAGATTGAGACATGTCATTTGAGAATAAACTTTTTAAAAAAAAAAAATTAAAATGTTTAGCATTTATCAGTGTGTGTGTATATATATATATATATACATATATATATATATATATATATATAGTGTGAATTGATTTGTGGAGAATGTTGGAAGCTTTTAGCCCCACAACGACGACCGAGGATAAAATAAAAACACGTGACAGACAGCAAAATAAAATATTAGTAAAGAATGAATCATGACTCGGTGGAAAGTTTTATGGCGGACTAAATAATCATGAGATGGCAGACTGGCAGTATAGTCCCTTCGTGCACCCGTGTAAAGGTGGAATCCTCCCCCATGCGCACCCAAATTTACCCAATATAAAATCTAACGATTTGAGTTACGAAGTTCCAGCACGTGCTGAATGAAAAAAAGGGTCGGTGATGGGACCCAGAGTGGAGCAGATCAAAGTGTGGTTACTTTCATTCATGATCTAAAAGAGTGGGACAATGATGTGGCATAATCGACCGTAGTAAAAAGAAATTATTTTCATCTTATCTTCTCTTCTCTTCTCATGTCCCTTTCTTTCTTTATAGGTATATAGTATTAGTGGGGAAGGACCCCTCTTTGCTCCCTTTTTTTTTCGACGATAGTGACCATGTTTGTTAACGTTTTTGGAGGAATTTTTTTTTTTTTTTAAATGTGAAATTAATTTTAAATACTTTTAAGAGTATTTTGTGTTTTAGTTTGTTAATATTTATGTTTTGAAAACAGAAAATAAAATAGAAAAAAAGTTCAACATATAAAGTAGGTTTTTCTTCAAAATAAGTATTTCTGCATTATCACATTGCATAACACATTAATACCAACACTAATTCTAAATTCCTCACTTAACTCTTGAATTGCTCAAGAATTAAATCATTGAAAAACCCATAAAATTTCTAGTAATATCAACCTATAAGATTATCTTAGGGTTAGATTAGACTCGACCTTCAAAGATTTACACCAAATCTAGATAGACTTGAATTTTTGGATTACCTCAAGCCAATCGGTGAAAATGTAGATATTATTTCGTGGATCACGTTTCTGGAGTCAGATTTGAGATTGAAGGCTTCAATCTACTAGGATCTAATGTTTTGGGGTCAAAACTTTAAGAAAATGGCGTGAGAGAGGAAGAGTGGGCGAGAAAATGAGCTGAAATCTCGCTCAACCAATTTCAATAGAGGCTTGTCCAGACACATGAGTGACATGTCCGAAACATGTCCGAACATTTGCACGAGGAGTCGCATATACGAACTTTTTGTAAAGCCAGTCCGGATACGAGTTTGATCCGTCCGAACACGCGTGAGAACTGGAACTTACTGACTAACCTGTCTGGACACAAACCTTTTACCAAGTCATCTGGACACCCTCCTTGAGTCCTTGGTCCGTCTAGACGTGTTGTACATAAACTTCTCTCTGGATGTTTCTAAGTGTTTTTCCTCTATTTTTTCTAATTATTCACTTAATTAGTCTAATTCATGTTTTTAATGCCTAATTAATTTTTTGGACATTACACTCACAATGGCTGCCAAGAATTATTTATGGCCGCTATGAACTTTTGACAGCCTCGTGTTGGGCTCCAATAACTTTTGGCATCTATAGTGGCCTCCAAGAAAATCCAGTGGTTCCACTGTTGCTGTCATGAACTTCTAATGACCCGCAATAGTTGTTATGAACTTTTAGGGGCCTTGTAGTGGCCTCCAAAACCTTTTGGTGGCCTCAGGTTGTAATAAGGAACGTTTGGCGGCCCATGATGGCTGCAAGGAATGTCCATTGACCTTGTGGTGGCTGATCAATCTATTTAGCAGCCCTATGCTCATCGCACAAAACGTTTGTTGACCTCGCCATGGCCACTTGCTAGGTCCAGTGGTGACGCAGCAGGGGATAAGAAAATAACATAAATAAAAATAAATTTACGTTAATTTAGAATCTCACCAAAATAACGAAGATAATAGGTTGAATTAGAATCTCATTGGTATTAGCAGCGTTTCACCACCAAAAAAGAAGAGAAATCGCATCTCAAGAAAACATCATATTTTTTTACTCCATCATAATCTGTCTTATTACAAGAAAACATTACACTTAAATAGACACTCTAACCCTAACCTTAATGTGACTGACTTTGGGCCAAGAGCCAAGCCTACTTTTAAAATGATAAATAACTTAAACTAACATGACTAACTGTGAGCCAAGTTCATTATTAAATTACAGACAAAAACTAATAATTTAATTAAAACTAAATGACATATTATTCTTTTCTCATCCTGCGTCAAGTGGCCTTGTGGTGGACCCTAGGATTGTTTGGCGCAGACACGACAGCGACCTTCTTCATGGAGTATAATTACAATAGTTTTTCTCTATATTTATTTATTTTTAGTCTTATTTTCAAAAACACTATTCAGTTTTATTTAAAAAACATTTCTCTAAATTTTATAAAACGAATTTATACTCTGCTGTTAAAACTTTTTGTTTCCAGTAGTTTTTGTTTTGTCTATTTTCAAAAAAAAAAAAAAATAGACAAAACATAAACTATCATATCTCAATTTGGTTATGAGTAAAGGTAGTGATAAGGAATTGTGTCTTGGGGTGACACCGTAACATATCTCAATTTGGTTATGGTTTATTTATTTATTTATTTATTTTTTTTTTATGGTTTTTGTTGTAGAAATGGTTGTAATAGACACTTGGAGGGGCCAAGCCTCTTGTCACTCGTATAATTGGGCTAAACAATTGACCCACTACAACATAATGGCCTACTGTGGCCTAATTGATTACTGAAATAACCCACAACCAGATAGCCAACACCCAACAACCCACTATAACTAGAAAATATTAGAATACCAACCGATCAACAAATAAACAAACTAAAATTTTTGAAGTTTTGAACGGTTACTTGAACTTGATTTTGCACAGATTTTTTTCTGCCTACATGTAATGAACAGTTGTTCAGAATATTATTGAATATTCTTATGAAATACAAATTATAATCTGCCCAATTTTATGACTTGATATACAAAACATTAAAAAAAAATGATGATAAAATATATGTTAATTCAAAAAATATCATAAAATAGATAATTTTCAATAAACTGATATAACAGAAAAGAAACATGCAATATGTTGTCAACTACAATTTTTTTTTTGAATAGTACAGTAACACTTTTATAACTCAATTATAGAAATGGAGCGGATTAGTCTAACAAAACAATATCACAGATACATTTAAGAATTTATTCCATCCAAACTTGATCTATGAACTGTCTAACAGTAGCCTGAACTAAGCCATGGGCCGTATTATACTAATATGATGAATCTGCCAATTAGAAAGATAATTTAACTTGATATGAGTGTCATTCACTAGTTGACCAAATCTACTCTAGTTGTATACATTAGAACTCACAGCTTTAATCACTTGAAGCACATCACCTTCTAAAATAATATTATGTAGACTTGATTCTTTGTCGAAGAAAGAGACATGTAAAGCTTCTGCGGCTATCAGTTCTAAGTGTTCTAATCTTGTCATACTCCTGGCTCTAGGCACATATTCCTCGTGACCCCGCACCACAATACAAATTCCCAGACGCCCATTGAACTTCTCCATAGCGGCATCCCAATTTGGTTGAATTCCATTTATGTTCTCTATTGGTGGTACAATCTCTGGCAACTTTGCTTTTTTCAGTTTTTTTGTACTCCTCGGCGGATGTAATCGCATCCCTAGCAATAGAGCTCAGATGAAGGAATTCGCCACCATGGACCACTGTATTTCTTTGGAACCAAATCTTCCTTGCTATCCCCACAAACAACACAAATTCATTCCTAATCACATTTCTCCATCATAATCTCAACCAACTGAAAGAAATCAGATCCGCTAACAAGTACTTTTCTGAAACTTTATCCCGCTCACTCCCCAAACATCCAGACATCCATTGTTGATAGTCTCTTCCCAAGCTATGCTTCCAAAATTGTGACTCCATGATAGTACTTCTCCATTATAGTTTTTGAAGCGATATTGTTCGTATTTTTCATCGAAAACCAACATTGCTTAGCCAAAAGTGTTTTATATTGAAACAAATGAGATCCTTGAAGCCCATACCTTTGCGTACTTTTGCAACTCCTAATTTTTTGTAATTCATCCAATGTATTTTAGATCGGTCTTCTCTTTATGCCCTCACCATAATCTAGACATCATAGAAGTGATGTCCTTACACAGAGCTTTTGGTAACAAGAATACACTCATACTGTATGTAGGGATTGCTTGCATCATCGCCTTCAACAATAATTTACTTCCCCGCTAGAAATAAAAATTTCAGCTTCCAGGCTTGCAGACGTTTCCACATCTTATCCTTTATGCTTTTAAAATCTCAAGTTCTTGACATTCTGACGAGTGTCGACAGACCCAGATACTTATCGAATATTTATGTAACCGGAATACCTGAAAGCTTTAAAATTTTCTCAACCATAAGTACTTGATGAGGATCAATATATATATTTTTTGGAGAATCTATAGAATTGATCATAAACTAAGATTAATAATATATTTTACTTCAAATGATAATAAGATTTTGTGTAAAATAGTTTTATCCATAAGATTTAAATCATTGCCAAAAGAAATCAATAGTAGACCGTTTAAAAAACTGATAAGATGATAGATATTCATTTATTTAAATGAATATTGCCATAGAATCATGGATCCTTGTCCCAACCAAGATCTACTATTTTTCTATCTCTCATTTATGTACTTTTTAAATCAGTTGTTGAATTTGTATAGGACCTAACTAGTTACTTGAGCATACCACCTTTAGCATTTAAGCTCTACCCAGTTCACTACCAAAAAAAAAAAAAAAATGTTATTTAGTGTCGTTTGGGTTAGTGTCGCTTGTACAAAACGACACTAAATAGCGTCGAAATTAAAAAAATTTGAATTTAGTGTCATTTGAATAGGTAAACGACGTTAAATTTAGTGTCGTTTATTGTTCAAATAACACTAAAATCCTTCATATTTTTTTAGTGTGTGAGTGATTTGTTAATAAATAATATTCTATATATCTTTCAAAAAAAAAAACTATTATATATATATATATAGATATTTAAGCATAAATTAAGTAACAAATAAAGCCTATCGGTAAGCACTCAAGTACTGCTTGAGGATTTTGTTGTACATTTTTTTTATTTTTATTGCTGACTTTGGAAATGCACAGACTCAGTTGGAGAGACCCGTATCCTGCTTTACTTTTCATTTTCAATTCTTTGTGTTTCTTAATTACGCAATGTATCAAAGGGCCTGTTTTTCCTGGGTGGAAGTAATGTAATATTGTTGGCTCTTTGTGACTAAATCTTCTATCCAAACCTTAGCATAGACAGAAATGAACATGGCCAGCAGTAGAAGTCATTCTGTTTACACGTTCACAGTCCAACAAGAAGTAATTGGCGAGAAGAGGTAGTATTTCTTGCATCAGTTCAAGATTTGTACTGATTTAATTTTGAAAATTTGAAAACTATGGACAGAGTGAACCCTGGGAAACTAGTCCTTGTGGACTTGGCAGGATCAGAGAAAGTGGAGGAATAACACTTTTATTATCTTTCTAATGGACTACTTTAAGCCTTAAGGCTCTGGTTCCTTCATTGTAACATATATTAATTTACAAAATTCACCAACTTTTTTAGTTCTGAAAAGCTGAAATCATTCCAAAGAAATGCAACTTTTTCTAATTATCGACACGAACTCAGCTTGGGTTCTGAAGATGGACATTCTTTGGTTGAATTTTATGATCACTGTTGTGTTGGAAATGGATACTGGGGGCAGGGCAAAGCATATCAAGTCATCACCGACACCATGGGTTAACTGCAATGATGATAAACGTACTAAGAAGCATGGAGTTGTCTATCCAAATAAAGATGAATCACGCGAAAGAATTTTAAACAAGGTTAGAAGGATAATATTGTGAAACTCTTAATATGACCTACTGTCGTACATTTTCAAAGTCTTACATGACTTGCAGTTTCTAAAACAACTTTCATTCATATAGTTGAGGGAGAGATTGGATATTGAAGAAGTGAAATTACTGGAGGGAATTTTCTTTGATCCTTAGTTGAAGAGCTGGAATCAGTTTATGAAAGATATTACTCTACAGACAATTTTCATATTACAACACGAGTTGGAAGAGCTTGTGCCTAATATTGAAGAGGTAAGTGATAATTTTTCACAATTAAGTTCGTGAAATAGGGGCTTTATAAGCATCATTTCAGTGAGCTTTGGATGCCTATTTGAGGTATTCTCATAAAAAAAGAAAAAAAAAGAAAAAAAAAAAAAAAAGGGTTCTAAAAAGCATTGGAGGCAAGATTGTCATTTTGGTGAATTTTTTTTTTTGGGGGGGGAGTAAAATGTAGTTTTCCCTTGTCATATATAATCTAGAATTTAAAGAAAAACAACGGAATGATAAAATAGACAAAGAATTTTATGTGATTCGGTTTATGACTTGCGCTTACAGGATAAAATTTAAAGAGATTCCTTGACAATTTTACAATAGATGAAACTCTTATTTATAAGAGTATTAAGGTAGATAAGTATGTTAATCAATCACATTTGATCTGTTTATAGGGGATTACAATCAATTACAACAAATCTCCAAAGATCGGGGTCGCCTGATGTGATGCCCGACACCGGAAGATGGGGATGGCTGTAATTCAAGTTTCTATGATTACTGCCTACATATGTATGAGTTTAATAGAAGATTAAACATAATGCTGGTGGATTTGAGTTTCTATTAAACATGTCTCACGCCTTGCAAGTAGGCATAATTGTGAGTCATATAACATATACGAGACTCGCCAATTTTACTGGTTTAGGGTTCCTAAAATCAAGAACCTGGCATGGAAAAAGGATTTAACCAAATGGGAGACATATTGCAGCACATTTTTTGAGAAATTTAAAATAAGCATTAATTGAGCAAAAAACCAACTAAAAGGTTACATTTACCCCCCGTTTTTTTTTTTTTTTATAGGTATACTGGAAATCATGACTTTGAAAGTGTACAAACAAGTAGGGGTATGCAAAACCCGCAATTCCCGTCCCATCCCGCAGCACTAGCCCCACCCCGTCCCGCAGAGGACCGAGTTTTCAAGTTTTTTTGCGGGTTAGGGTCTTAATTTGAGAAATTAATGTGGGGCGGAGCGGGTTGCGGGTTTAGCCTTTTAAAAAATGCTGGTCCCCGCCCCGCCCCGCACAGAGGAGAAAAAAAAAATAAAAAAAAAATTATTTTTCTTATAATTTTATCTTATAATTAATAGGGCTTTTAGTTTAGTTTACAAGGCTAATTCCATGAAAAATGTTCTTGTATAGAAATAGGAACTATTGAAATATATGTGTCAACATGTTGAAGGACTAAATTTAAGGAGTTTTGAAATTATAATTTTTTTCTTTAATGAAACAGAGTGGATTCCTTAAAAATCTGACTTTGCATTCATAAGATTCTGTGAAAAAATAATATGAATTTAATTTTTTTATTAAAAAAATCACTATTTTTTCAATTTTTTATTTTTTACAAAGTAAAATCAAAATTACGTAAATGCCACTCAAAATACCCGCCCGCCCCCCGCGGGTTGTCTTTATTAAGTGCGATTTGCCGGTTGGAAATTTCCAACCCGCATAGGTGCAGGGCGGGGCCAAAAGAGGCGAAAAACCGCCGCATGATTTCCAGTTCTGAGGACCCAATGGCTCGAAAGTATACAATAATGCAAACAAACAAGACCAACCCAACCCATCAAGCTGGTTGAGTTAGAAAACCTGAGGCCTCATAGTTTTAATGGGCCCCAACAATGGGCTTAAATCTGGTCTTGTCTACTCTAAATCGACCCATGCATCGCCAGTGGACAAGAAAAAAAGCAATCAGATTCCTCGGAGACGGACACGACAAATGCAACAGAGAAATGTGGTTTCATGCACTATTCAGATTTATGTTGTAGATCACTCGAGGAAATAGTCACACTATTATAATCATAAATTCTCAGATTTTAAACAGTATCAGCATAGTTGTAGTAATAGTAGAATAAATGACTTATGTTGGTACACTACAGGTGATAGGCTTTTGGCTTGGAGATTTACGGGTGATACTCGGTGTGTATTTTGTAGGCATGGGATAGAAAGTCGGAATCATCTGTTCTTTCAAGTAGTTTCAATTCCCGAGTTTGGCAGAATTGTATGCACAGATGCAACATTGATGCTCCTGATTTTGATTGGACTAGCGTGATTGCTGTAGGGTGTGTGTAGTGGAAAACTAAAAGATTGGAGAGTCTTATGCAGGCTTGCTTTGAGTTCTGTTGTGTACCATTTATGGAGAGCTAGAAATGAGATTAGGCACCAAGGGAGACCAAAGACTGAGGAGCAGTTGCTGAGGTCGATTTATTAGGAAATCCGATTCCGTATCTCAGGAAAAGGCAGATTCCCGAAGACTAAGGAAAAGATTGCTCTTTGCTTAAACTGGAATATTCCTTTTGCTGTTCTGGTTTAGGTGTTTTTCTGGTTTTGATTTTTTTTACTGTTCTATGTTTGTTGGTTGTGACTTGTGAGCTTTGTCTGCTGTGGTTGCATGTTTAGGTTTTGTTGAGAACCTTTTCCTTGTATGGCGTTGCTCGTTAGTTCTAATAAAATTTCACTTATTCATTAAAAAAAAAAAAAAAATTAATGTTGGTACAGTTTTCGATATGATGTGAACTGCACGTCTTCGATATCCTTCACGCTTTCCATGAAAACAACTAAAATCAAGAGACCTCCTTGCTTCGATGCATAAATTATAAATTAGCTTATGTGAAAAAAATAATGCTCAATGCACAAGAATTCAATATGAGTTTATACTGGGGGTATCAGCCTATTTATGTAAAGCCTGAATTAGGTTTCTTACTCCTTTTTTTTTTTTTTTTTTTTTTTTTTTTAAAAAAAAAAAATCTAGGAATGTTGTCAAAGTTCTACTTGGACTTTGATCCCTTATTAGGTATATGATTTGATATCAAAAAATTCGGGATCAGATTGAACTAGGAGTCCTATCCCGATTCTATCGGAAATAGGACTGCTGATCAAATTAGACTTGGACTAGGAGTCTTATTTTGCCGGGGATAGGACTGTTGATCGGATTATGACTCCTACTTCAATTCAACTTGAAGTAGAGTCCTAATCCAGATTTCCTAGGATAACTGATACTTGATTTTCGGGACAAACTTGTCCCGAGCCTTGGCTGTCTGAGTTGACTCTCTGTCCCGAGTTGTCTACATTCCTGAGACCCAATCTGGATTTACCTCCTATCACGTATCATCGAGAGTAGCTGCTTAGTATCTCACTTTCGGGGAGTACTGCTGTCTTGACTGCTTAATAATGTCTATCTCCCGGGATAGGACTTCTCGGGAGTCCTGTCATCTCCTCCTTGGGTCGGTACTGACTCGAAAGCCCATGATTCTTTTGATGAGCCGGTTTTAATGAAATTATTCACAACAATTTATCAATTAGAAATGACAAGTAGCCGTTTTATTTAAGTAAAGTTCTCTTATGTTGAGAGTCAGTTTAGGTAATAATTATCTTTCTATAATAGTTATTTACGTCATTAGGGTCATTCGTATTATTTAAATGATTGTAACTTGTTAAGATTTGTGTATAAACCTAAAATATAATAAAAACAAAATAATAATGGAAGCAAAAGAGATAAAAGAGAGTGAGAGAGAGAGATAATTTACGTGGTTCAGTGTATGACCTGCATTCACAGGGTAAAGCTCAAAGGGGTACATTGTACTCAATAACTTGATTGCTTACAATCTATAAATCCCTATTTATAGTTGAATAAGTTGATCTATACAAGTAAGCCTAAATTAACTTATATTAAGAAACACAAATTAACCTAGACTAAGAAATATAAATCAATAATATTATATTCAGAATATATTATAACATCCCCTCAAACTCAAAGTGAAAAATTCTGGAAGCTTGAGTTTGAAAATAGAAAACAAATGCTGGTGGTGGAGACTGACGGATGTTGTCAGTGGAGACAAGAGGCTAGCGAGCAGCAGGTAACAGCCAGTGATGAAAACTTACGAACGTTGACTTGAGCTTGAAATTGAAAAATGAATGACCCACTTCTTTCTTTCTTTCTTTTAAATTAACTGATGAAATAAAAGAGGTGTATTATTATATTTTCCATTGAAGGTCAGGAAGTAGCCATATATATATATATATATATATATATATATATATATATATAAAAATCGGTTTTCTGTGTTTGTTACTAGTTAATTCTCATAAAGTGGTATCGGAGCTAAGTTTGCCCGGCCCCCACCATAAAGTCAGTCATGGACTCGTGTCTGTCTGTCAAAATCTCCTTGAGTCGCAGTCGGAGTTCGGAGAAATTCATCGAGTAGAAAAGGGAGTGTTTTAGGGCAGCATTTGACAGCATTTTAATTAGCACAACGCCCTCAGTACGTAGCCAGAAACGGTGCTATATATCATCCTTACAAATAATCACATCCCCAGCAAGTCACCGCCAAAGCATAAACCCAAATCTCCCTGCGCCGCGTCAATCTCTGCACGGTTCAAACGCACCATCCAGCACCACCCCATCTCGGGCAAGATCGTGTAACATCAAAATGAGAAGAAAAAGAGGCTTTTAGTTGTTTGGTTAAGGAGAAAAACAAAAAGTTGGTCAAAAGAGAAGGTTGTTTTTTTAAAGGGCCAAGTGGCAGGTTTTGTGAAAAATAGAGAGAGAGAGAAAAAAAAAGACAAAAAAAAGAAAGGAAAAAGTAGTCGTATCCCTTTAAAGTTTTAATTATTGTACTCGATTAGGATCAACGTGCTCTTTAAATTACTAATTTTGTCAATATTTTTTTTAAATTATTAAACAATGTTAATGTCCATCAATGACAAAAATATTATTCATAAAATTATAAAAATTCTTAAAATTATATAAAATAAAACAAAAACAAAAAATTATTATTATTATTTTTTTAAAAAAAGGAAAAAAATAAAATAAAAAACAAGGTTTTTTCATTTTTTTTAGGGATAATTGCACCGTTGGTCCCTGTGGTATACCATAATTATTTTTCACTTCCTATGGTTTAAAAAGTTCATGGGAGGTCCTCGTGATATGCAATAATTACAAATCGATCCCTGGAGTCAAATTCTGTTAAATTTTTTAACAGATTCCGTTAAATGCCACGTCAGCGACACGTGTCGCCAATAAGATGACGACACGTGTCCACCGTAATAAAAAAATATAATTTTTTTTTTTTAAAAAAAATACTTATTTAAAAAAAAAAAAAAAAAAAAAAAAAAAAACTGAAGGGGCCGGCCACCCCCAGTGGCCGGGGGTGGCCCGAAAGGCCACCCCCTGTGGCTTGGGGGTGGCCGCGCGCCACCCCTGCGGCCACTGGGGGTGGCCGGCTCCTTCAGGTCTTTTTTGTTTTGTTTTTTTTTTTTTTGAATTTTTTTTGAATTTTTTTAAAAAAATAAGTATTTTTATTTATTTTTTAATAAATTTATATATTTTTATTACGGTAGACACGTGTCGCCATCTTATTGGCGACACGCGTCGCTGACGTGGCATTTGACGGAATCTGTTAAAAAATTTAACAGAATTTGACGCCAGGGATCGATTTGTAATTATTGCATATCACGAGGACCTCCCATGAACTTTTTAAACCATAGGGAGTGAAAAATAATTATGGGATACCACAGGGACCAACGGTGCAATTATCCCTTTTTTTTAATACATATTTTGTTTTATATAAATTTCAGTTTGGGCCACCCCTTGGATTTTCACTTTCCTTTCTTCTTCTTCTTCTTCTTCTTTTTTTTTTTTAAAATCTTTCAAAAAAAAAAATATGCAATTGTTTTTTTGTTTTAAAAAAAAAGAAGCAAAATTAGTCCTTATAGCTTACCTGATTTTCAATTAGCTTCCTATGATATCAAAATGAGCTCAGAGAGTCAGAGGTCTCTGGGATATGCAAAAAAAAAAACAAATTACTCACTGCAGTCAAATTCCGTCAAATACTTAATGGATTCTGTTAGTGTGTCACATCAGATAAAATGACGACACGTGTCATTCTTAATAAAAATAATAAAAATAAAAATATAAAATATATAAAACTACAAAATTAAAGAAATTAAAATCTTAAAAATTATTATTTTAATTTTTTAAAAATAGAAATAGGAAAGAAAAAAGAAGAAGAAAGAAGAAGAAGAAGAAGACTAAAAAATTAAAGAAATTAAAAGCTTAAAAATTATTATTTTAATTTTTTAAAAATAGAAATAGGAAAGAAAAAAGAAGAAGAAGAAGAAGAAGAAGAAAGGGGGCACCCCTTGGGCTGACGAGTCCATACAAATATAATAACAATAATTTCTAATAACCACTTGGTAAGAGTTCATACAAACCTCAACTAAAATATGCTTCGATGAATAACCAAAACTCCAATAAGACTCATTGAATGGAATGAGTTCAATTCGGCTAGGCTAGAAACAGAAAGTGAATAAATTAAACCATTTGACCATTTGGCCAATAAGAAAAGGGTGTTAGCAATTGCAATTAGAGATCACTTATTTGTACACACTCGATCACATTTGGTGTGAGATTTATGCATATGGAATAAGTCTTATATATATGGGTCTCACATCAAATGTAAATGTGTGTACAAAGTATTTTTAAATATTATTTGCCTTGCAAAACGAGTGGCTAGGACTGTCCAAACTTGTCTGAAGCTATGCAAAATTCATAAACAGTAAATAGCAGAGACTCAAAGAGAACGATTTTGATCCATCCAGAAGGAATTGGTCCTTCCTGACCCAGACATAGTATTTTGGATTGGGGACATCTTTTACCATCAGCATCAGGTAAAAAACTTGGTGGGCAGGGGTTTGTCCCATCCACAATGCCCATAACATTGTGACTCTTCAAAATTGGAACAATCTGGGAGAGCCGTTGCATGTAAGTGGTTTCAGTCAATTTGATAATATGGGAATAGTTTGGCGGTGCAAAAGAGAGAGCAGAGTTGGTGGAAGAAGATGAGGCCGGCCATTAGATAGTGAAAACTAGAAAGCATAGAACAGGTGTTAGCTTAATTAGGCCGTCTCTGATACCATGTAAAGTTTCAAATGACTTTGTAATTTATCTCAACGAATTATACAACACCGTCCATCAACTTATATACAAAAAGAGGTTTCTAACGGTTACACATGAATATACATAGGTTACACAAGAATTTATGAAATAGTTATTGTTCACGGCTTCACGCATCACTGTTCACACAACTGACACAAGATAAGGCTTCAGAGAGAGGGAACGTACGTCTTTGTGGGCGTTATTGCTTTGTCTCTTTACTTTTCTACAGAAGTAACGCTTGGCAAGTTTATTGATGTTCCACAATATTCTGTGGGGCTATTGTTGAGGAGTAATGTTACACATCATCTCCTTGTCCTCCTTTTGTCATCCCAAAATTGATGTGGCTCTTAAAATCACCATTGAATTTTTGATATATCACTCTTGGATTTTGATCCAACGGTGATTTTAAGAGCCACATCAATTTTGGGGTGACAAAAGGAGGACAAAGGGATGATGTGTAACATTACTCATTGTTGAGTTTGACTGGTTGCTAAGTTGTAGCATTTGTATACAAATGCTATTTAATGGTGTGGAGAGAGGTTTACTAACAGTACCCTCAACCCAATAATTCTCGAGATGTGAGACATTGTTACTTCAAGACACAATTTTTAATCATTTTTGTCATCGTAACAACTTTTACTTTTAACTTTTTTTTTTTTAAAAAAAAAAAAAAAACTAAAGCTAGCTGGGGACTATCTTGCCATATGGGCAAGATGGTCAAAAGTTGTGTCTTAATGTGACAAAATATCATATCTCATAATTCTGCCCACGAATTTTGTATTGGCCATCTTACTCAAACCAGCAGTAGATTGATATATTGTGTCATTGAAAGATATCATCAATGACTAGACATTTGGGAATGATTTTACAAGAATTACAGTGGAAATCAACACAATAATCTTCCAACAATTGCTTCCACAATTCGGCCAACAAGAGAGAAATCCAACTAAAACTAAACTCCAAAATCACAACCACATAAATTCCGCTTACGGTCGTGAGAGAGAGAGAGAGAGATAGTACCTTGGTGGGATAGGTAAAGGCGTGGTCTGCATGAATTTGAGAAGATCGAGAAAGAGAGGGAGAGCGGCATAGGATTAGAACCTAGACGAGAGAGAGAGAGAGAGAGAGAGAGAGAGAGAGAGAGAGAGAGAGAGAGAGAGAGAGAGAGAGAGAGAGAGAGAGAGTCACTAAGAGCGGCTGCATTTAGAAGCTTAAGGATGGTTGAGTTAGACGAAAGAGAGAATACGTTTAGGTTCTGTTAAAGGAGTGGCTGAGTTTTTTTTTTTAAAGATACAAGTTGATGGGTTAACCCGCGGGTTAAGCGGGTTGACCCGTTTGACACAATTAACCCGTTTATGACTCAAACCGTTTTAACATAGACAGGTCCATAGGGTCATTCACATTAAGCTCTTTTATGTTATTCTTTTTGGGTCTATTCTTATTATTGATGGGGCAGGAGGATGATTATTAATACTTAATTATCTATTAACTCATATAATAATAATAATATGTACAAAGTCAAACTCATTACATATCATGTTTTTACCTCTCTTTTTTATTTTATTTATTTATTATTATATATTTTTTTAAAAAAAAGAAAGATATTTCATTTCAACTTTAACTGTATAGGCTGTAGCCAACATAATCGTAAAGCCCATGAAGGGGTTTTTTTTTTTTTTTTTTTTAAGTTGCCCGTGAAGGAAACTTTTGATAAGAAAAGAAAAGAATAAACATTTTCATAAGTCACAAAAACAAAAACCGCAAATTGACTAGTTCAACATACTTGAAAGGGTGGAAAAAAAACGAAAACAAAAGAAAAGAAGGTGTGTTTGGTAAATTACTTGTAGTTTTTTTTTTCAAAAAAATAAAATAATAAAAAGTGATTAATGTGATATAAAATTAGGGCTGGCAAAATAGGTATCCGACACGAACTGCGACCCGTTTAAGCTAGACCCAAACATGACTCATTTATATTAACGGGCCGGAGCTCCAGACACGACACGACACGGCAATTTTACAGGTCACTCGACACAACCCGTAAAACCCGTTTAGCATAATGGGTTGAATCGGTTTGACACAACCCGTTTAGCTTAAAAGTGCTTTTTTTTCTTTTTTTTTTGAGTGTTTAAACGAAATAATAATAGTTTTTTTTTGGCATAATGGAAGAAAGTGAAAGATGAAATGTGTCTCCATGTCGATTGCTATGTTAGTGGCCCTAATCCCTTGCTAGACCTGGCAGCAGAGTTTAATACCACATATTCTCAAAGATGAATGTATGGCTATCATCTATCCAACAATTATGTTTTATGTTAAAATTCTCCTTTCCACATAAAAGGAGAATGCAAACTTTTCCTCATTGCTTCAGCAGTTCAGCTCATCCATTAATTACAAAGCATTTATACTAATAACACCACTAAGACTAAGACTTGACAAGCCATTTTTCGAAACAAATTAAAATGCTATAAAAATGGAAATCAACTATTAACATACCGATGTGACATTGGCGGAAAAGAGAGAGAGACGGGGAGAGCGTTGCGATGTCGGCAGTCAACAGCGAGCACTGAGTGGAGAGCAGAGACTAGAGAGACCGAGAGAGAGAGAGCATCGACTCGAGTGGGTCCAGGCGTCCAGCGGGACTGCGGGAGAAGAAGACCCAAACCCACTAATTTCGTGTCGTGTTCGTATCGAATTGTCGGGTCGTGTCAAAATTGCCTGCCCTATATAAAATAGAAAGAAGTTTTGATTATTTTTTTTTAAGAAAAAATAAAAAGGGTGGTTAAAAAATAATTAATGTGATATAAAAAATAAAAAAAATTATTAAAAAGTAATTGATGTAATATATAAAAAAATATAATATTTTGAAATTGGCAAAGGGAAGGGTAAGGGGAAGGTGGTTTCCAAACAGGGTCAAGTTTTCTTCAAATTGAATTGGTTTTATAGTAAGCAAGTGCAAAGGCATTGATCAACCTTCTCCCTCTCACACAAACATGGTGTCTCTGCCTCCGTTGGTGTAGAGCTTGAAGGATCTATGCTTGTGGAGGACGTCCTCAATGCTTTTTGGTGGAGATCTCTAAGAATAGCCATTCAACTATCTCACAGTATTTAGGTAGCAATCCAATTCAACATTTAAATCAGTTATTGTTTAGAAAAAAAATAAAAAATCTAAGAATTGGTTTGGACTACTGCGTCAATATTGTGAGATAAATATGGTTTCTAACATTTCTCTATATTTTACGTTTTATATTTTCTTTTTTCTTTTTATATTAAAGGACACGTGTCACAATATTATTGGTGATGACATGACGTAGTAACATACTTCGTTTAATTTGAAAACATGTCTAAGGATCTATTTATGTTTTGTGCTTGAGAGATGCTAGATACTATAACTCTATCAGACAAGGTTGGCATGACACTCTCAAATAATTCTTGGATTAATCATTGTTAAATAATAAAAAAAAAAGATTAAATAGTTGATTTGGAGTGTCACGTCACCATTATCGGACAATTGTAGAATTAAAATGTTGTATCTAGAGCATTGCTCTTGTTCCTTATCCCATGAAGTTTCCTATCACTTTTTAAACTCTAGAAAATTATTTACAACTCAATTACTACAACTTTTATTATAAAGTCATTCACAAACTAATATAACAATTTATATTGATAAAATAATTAAGAGAAATTAATAAATTAATTTTTTTTTTATTTCTATTTCAACAAATATAAAATGTAACATCAATTTGTAAATTAATTTATAGCAAAAGTTACAATAGCCCTCTATTTAAAAAAAAGGGGGGAGGGGGGAGAAAAAAACTTTATTTAACCTTCCGAATTGTTGTTGCTTTTACAATTAATTTCTTAAACTTCAAAAGTTCTCACTTTAGTATATCAAACTTTCAATTTTTTTTTTTTTTTTTTTTTTTTTCAATTTCATCCATCTGTTAGGATTTTTTTATTAAATCATTTCAAAATTTCAAAAATACCTATTTTTTTTTTTAAAAAAAGAAATAATTCTTTTTCAAAAACTAAGGCGTGAGTATTTTTATAAATTTTATTAAATCTTGATCGATGCCTAAATTCTTGCAAGTTTTTTTTTGTTTTTCCTTAAAAAGAAGAGGGGTATTTTGGAAATTTACATACCTCGCTGTTAGGATTTTCTTAGCAGATGGGTGAAATTGAAAAGAAATTGAAAGAAGAATAAATTAAATTAAGAGTTTTTAAAGTTTAGAAGAAGTTAAAAATGTGAATGAATGTTAATACGGTTAAGTATATGAATAATGATTTATTGCCACCTAAAGATACAACTTTTCACCACCTTGCTTATGTGGCAAGGTGGTCCCCCACTACTTTTTGAATTTTTTTATTTTTTAAAAATAAATTAAGGTGGAGGACCACCTTGCCACATAGGCAAGATGGTGAAAAGTTGTATATTTAGGTGGTAGTGAATCATTACTCTAAGTATATATATATAGAATAATGATTCAATGCCACCTAAATATACAACTTTTCACCACCTTGCCTATGTGGCAAGATGGTCCCCCACTACTTTTTGAATTTTTTTATTTTTTAAAAATAAATTAAAGTGTGGACCATCTTGCCATATAGACAAGGTGGTAAAAAGTTGTATATTTAGGTGGTAGTGAATCATTACTCATATATATATATATATATATTTAAAAAAAAAAAAAAAGAAAAAAAAAAAAAAAACCGTAGAAGTCCAGGGTGGAGGTGAAAGACTAGGATAGGACGCCAAAAGCAAAATCACCCGCACAAGTGAAACATCCACATGCAAACAAGCCGATGCCACACGCCCACCCCACCCCAACACGTGCACTCCCGCGCCCATGCGTCGGACTGCCACAGCCTCTTTCCTTTTTCCAACTACATAACAAGTTGCTGCAGACTGGAGCCAACAACCAGTCAATTTCAAGTACCATTCCACCTTCAACTACCAATTCTTCTTCTTCTCCTCCCTCCCACCTGATTTTCCACCCTCTGGAAAACATATATATACATTCCAATTTCCAACGCAAACATGGTGTTCCACAACTTATTAGCAAAACGACAAGGTAGTTGCAGTGAAGACGACATGGCGCAGCAGAGCTCCGGTGTCGGTTACCTGAGGCCTATGCTTCACCTGCTAATTCCACTGTGCATTCACTGGGTCGCCGAGGAAATGACCGTTTCTGTTCTTGTTGACGTCATCACTGCCGCTCTCTGTCCCGAAGACGAAACCTGCACTGAAGCTATTTATATTAACGGTCTCCAACAAACGGTAACGCATTCTTTCTCTGTTTTCGTTTTTTGTTTGTTTCAGGAGAAAATTGACAAAGAGAACGAGTCAGCTTTCCAGAGACCCGGGATCAAATTTTATATATAAAAATAACGAAACGAGGTTGTTGAATTTGGCGTTTTGTTGTTGGTCTTTGACCTGTTTTAGTTGTTTTATAGAAACCGAGAAACTGAAAGTCAAAGGAGTTGAAAACGTCGTTTAGTTCTTCCAGTTCCAGAGGTTTATTTGCAAAGAACAGAGTTTTGCTTTTACAAAGAAAACTTCAATTGTAGCACTCCCTCATTCGATTAGAGATCTTCGAATTTCCTTTATTTTCTTTTCTTCGTTTTCTCGGAAATCAAACATGTTCTGCTCTTATAATTCTGGATTCGATTTTGGGTAACATGACTCTGGAGATCATCGTAGGAGTAGTGTCTTTCTTTTCTCTTTTCCACATCGGGAGTTTGGGACGAACAACAATTTGGGTTTTTTTTTTTTTATTCATTTCATGTTTCATAGAATGAAGATTTCTGAAATTTTCTCTGTAATTTGCCTGCGTTTTCTTAGATACCAAACACTCCCAGAAAATTAAATGGCGAAAAAAGAAAAAAGAAAAAAGGTCCCGCATGTTTTACAATAATTTTCCTGGAAGTCATCGTGATTGCTGCATTTTGTTTTCTCTGATGTTTTAAGCAATTTGAGATGGATGTGATGTTAATTTCTTCCTAAAAACTGTCAATATCAACTTTTGCTTTTACTTTAAGAGCTGAAGTGATTAGAGAATAGTGTAGTGTCTTGAATCAACGTCATTGATAATGTAAATTTGATAAAACTTCCCATAAAGTTGATATACACTTCTCCTGCTTTCCTTTTGGATAATCATAATATTGGTGACAAAGCCGGTGGCTTATATTTTAAGTATCTTTTCAAATCATCACCTAATTATCACCCAATTGATAATCTTTCTCCCAAGATTTCAGTTATGCACAGTACAAATACCTGGGGTTCCTTATAAATTTGGAAAAAGAAAAAAAAATATTAATGATATTTTTTAAAATTTTAATTTTTTTTTTTGGTTTTTTTTTCCTCCTAATTTTGGGTTTTAAATTTTTTATTTTATTTTAATAAAAGTATTTTTTGTCATTAAAGGACATGGACAGTTTTAGATAGTTTGAATGAGACATTATTCCTGATAATTTGAAGAAGGATCTGAGGTTTTCGGTATATTTTAGGAGGAGCAGGAAGTGTGCAAAATGATTCACCTGGGGTTTCTCTACTAAATAAATTTCTTATCCACTCTATAAAGAAAATAACTTCTATTCGGTGGTGGCAAAATCCACCACCTTTTTGCCCACCAATAGCAAGCTGACAAATCAGCATGAAACAAAAAAAACACAAAAATGTAAGTGTAGGCAAAAACACCGGATCATCCTCCTTCCTTCCAAAAATCCTCCTCCCAGCCACTGCCCCACACGGCCAAGCCGGACCTCGAGCTCGGCGGCAACTCCACGGCCGGATCGGCAACTCCACGGCGTCGGAACTCGAACGGATCGGCAACGAACGGATCGGCAACCTGGGGGTGGCCTGGCTGGTGTTCCGACCTCGAGCTCGGCGGCAACTCCACGGCGTCGGAACTCGAACGGATCGGCAACGAACGGATCGGCAACCTGGGGGTGGCCTGGCTGGTGTTCCGACCCGGTGTTCCGACCTCGAGCTCGGCGGCAACTCCACGGCGTCGGAACTCGAACGGAACTCGAACGGATCGGCAACGAACGGATCAACAACCTGGGGGTGGCCTGGCTGGTGTTCCGACCCGGTCGGTGGCAGCGGGTCCATTACGGGCGTTGGCGGCGTGGTCTGGCTTGGGCGGTGCCGGCGTGGTCTGGCCTGGGCGGTGCGGCGGCGTCCGGCCTGGCTGTGGCGGAATGTCGGCTTGGGCATGGACGGAATCCTGTGTTTCAACAACAATTGAAATTTCTGAGTTTTTTTGGTTGAGATGACGTGTCAAAATGTAATTGGTGGGCAGAAAACAAGGGTTCTGGTACGAATGATTAACTTGTCCATTTCCAAATAAATAAATCAGCCCCCATCTTATGGACGTTTCTAAAGAAATTAATGTAAAATTGTCTATCCTATTAGCATATATATATATATATATATATATATATATATATATATATATATATATATATATATATATATTTTTAATTAAGCTATTTCACGTGATTAGCAAATTCTGTGCGTGGATGATTGGATAGAGTCAAACCTATTCGGTCTAAGACTCTAAGGTGATGGGTCGGATCCTTTTAGGTCTTTTGACTCATGGGTTATGCATCAACATTCACTTCAGGGACAAGGACCAGCAGAACCCAGTAAAAGGTTTAAAATCTATTTGTGGATATTGCTTCATTTGAATTTCCTCATTTTTTTTTCTTTTTAAAAATAAAAAATAAAATAAGGATAAGTGGGATTCTAGGATACTCAATTGAGATAGGTTGCTTAAACTCTAAACAGCCTCAGTGAAGGATATGACAAAATTAGCTAAATGTCTTATGGTTTAAGCTAATTGGTATCATATGATTTATGAAAGAAAGATGTTACTTGATAATATAGGGTTTGGCCAATAGTCAATTTTGAGTAGTATAATTAAAATCCTGAATACTCTGATGATTGAGTGGATTTCAGCAGTAGCTAATTGTTCCTTTGTCCTAATATTGAATTTTGTTTATAAATTGATATTAAGTATACATTTTTATTTGCAGATTGTTGGAATTTTCAAGATGGTGATACTTCCACTTTTAGGTCAGCTTGCAGATGAGTATGGGCGTAAACCAATGCTCCTTCTTACTATATCTACTTCCATATTCCCTTTTGGTATGTTTTCTTTCAACATTTTTCATTATATTGCAAGTTAAATATATATATATATATATATAAAAATTCATCTAAATTTGAGAATTATTGAAATGAAATCCCAAATATATTCCTATTTATATCTTGTGTGTCAGTGTCAATCGTTTCCTTATCTAAGTGTTCTTGTTGAAATACATATTTTTTAGTACAGATAACGACATAACGCTAATGGATTAGATTGTTGTCACTTAAATTGTTTAGGGATAAAGTTGAAATTGCTTAAAATTCATGGAAGAAATTCAACCTTTGGCAATTAGTAAAGTGTATTTCAGGCTTACTTTCTTTCTTTTTCAGTGATGCATATGATTTTGCAGACACAGGATGCCCCATTTTGCATGAAACATGTGCATCTAGAGGCAAAAATGATTTGTTGTTGCAACTTAGAATTCATTTAAAGCATGCCTTCGCTTCAAGTTAATCACATTTGTTTTCTATGACTGTCAAGATCATGATCATCATGTGAATTTACAATCGATCGTTTCGCTGCGTTTCTTGTTTCAGCTTTACTTGTCTGGAATCAGTCTAAGGAATTTGTATATGCTTACTATGTGCTTCGTACAATATCATATATTTTAAGTCAAGGGAGTATTTTCTGCATTGCTGTTGCTTATGCGGTAAGAGTTATTCCTTGGTGTTTGAAAATTAGGAAGAGCGAATATTAGGGGTCACATTTTCCCTTCCTCTGGCAGGCAGATGTTGTTGATGGCAGTAAGAGGGCTGCAGCTTTTAGTTGGATTACAGGTCTTTGTTCTGCTTCGCATGTCTTGGGAAATCTGCTAGCACGTTTTCTTCCCGAAAAGTACATTTTTCCGGTATGTGGTGGTGTAACTTCAGCATTATCCGTAAGATCTTTATTCTGCCATCCTTTTCTCTTATTGATCATTTTACTAATTAAGCTTTTTGTTTCAGGTTTCAATTGCGCTCTTGATTTTTTGTCCAATTTACATGCAATTCTTTATGGTTGAGACAGTTAAATTGGCTCCACATAGGGACCAAGATTCAGCTTGCTTGACTGGGACGATTAAGGTTCTCCATAATCGATACAAATCAATGAGGGATGCTGCAACAATAGTTATTACCAGGTAGTTCTTTCTGTAACTAAGACAACTTAAAATGTTCTTATCCTGTTTTACTTGCATACCATTTCTGGAATCTATTAGGCAGTCTTTTTGTGCCAATCTCTTTTAAATGCAAAACATTATATTGGACATTCTCTTTGGCTATGAGAGCTTCCTTTTTCTTTTACAGTCCAACACTAAGGGGCATTTCTCTTGTTTCCTTCTTCTATGAGTTGGGAATGTCTGGCATTACAGGTGTCTTAATGGTATGTGCTCTATTAATTTATGATTTAATCTGAATAACCTTATCATTTGAATTATTTTTATTAATAAACCTCTGATATGGACAGTCATGAGTGGGAGTCAAATAAAACTCAGATATGCTCCCTTTGCTTGGAGTAGGGGATTTATTATTTTCACAGTAAGAAATTTACAGCATTTTGGAACAGCACCTGTGTTTCAATTTATGCCAAACTCATCTTTTTTTTTTTTAGGAACAAAATGTTCTTTCTGAGTTTTCATAGTCGTTTCAGTCACAATCTTAGGACAAATAATCTGAAAAAAAAGAAAAAGAAAAAAGAAAAAAACTTGTATGCAACAGAGAGATTATTGGTAAAGTTATTTTTGTTTACAGATTAGTAAGCCAAAATCTGACTGGCAAGTATCAGCAGTTGGCAGATGAATAAACTAGTTAAAAGAAAAAATAAACAAGGAGAGACAAAGATATCCATCAAACAATTTAGAGTACCTTGTTGAAGTAGGATTTGTTCAAGGGGGTTATTCCGGTGATAGATAGTAATCCTAATGCTTAAAATATACATACAAAGATGTTCACATTTGAAGAACATATTTCAAACATTTGAGATTTAAGTAGAATATGTAAGGGTGGAAGGAATAGAAGGTTAAATTAGGAGACTTAGAGAAGAAGCCCTAGACCATAGAGAAGTCAGGGAGTTTGAACTAGAGCAGTCATGACTTGGTTGAGCACACATGTCCTGAACCCACCAAATCAATTTATGACTTTGGTGGAGGAACTCGCTCAGAAAAGGCAGTGTGAGAACTGTGATAGCTGCAGACTTTGGAGGGAATATCGAACCAAAGGGTTTCCTCAATCTTTAGTATAACACAAGACATTGTGATGCAGACATCTTGTTATTTTTTCCTCTGTTTACTGGTGCTACATCACATTGCTTAATCAATTTATCTGCTCATAAGATAACTGTGGCAACCAATCCATTCAATTGAATCATGATAATTTATGAAACAGTGTTTACTTCTTCTTTTTTTCCTTTTTTTTGTTAATTCAACGACTTAATGTTAATGTGACTATCTGTGCAGTACTATCTGAAGGCTGTTTTTGGTTTTGACAAAAATCAATTTTCAGAAATTCTGATGCTGGTCGGAGTAGGTTCAATTTTTTCTCAGGTAAAGTCTATTATGGAGCTTATGTTTTCCTTCCATTTACTTAAGTAGTTCGATATACCTTGATAGTGAAGATTGTGATTTTACTAAAATCTGGAGATTGTGACTTATCCCTATGTTTAGATCAATCTTCACCTATCAGTCAAGGCAGCATATGAAATATCGTCCTGTATATATACTTTTATTTAATTATTTTCTGCAAGAGTTTTTCTCTAAATCTTCTGCTTGATTGATCAGAAGCTATCAAAGAAAAAAATCCTACGTTGATATTGTAACTATAAAATTGAAAATTTTAATTCTTGATAGAAAAACAGTTCCAAGGCGTAGTTGTTTTTTAGTAATGAAAATATTCTTTGGGGTATTTATTTTTTCTAATAAATAAATGAAGTTAAAGTTTATCTTATTAACTTTTAGAAGCACTATGTCTGTTATTACTCATAATTGCTTATAGTTCTTTCAAAGTCCTTGAAGTTGAGAGTACTGCACATACATCAGCACACATATTTTTGTCCTTCATCAATAGTTTACATTGTAACTATATCATGTTCATGTTGAGCATGGTGCTTTTTAGATGATTTTTTTACAATCCTTGAGGAATTTCTCATCCTATAATATATATGGTTTTGTGGTTTGCTTCCAGATGTTGGTGCTTCCACTAATCAACCCATTGGTTGGAGAGAAAGTGATATTGTGCATGGGTTTACTTGCATCAATAGCTTATGTAAGTCACCTTAATTTGTTAGTCCTCACTAACCAAACCACCCCACAAAAAAGAAAAACACTAATGGTGGCTTTTGCTGTGCAGGCATTATTCTATGGCCTTGCTTGGGCTGCATGGGTATGTACATACTTGATGTATCTGTTACATAGTTCTTTCCTAAATCTGTTTCATGTTTGCAAGAAAGATTTTAGCATAATGATTTCAGGTCTTGATGTTTCTATTTTCTTACATGATTTATGGCTTATTGATACATAGTTGGTAGCTTTGAATGTATTAAACTTTGGAATCTACTTGGTACAAGATAAATATTGAGTATACCTTTCTGTGCTCCAAGTATTTTCGTTTGCATGCAGCAAAATTGATTGTTTTTTTTAGAAAGATCTGGTGGTCAGAGAAAGCATAGTGATCGATAGTCATCGCAATTCTTTCTTTTTCTTCTCTCTTTTTTTTTTTTTTAAAAAAAAAATTCCATTCCACCTTTTGGATTTTAGAACCAGTCATGTGTTCATTATAGCTTGGTAAAAGCAAATACTAAAACTTCTTAGTTGTGTTCATCTTCAAGTATGGATTAATTTTTCTTATCAAGCAGAAATAATGCGACATTACAACACTGCAGGTAGCATACCTGAGTGCCTCATTTAAAGTTGTTGTTGTCCTTGTAAGACCTTCTGTAAGTATTGGAAGTCTCTGTTTTTCTTCTTTTTTTTTCTTCTTCTTTTCTTATAGAAGTATCTAACAAACATTCAATGGGATTGTTCACTTCACAATTCAATTCTAATGGTCTTTCCATTTTGCTATCAAATTCTTGATATGCAGACTTATGCCATCATTTCAAAAGCATCAAGCTCAAACAATCAGGTATGAAAAACGCCTATGATCCATTACCTTAACACTCCATAGTTATGGATTCTTTTTCCTGATTAATTAGGATTTCCACCCAAAAAGCCTGTACTATGCTTACTGCTGAAAGAGGAAAATTTGGTTTCTATGTCTTCATAATTTGATTGGTTGTATCGTCTCATAAGTGACATAATTGATCTGAACTTGAGTTTTATTTCAAATTAAAATTTGAACTGAATTTTTAAAAAACCGAGGCAATTCACTTGTAGTCAGTGCAAATCAGTTTAAGCTTGACCCCTGTATGAGTTTTGAGTCTAATGAGGTGAGCTCCAGGCATATTCATGAGTTTAGACCAATTTTTCTACTGCATTCACTTGATTATTGAATGGAAAACTTCATTGGGGTGGAAGATGTAAAACCAATTATTCTGTGCATTTAGAGTTCTTTAGTGACATTTTAAAAAACTAGTTAACCTTTTGATGTGTATCCTCTATTGTTTTTACAGGGAAAAGTACAGGGATTTATCGCTGGTGTGGAATCAATAGCCAGTTTGTTGTCACCACTTGCAATGAGTCCATTAACTTGTGAGTGAAGCAAGTCATCTTTGTTAAGTGAATGTTACAACTATTTGGTCTGTATTTCTAACTAGTTAAATTGTTTTATCTCAGCATGGTTCCTATCTACCAGTGCTCCATTCAACTGCAAAGGTTTCAGCCTCATATGTGCATCCATATCTATGGTGAGCATTTACTTTCTCTCTCTCTCTCTTTTTTTTTTTCTTTCTCTCTCTCTCTCTCTCTCTCAACTAACTTTTCATTTTCATTTCCTCAGGTTATTGCTTTATGTTTGCTTGCTTCCTTAAACCTGATATACCCTCAAGTCATGACTCTGAGGATGAAATTGAAGCACCACTTCTAGAGTGATGGATTGACAATCACTTGATTGCATGTCCCATGTAAAATGTTTTTTTCTTGGCGGATGATGTAAATATGTGGCGTCCCTTGAGTAATGTTGTAATTATGTTAGTGCAAATAAAATTTTAGTATTCATTTTTTCTTTAGAAAGCTGTACTCTTCTCTCTGCATATTTCTTTCCCATTTTCATCTTTTGCCTTATTTTATAATAATAATAATAATAATAATAATAATTGTTAGAATATACAGAAAATATAATATAAATATAATATCTTTAGATTCATGGACAAATTTCTACAATAATATAATAATAATAATAATAATAATAATGTGAATGATGAATAAGGCTTGACTTTTCTGGAATCGAATTAATCTTTCTTCCTCCATAAAAATGGGATAGAAGTTGAGGTCGTATACGTTTATGAAACTACACTACAAAAAAACCCTAGTTTTGAGTTGCTTTATTGAGTTGTTTATGGGCAAAAAAATGACTCCAATTATTTTAAGTTGTTTTAATAGTGCGGTTAGAAACGACTTAATACATAGGGTTTGGACTTTGGGTTAAAGTCGTTTTACTGTTCAAACAACTTCAATATTTGGAGTGGTTTTAGTTGCAAAACGACTCCAATGTGAATAAAATAATTAAAAAAAAAATTATGAGAATTTTATTGGAGTGCTCCAACGCAGGACACCTGCACTCCTCGAGTCTCCTGCGTTGGGTACACGAGAATTAAGTGAATTGTATAAAAAAAGTTTAAAATTCATGGAACAATAGAAACTCATAACATTAATTATGTGGGAAAGCTAATTTCAAGAATAATGAATTTAACATTCACATTTTAACCTAAAACCCAAACCAATCACATGATTTCCATGCTCTATTAACAATGGGCGTCATGAAAATGCAAATGAAAGGTATGAATTTTACCTCATACAACGAAAACCATTTCTTCTTCTTCTTGTTCTCTCTTATGGGCTAGATCTCTCTGATATCTCTTGAGTTGTGGGAGAAGAAACAAAAATAAGGAGAGGGAGAAGAAAATGTGGGAGTAATAAGGGGAAAGAAGGGTTTTATTTTTCAAAAAAAAAAAAAAATGAATTTAAAGTCATTTTTGTAAGTGATTTTAAATGGTTAGAGTCATTTACTATTCAAAAATCTCTAATTTAAATTTAGAATCGTTTGAACAGTAAATGACTTTGAATATAGAATCGTTTACTATTCAAACGATTCTAAATCTAAATTTAAAGTCATTTGAATAGTAAATGACTCTAACTATTTAGAGTTTTTTTTACAACAATGACTCTTAACCCAAGCGACACTAAATTTCTTATTTTTTGTAGTGTGAGTAACTTACATATTGAAAACAAAAATGAGATCAAGATTGACGAACGCAACCATATTTGTTGATTTCGGTAAATTAATTTGGCAATTACAAAATTTGGTAAATTTTGAAAAATTAATGTTCAAGCCATTTTTTGGGGGCAAAATTCAAAATTTATTGATAACTTGGATCAAATTAAAAGGGTAAACGGTAAACCCACATTTGACTTTTACTTTACATTGAATACCGAAAAGAGTATTATTATTATTTTTATTTATTTTTTTAAAATTGTGAACACGGAAAAGAAAAAGTTGTTGAAATTATATTTTAATGGTTTAGAAAAAGAGAAAAAGAAAAAGGAAAAATTGTTTGAAAATATGAATTAAATTGAATATAATTCAAAATTTATGTTTGGGTGATAGTGGTTTTTCTTTGTGAAATCAAGGGATTGGGAAAAAAAAAATTGGGTTGGGTTGATTTTTTATTTTTTATTTTTAGTTGGGTAATTGAGTTGGGTTGCAAGTCATGGATTTTTTTATTTTTTTATTTTAAAAAAATCTAACAGAGTTAAAAAAAAAATAAAATAAAAAAATATGTTACATCCAGATTCCAGACTAGCCCAGATTCTCTCTTTGGTCTGAGATTCACAGGGAGGCCAGTACCGACCATGACCCCCAATAAACTTAAAAAGAAAAAAAGAAAAAAAGAAAAAAAAAGAAAGAAGATTTTTAAGGAGAACTCTTGAAATAAACAAGACATAAAAGCTGAGAGATAAATAAGAGATAAAAGGAGTAAGGCATAAAAGCCGAGTGTAGTTTGCCATCAAACCATAAGCGCAGCAGCTATGGAAATTTTATCTCCCTCAGCCACAATCACAAAACCCCATATACTTCCAAGCAAAGCTTACAAAACCCAACCCCAAAATCCCACTATAAACATCAAATTCTCCAATCCACCAAACAAAAGGAACCGCCTTTATCTCTCTTCTTCTAATTCTTCTTTCGTTTCTTTTTTATGTTTCTCTACTGCAACAAGTGCAACTTCAACATCAACTACAAATACATTAACTTCCACTTCCCTTTCTTTGTCTTTCACTCCGTGTGACAACCACCATTGGCTGGTGGTCATGGAGGCTCCTCCACAAGGTGTCAATTCCAAACCAGAAGTTATTGACTACTACGTTAAGACCTTAGAAAGAGTTTTGGGCAGGTGGGTATGTTTCATTTTTTTCACATTTGTAGTGTTTATTTTTGGTCTGAGTTCTGCTTTGGTTGTGGTTTTGAACAGTGAGAAGGACGCTCAGATGTGTATATATGATGCTTCTTGGGATACCCAGTTCGGCTTTTGCTGTGACATTGATGAAGAAACTTCCCGCGAGCTCTCCGGTAAGTTTATAGTCATTTTCACTTGTTTTGATTCGATTCTAGTTTGCACTAGACCCAATCATCTGATTGAGCTTCAATTCTGTATCATATTGGTGCTTTAGTTTTGTGTTTGGTGAGAAACTGAAATTGTGAGACGCATTAATGTTCAATCAGTGTCTTGTAGGTTTGCCGGGGGTTTTATCGGTTAGGCCTGACCCAGATTATAGTTCTGTTAAAAAAACATATAGTTCTTCAAGCATTCAATCAAGTAATCTATCAAGCTCACAAATTGGAAATACTGTGTTGTTTCCTGTGGGGAATACCAAACACTGGCTTGTTCGAATGGCCATGCCGGGGGTTGGAGTTGTTACGAAGGCTCAAATGGTCGATTATTATGGTCAAACACTGACCAAGGTTTTGGGGAAGTAAGTAAACAACGTTTGAGCTTCTCTTTTTTCCCTTGTTATATTTGATTGTGCCATTTCCAACAGAGCATCACTTTGTTCTCTACACCCTAAAATTGGAATAATAATTTTTTTTTTAGTGAGAAGGATGCACAAATGTGTATATATCATGTTTCTTGGCAGTCAAACTTTGGTTTCTGTTGTGAACTTGATGATGAATGTGCACGGGAACTAGCTGGTTAGTATTTGCTTTTACCCTCTCTATCTGCTACATTTGTGATATTGATATATTTTGTTGGTAGAAGATGAATGCTTCCATATGGTGCAGGTGTACCTGGTGTTTTATCTGTTCAGCCAGACAAGAATTTTGAGTCAGAGAATAAGGATTACGGAGGTTTTTCCCTTTGTTTTATTTAAGTGCAACCTTTTTCATTTAATAGTATTTGCAATTCTAACCTTAGAGCAGATATAATATATCATCCATGTCTTTGCTAGCTTATAATCTTACTTCTCTCTTTGAGCATGATTGTATATATTGAAATATTGAGTTCAGAGTTATATTAAATATGAGCTAATTAATTTCATGCACTCTTTTTTTCTTTTTTGAAAGAAAGTAAATAACAGTAGCGCTATGTAACTTAAGCATGCGTAGTTGTGTCAGTGTCATAACGAAATTGTGTTTTAGAGATGATAATGCTTAATTAACCAAATTGTTTGTGCAATGAAATTGTATAGTGGATGAAGTTCTTTGTAGCATAGATGAGTCTTTTCCTTGGTTCAACTCATGCTTTGGACTTGGGAAGACTTAGCAATGTGGCTGAGCATGGCCTTGCAATGGAATGCACACAATCTAAATTAATGACTTAATAAAAGTGACTGAAATTTGATGCAGGCGGTGAAGGTTGTGAAATGAGCTTCTTTTTTTTTTTTTTTTTTTTGATGAAGGAGTAAATCTTTCATATATCAACAATGAAGTACAATGCACTCTAGCTATTTTTAGCTAGATACTCCAGGAAACAAACAAGTTTCCTAAACACTAAAACTTACTAACCCAAATTATACACCACTTAACAGCAAATCTCCACAAAACAGAAACCAAAGAATCTGTACACCTGCTAAACTCAACAAAACAGAAGCAGAGCCTAACAGTCCCTATATTTGCTGCCAACAAACTGCCCCCATATCTAAACCGATATCTAGCATAGCAATTAAGCCAAAAAGGCTTCAATAGAAACAACCTGCAGCAACTTCAGAATCCTGCAGCACCTGCAACTACACTCTGTAGGAGCTACCAAAATCACGAGTAATGCTAGAAGTCACTCTTATGTCACTCTTGTGTCCCTCCAATAGTGATGTGGCTTTTAAAATCATTATTGTGCTTGTGATTGATTATTATTGAATTTTGATCGAGTTGTAATTTTAAAAGCTACCTCATTGTTAGAGGGACATGTGTATGACGTTTAGACTTACTCCAAAATCACAGCACAGTAACAACAGAAAACAGCAGCAATCCAGCCTCAAACTCTGCACATCCACACCACCAGTACAGCCTCAAAACTCTGTTCAGCCTCAGACTCAATAAACCTCATACTCTGCTCAGTCACAACAGTGAAACCAGATTCACCAGCAGCCTCTACTCAGACTCAGCTTCCAAAATACTCTCCTGCAAAAATCCCAATTTTTACATAATTCTTCATTCTCCTTGCAACTGATTGCCATGTTTAATTAAAAAAAATTGTTTAAATTCTTAACGCAGTTTCTCGGAAAGTAGTCACTGATGATACACATGACACTGTCAAGGTGATTCTATTGGGTAGAACAGAAACCTTCAATGGTCAGCAAAGCATATTTTACTGCTAGTTGAAGGTCAATATATTCAGGGAGTGGGAGTGAATAACACCCCCTCTCCCCTCCACAAAAAAGAAAGAAAAAGAATCCCTCCATATTGCATGGGCAATAACCCCAAGGGGTTGGCTCAAGTGGTAAGAGCTTTGGTGTTTGTGGTAGTTCCATGAGGTCTAAGGTTTGAATCCCCTTGGGTGCAAACAATTTTTTGGAGCTAGCCCACCGGCGAAGTTAGATTATTACTTGATATGTATGGAGGGGGCGCTTTATACGGGTCCGAGGTTTACCTGATAGGAGTCCGTACACAAAGTGGCCCTACCTTGGAGAGGTTCCTCGTTATCCAAAAAATAAAAAATAAAAAATAAAAAATTGAAGAGCCTACTTTATATACTTGCAATGATATGAAACTTGGATTATATTAATGTCACTCTATTAATGTACATTAACATAATACCAACAGATTTTAGGGATGGCTGTAGATAAGATATGCATATCAGGGTAGAGTATTCAACGATATCTAAAACAAAAGTCAAATTTAATTGCAATCAAAGTTGAAGAATTGTTAGTGGCTTGTTATATGATACTGATCTTTATGGGTGGAGATTGAGTGATGGTGATCATTTAAATGATATTACAACATGAGGCTCTAAACAGCCCATTTGATATCCTATTATTGTCCATAATATGATTAAGAAATTTTGTAGTATAATCTGTCATGAATCAATTTTTTGTTTCTGAAAGTTTTTTAAATTTCTGGCAGTAAATTCAAAATAAATCATACAGTTTCTTGACCAGCTGTGATTTCTGTTACCAATTAGCTGAAGAGAATAATAAGCACTTTAGTGTTTCTATCACACGACCTTTATCAGTGAATTTTCTTTGTGTACAACTCTGGTATACGACATAGATTTATTGAGTTTTATTGAGTCCTAAAGCATTTAACTTCCCTTGTAACAGCAAGGCCAATTTCTTATGTTATGTGTGGGGGTCGGGGATGTGCCTTAACAGTGAGATTCAAAACACATCATGCATCCCTGCAACAATCTGGGGCTAAGTGATTCCATAACCCACTTGTCTAATCCTTCCAAACATCAAAAAGCCCAACAACCTTCAATTGATGTCACTATTAGAAATATCTTGTCATTCTTCCCAATTCTCCGAATTTCTTCCGCGCTTAAATTCTAAAATTTCAGTTCTTGCATAAGGAGGCTAAGGATAGAGTAAATGTTTGGGATCACTGTCGAATCAACACTTAGAGCCCATAGTTAAGCTGACTTATCATCACGGTGTACTCATAAAGTACACAATGAGTGCTTGCACTGATCGCTTGCAAGTTTTTGGAGGCTATTCAATACGATTCTATCCCTATCTTTAGGTTAGTCCCACCTTATCCTATTCTCATAATCTTACAACAATTTTGTCAATGTTGCAGTTTAGGATATTTATGACATTATTTCACATTCTGTAAAAAGGAGGTGAGAGGCTTGGTTGAGCAGTTGACAGAACATGAATGCTTGCTGAACAACTGTTACGGACCTCTGTAACGGGGGATGAATGATGGTAATTTGGATGGGGTGCGTGTGATGGTAGGGTATTCGAGGTACCCTGGGCCTCCTAAGGTTAGGGTTATTCGAGAAACCCTAGAAACTCCTAAACAACCACAAGAGTTGAATAATATTTTTCTGCTTGATTATTTCGTTCTTCAATACCCCTATTTATAGGGTTACAAAATTGGAATTACGGAAACAATTTAGGGATTCTTGCTTTAGGGATTCTTGCTTTATGAGCAAGACTCCTTATTTTCCTAATTAATCTATTAGACGACTAATACCATACTAATAAACCTATTATTCTCTTAAACGATAATACAATACTTACCTAATTTAAAACCTAATTCTAATTACCCTAGGTACATAACAACAACCATTACCTCTTAACTGTTAGATTAGATTCTGAATTCTTCCACAAAAAAGAGACTTAATCGTTGCAATGTTTACCAGGTGCTAGAGTCTCATTGATTAATGTTTCTATCGTGGTTCTATTAGTCAGCTTAAGCATGCTATGTTCATTATGGAGAGATCTCCTATTGTGAAGTCGAAGAGGACATTACTCTCTAATATTTTCCCAGTAGAAAATTTGGAATTGGTGATTTAATAACTAGATTTGATATAACTATTATTTGCTTTACTTATAAACCATTCTAATTATTATTCTTGGTTTTCTTTATAAGAATCCAATTCTCAATGAACCATTTCCATGTCATTCAATTTTTATCAAAAGTTTGTACTTCAACAATCTTTTCCTTTGTAGAGTAAACAAGGTGTCTTTTCCAGGTAATAATCTACAGAAGTCTACATATTTGCCGGATTCTTCAGAAGCAACTCAAACTACTCCTATAAAAACAAAGAAACTGTTTGTTACTGGTATGTTGCAACTTGGACTTTGACATATAGATTCCTTGCTTGTAAATGTGATATTTTAGCAGTCCACTTTAATGGAATTATTCAAGACTCAAAAAACAATACACACTAGAGTCTTTTGGTAATTTATGGACACACTTCTTCTCAAATAATGTGTTTTTAAGTTTACCAAATTAAAATTCGTTTTTATCCTGTCTCCCAAAATACCATCAACATACTATGGTTTTCCGTTATGGGAGCATATAAGTTTTTTTTTTTTTATTTTTTATTTTCTTCAGCTTTTCTTGTGTGCCCGAAACTTCAGGTCTCCCTCTTTTCTTATTTGCTAATGACAGTGCTTGGCAATCTCTATCTATAAACAGGCTTGTCATTTTATACATCTGAGAAGACTTTACGTGCAGCATTTGAAGGCTTTGGTGAGCTTGTTGAAGGTATTTTTGCATTTCCATGATTATAAAATGAGATGTTTCAGTTCCTTATCAAGGTATGCTCACACCGATGGAATGCTTTCTTAACAGTTAAAATTATAATGGACAAAATTTCTAAAAGGTCCAAAGGCTATGCATTTATAGAGTACACTACAGAGGAGGCTGCTAGTGCAGCACTCAAAGAGATGAATGGCAAGGTCAGTCAGTCTACACGCATCCCCTCACCCCCAAATCCTCCTTTCTTTCAAGAAAGGCTGAGCCCCGCTCTTTGTTACTGGTGTTTGCAGATCATTAATGGCTGGATGATAGTGGTTGATGTTGCCAAAAGTAATCCTCCAAGATACAGCAGGGGCAGGCCCACATAGGAATTCTGATGTGTGTGTGAGAGAGAGGGAGGGAGAGAGAATATGTAGCCACTGCCATCAAAGTCAGGCAAGAATTTCATGGTATTGCGCTCAAGGTATTGGTCTATTCTGCAAACCAGCCACTTAAATTTTGTAAATTGAGTGCCTGCTAGAGATCTTGTTTACCAAAAAAGGTCCGTGTGCCAAAATGGTATTTTTTTTAGTTAAAGACTAATGTTAGAAATTACATTTTTATCTTACAATTATCCCACAATGTTGATATGATAGTCTCATCCAACACTTGGATCAATCTTTATTAAAAAAACAAAAATAAAAATGAAACGATTGGTTGAGATTATCACATCAATATTATAAGATAAAAATATTTTACGCATCCAGTAGTAATTTATTTATTTTTAATTGTGAATTCAAGCAGGCTCAGCCAGTTTATGAAAGTCGAAACAAATCTCATGTAAAGCACATTGAGGAGGAAAACCAATGTTTGAGACATTTGATTTTCATCAATTAATGGTCCTCTTACCTTACTCTTTCTAGCGTACCATATATAATCATTTGATCCTCGCTGGAAAGAAAGATATGTATATTGCCATTATGAGAGAATTTGAATGGAAGTGACATCACTGTTAACTTGTGATATTCTCTTTTTGGTTTTTATTTATATTTTGTGATACAAGTTTTAAGTGTAAATGCCCAAATTATTATAAGATTGATTCAAGTCTCCACCCATTTTGGTCTCCTTGATCAAGAGGCAATAGTAAAGGACTCAATTGGGTAGAGTTTCTATTTCTGGAAACTGTACCCAAAATCTCTGATTCTTAGAGGAAGAGGTACAGAATGGACCATAAGGATCGATGACAACTTTTTTTCTTTTAAAATATTTTTCCTAGCTCCTTTTAAATTTTTGTGCATATCTTAGTTGATTATATCATAAGGTGATGATGTTGGCATGTTGCTTTGGCTTGATACAATCGGCTGGGGTGGCAGGTAAATGTTAAGAGCTGTGAAGTGTGAACGTCGCCGTAGAGAGATGTTGGGATGTGTGACATGTGTCCTAGCAATAGACAAGTGTCTTGTGTAGTTTTTCTACTCTTTGAATTCGTATTCTCTTTTAAAAGGAAACCTTTGGAATTAAACCCATTCAGAGGGAGGGTCTTTTATAGTAACGGTAAATCTTCAGTGATCAATTATCTCCTGCTTTAACAACATCAATAATGCTAAAACCTACCCAAAGCAGTCAGAGGAAAAACACATTGTTAATAAAATTTAGGAATTTCTACATTTTAACCTTTGTGGAAGGATTGAAGAAAAACTTGCCACGACCATTCCGAGTTAAGAGCAATCAACCATATTTTGATATGCAGATACATAGAGGCACTACCTGCAAAAGAAGGGAGGGGTCGTTAGAATGCTACTGGTCCGAAGACCGGAGGCATTCTGACGCCCAAGTCAAGTGGAAAACCTAGTTGAGAGCAAGTAAAGCTAGTAAATAGGGGGTAAGAGAGTCTCATTGGGCATAGTAGTACATAAGAGATAATAGGTAAGTACTTGAAACCCTAAGCTAGAGAAGGGATTGCTTATGGCGCACCCCAAGGAGAGGATGGTGCATCTTGCTGTTGGTCTTGGACCTGGTGTGGGCTTAGTCACGTGCATTTTTTAGGCTTTTTAGGTCTTTCTTGGCAGTTGAGCCTCAGAGCCCTATTAGTATATAATATGGTCATTCAGTAGTCTCTCAATTCCTTGGTTTATTAGTGTGCTGATCAAACTATGAGAATGTGTTGTAGGCTTCTTGATATCTCGGCCCTCCACACTTGAATTATAATTAAACTAACACAGTAATCCTTTGTGAAAGGATTGGAGAAAAATAGTGTTAATGGATTCCTTTTCGGGAGCGATTTATCCTTACCGACTTATTAATAATTCCAAACGTTAACCTATATGCCAAGTGTGCAGTAAGACTGGCTAAACCGCAACAGCTACAAATTTTGGATTTGTAGCTAAGGTTTATTTATTTATTTTTTTTGGCGTAAAATAATATCAAAAAAATATTTTTCGCTATTTGGTATGATTGGAAATAATAGCCAACCGAACAGTTTTTTAGTTTAACCGAAAAAACTTATTTAATTTCCATAAAATATTATTCACTTTTTAAAATCGTAAATCATTTTTTGAATTTGAGCTTCTCGCACCAAATGCCAAAAATATTTTTAAAAAACAAAAAAGATTTTCTTAAAAGATAACATTTCCGAACGGAAAACATTTTACACCAAAATAAACCATGCAGAACCTAAGAGTGCTCATACTTGCAGCTGATTGAAAGCAGTTACACTCGGAGAACAGTTCAAAAGCATTAGCATGTAGAGAGAGATCGAGCGCTGAATTCATCCAAGTCTAATACATAAATCTAACAATAATTTTAGTCTCCACGTATGCATCTCGCATGACATTGAAATATATTCTGTTGGTGTTCATTGAATTGCTGAGAAAAATCATTCAAAACGTAAAAGAATTAAAACCAAGGAGACAAAAGCATTGGAAAAATAATTCAGTTCAGTACCACACGCACCATGTAAATAGATTTTAATTAAATAATTAAGTTTGTTATAAAAATTTCAAGAATTCTGTGCGGTATTTTTTAAAACCGTTGTTATTATTTTTTTACTGACGGTTTTTCAAAAACACGTTTGTAATATTTTTCATTTCAAATGCTTTTCAAAAAAGCGTCTACAAAAATTTAGATTTAGACGATTTTAAAAGGGAGGTGTTAGAAACACACTCATCATACACCAAGTGCATATTTACCTTCTTACATGGGGTGATACCTACATGTAGTGGGACACATCCCATGTGAGAGTGTGAGTGTGCACTTGGTGTGTAGTGAGTATGTTTCTATCATTTTTCGTTTTAAAAACTGTCTGTAATTACTCATCGCCCGGCTGGCAAAACACAAAAGAGCTTAATTTCCCAGAATTTGAAGAACAAAATATGTCACGTAGGATCACTTGGAGGCGATGATAGAATGCAAAGGGAACTGAATTTTATCAAAGAGATTGGATTCCAAAACTAGCCATATGGATTTGTTGCACAAGTTTGTCGTTGTATTTGTTATGGCAGGCTCATTGGCTAGGCCAATTAGGTAGTATAATTAAATTTTGTTTAACATTTTTTTTTAAAGACTTAGTTTATAATAAAATTGTCTGTGCGTAAAACTAGCATATTTCTCAAGTTCATTCACTAAAATAACGTTTAGTATAATTTTTTTTTTTTTTTTTGGCACAAATTAAGTTCTATATACAAAAAAAATTATATCTAGTTCAACACAAAATGTGTCATTTGTCAAAATTAAATGTCTTGCAGCAAACACGAATGCTACATGTTTCCAAAAAAAAAATAAGAGTAAGAAGCAATAAAAATTATAAACTAAAAATTAAAATTATTATTTAGATATAAAAAATATCTCTTAAATTTATTGTTTTAAGATTCAAAATCTATCGAGTCCGCTTCCATGCTTCGTGTCACAAAATCTATGTACCATGTAGCATATCCCTTAGCTGTCACCTATAGTCGTATTCCCATTTTCCACTCTTTTATCATCTTATCCTTTATTTTTATTTTTTTATTTTTTTTATTTTTTTTCCATATTTTTATAATTTGTTTATTTATTTTTATCTTTTTCTATTACTTACGTAGTTTTTTTTTTAATTTTTTTTAATTTTATTTTTGATGTTTATTTATGTTTTTTTAATTTTATGTTTATTTTATTTTATTTATGTTTATTTATGACAGAAATTAAACTAAATTAAACATGAAATAAAAGAAACTAAAGAGAAGGAAAAGATAAAAAGACAGAAATTAAACTAAAGTGCAAAAGAAAGAAAAGCACTTGTAATGCAAACATAAAAATAAAAGAAAGGTAGATTAAAGAAGATAGGAATAAAGAATTAATCTAAATTAAACAAGAGAAAATAGCTAAAAACAATGCTCTGAAAAGAAAATGTGTATATACAATGATCAATGAAAAAGTGGTGCCTATCGTAGGGTTTTTATAACAAAACATTAGGTTAAACCCCATATTTTCAAAATAACACATCTACCCCTCAAAACCCTAACAAGAGAAAAGAATGCTAGGGTTTAGGGTCATATTTTTAAAACGACACCTATACCCTCAAAACCCTAATAGGAGAAAATGAATGCTAGGGTTTAGGGTGTCAGCAGCCATCAGAAGAAGAAATTCATGTCTGTCTACCCTGCGCGATTGCGCTCGAGCGACATCACGATGACTCGTGCACTGCACATGTGTCTCTACTGAAAATGAATCTCTCTCATTCTTTAATCCCAGCCGTTGAAAATTTGTCTGCCATGCACTCAATTTCGATCTTGACATCCAGCTGTGCTAGCATATATGGGCTCTAAAAATTTATTTTCCCGCTTCTTTGCAATTTCACAGAAATACCGCTATTTTCTCTCAATAACCTGCAAAATACTAAAACACCAAAACTAATAAAAACGTCAAAAAATAGTAAAGCTAAAGGTTTAGCAAATGCAAATTAAGGGGTCCAAATATACAATATTTGGCACTCATCACAATGTAAAAGTAAAAGTAAAGGTAAAGGGAGCCGAAGTTGTCTCCATAATGAATAATATGAGCCAAAGTTGTCTCCTATTATGATGCTAATATGAGTCGAAGTTGTTTCCTATTATGACGGCATGCATGACATGAGTTTTAATGATGTCTTACGAGATTTTGTGCTAGACATTAATATGCCTATGAGTCTTAATGAGAAAGAACATAGGTATATTTCTATCCGACTAGATTACATATGATTTAAGTGATGTCGAGTTTGAATGTGCATATATACTTATATTCTCTGAAGTTGTGGAATATATGTATGATTGTATGACCATGTTATGATATCAATGGTTTTCATATTTGATTGATGTTATGTCTTGATGTGTCTGTATACTTATATTCTCCGAAGTTGTGGAATATATGTATGCTTGTACGATCGGGATATGAAGTCGTTGATTTTCATGTTTGGATATGGCTGTATACTTAGATTCTTTGAAGTTGTGGGATATTTGTATGCTTGTATAATCAGGTTATGAGGTCATCGATTTTATACTTAGAAGCGCTTGTATGCTTGTGTTCCTCGAAATTGTGAAATGCTTGTATACGAGCATAGCTAAGTCACTTGATATTTATATATATATATATATGTGTGTGTGTGTGTGTGTGTGTGTGTGTGTGTGTGTTGCGTTTATTAAACAGAAGCATCATGTTGATAGTAGCTGCTAATATAAACATACGGTAGAAAATAAATGGATTGACTCATTGTGAAAACCAGTGTATATTATACTCCCGAGTTAATGAACTCATACTTTCATTTATGCGAACGTGGTTACCACCATAATCGTGTAGATACTGATGCTTTAGCTTTAAGTACGTACCGCAGACATCGATGAAGACCCTGTTGCGCTATACTTGGAATTCTACGATTGAAGCTCTTCGCATTTGATCGTAGGTGTGTTGGACTCGGATGTTCCACTTTGTAGACTTTTGTATATGGCTTGTGTCGTATGTAACACGTATTTTATACAGCCATTCTTTTGATGTAGTTAATGTTTTAATTAAGCTTTAAACAGATAAGCAATTGTATGGCTCTGTTGTTGTAAATAACACTTCTTAGTTTTTATGATATTTAGTTTCCGTTGCATAGTTATTGCCTCTCATATATCAGATAGATATTATGGGATATATACTTTGAGTTGGCTGGATGACTAATCGTCATGCCACTGTGTGATTCTATTTTGTATTAAAAAAAAAAAAATGGGTCATCACACGTACAATAAATCAACAAATATTTCTTATATTTTCATTACAAATATGTGGTCATTTAATAGGCATTTAGCTTGTACGGACCCTTGGCTTTTGTCTCTGATCATATATGGCCGGCCCTATCCCAACCTTTAAAAAATGTTGCTTTTAGAAACCCCTTGATAACATTGTTTATAGTTTTATAGGCCCTTAGGAATGCTTGGGTGATTTTAATGATTTTATAGGGTTTTTAACTTCTAACTAATATTATTAAATTAAAAGATTCAGGTCCAATTATATTTTTATCTAGGGAAAACTATACTTTAAGCCTCCTCAATGTTTCACCTCTTTTTCAATTTTGCCTTGAAAGTGAAAAAAAAAAAAATTGCAATGCACCCTAACTAAGTTTCCTAATTTTGCAATGTAGCCAATTCTTTTGAAAATATCCTTAAAAAAATCAAAATTCTTTTTTCCTTTTTTTTTTTTAAAAAAAAGCAACTAAAAAAAAATTGGGGGTGGCCGAAAGCCACCCCATGGAGCAATTGGGGATATTTTTCAGTCGTTTTTTTAATTTTTTTTTTTTTAAAAAAATGATTTCTTAGGGGTATTTTTGGAAGAATTGATTACATTGCAAAATTAGGAAACTTAGTTGAGATGCATTGTAATTTTTTTTTCACTTTGGAGGCAAATTTAAAAAAGAGGTAAAATATTGGGGGGTAAAGTGTAGTTTTTCCTTTTATTTATTATATATAAGGTATGATGAATTAAAGATAAATGTTATAGATAAAAGTGATCATAATGCATTTGTGAACAGTAAACTAGCATTACATTTACATCAGCCCATGCATGCAGGTGAGTGGCACATAGAAAATAAGCAACAGTAAAGTAAACGACGAGTCATAGGTGACCCACGATGGGTCATAAGGGACCAATGGCGAGTCACTGTCTTTTTTTTTTTTTTTTTTTTTTTTTTTTTTTTTTTTTTATATACAAACATGGGAAACGAGAAGGGGATCAAACTACAAACAGGTAACAGTAGACAATGATAATCATCGATGATTCCAAAAAAATCATAAACGAGTCAGGCCTTTCCTGGGGCCACACTAAGCGATTTTAAATGACAAAAGGACTCAAAGAGCCCCAACGGCGAGTCACTGTTGTGTCTGGCGACTTGTGACCCACAGTGGGTCTAGTCAGACCCACGTGTCACACCCATACAATTTTTTTTTATTTTATTTTTTTAAGAAAAAATCAGGGCATGGAAACTTCACATCCATCCGGTAGGATTTAACAAAAAATCTTAATGGATGGGTGACATTGCAAAAATGTTAAAAAGTTCGATACACTAAATTGAGAGAAACTAAATTTTAGGGGGGACATTGTAAAAGGGGTGACAATTCAGAGGTATTGAGCTACCTATTGGGGACTACACAAGACTTTCTGAACAAAACAAATTAATCCTATTTTTCAAAATTGGGACCAAAATGGACCGACAATATTTAAGAAGTGTAATATTTCAAATTTTATCGTCGGTATATATGTTGCCTTTTTTTATCCTTTTTTTTTTCTTCTTCTAATTTACTGTGTTCTCTAATCATAGTAAGATAGCAATCAATCTTAATTAGATAGTCAAGCTAAGATTAAATGTCATTTTTCATTTATTATTAACAATATGACTTCAAATAAAGTTATCTCATAATTAAATATTTTGCATACGATAAAATGAAGATATGCCAACAGAAAATTAGATGAGCAATGCAAGACATTTTTTTCTTTGCGTCCTGTTGTGGTTAAATTGTAAGTTAAGGCTGACAATTTTTGACACGATCTACAAATTTGATAAGAATCCAATACAAAATAAGCGAGTTAAGGTTGAGTAGTATAACCCGTTTAATTAAATGGTAGAGTTAGTGTTGACCTATGTAGTCTTATACCATGCTTCAACGTACACAATTCGAACTCAACACATGAACATGAATTGTATTACCCCTGTGTAAATTATTTTATATCTTTCTCAATTAGGAATCATGTCAACGTTGCTCCAATAATTGTTTTTTTTTTAATCATTAGCTAATGTAATCTTCCAACCATTTTTAATTCATAGACTTGACTTCCTAAAATAAATCCTTATTATGAAAAGTATTTTTCCCTATTTTGAGTTTGATGATAAAATTCAAATCACTTTTGGTGTAAAATGTTTTTTTTGTTGGAAAATCATTTAAAGGCAAAAAATATTTTTCAAAGTTTGCTCGTAGAGTAAATTAACAAATATTTCTTATATTTTCATTACAAATATTTGGTCATTTAATAGGTGTTTGGCTTGTACGGATCCTTGGCTTTTGTCTCTGATATATGGTCCTACCTCAAGCTTTAAAAAATGTTGCTTTTGGTCCACAAAGGTAACTCAATTGGCTGGGGACTACGCCTCATGAAGCGGAGGTCACTAGTTCGAATCCCCCCTCCCCCTCTTGTGTGGACATGTCCAAAAAAAAAAAAAAAAAAAAAAAAAAGGAGGTTGCTTTTGGAAATCCCTTGATACCGTACCATTGTTTATAGTTTTATAGGCCCCTGGGCATGCTCGGGTGATTTTAATGATTTTATAGGGTTTTTAGGTTATTAAATTAAAAGATTCAGGTCTTATTATATTTTTATCTAGCTATTATATATAAGATATGATGAATTAAAGATAAATGTTATATAGATAAAAGCAATCTTACTACTTGGGTGATTGGGTAAACAATAAATTGGAAGTACATTAACATCGGCCCATGCATGCAGGTGAGTGGGACATGGAAAATAAGCAACTAGGCCCATGTTGTGTTGGAAAGTGGACGACAAGCCCCAGCAAAAATTGATCGACATTTGCTGATGTTATTCAATATTATCACTTATTCTTTAGAATAGTAGTAATAAGCAAACCCATTAATTAACTAAAAAAAAAAATAGAAAACGAAATTGACGTTCATTCGGCAACGTCATTACTTCTCCTTCTTGTAGTAGTAGTAGTACGTATTAATTGCTTACACCGACTTTCGCTTATACGACATTCGACTTGTATAAAAAGGCTCCACACCCAGACCCAGTAGAGTGAAAAGGAGAAAGAGAGATTTCTTTTGTTTCGAATTCCTTCTACCCTCTGCTTCTACGTTGTGTTCCCGGCCTGTTTGTCCGAGTCTTCGGAGATGAAGATGAAAGCGCTCCTAGGTTGTCTCTGGAAAAAGAAACATGCTTCAGAGCCCAACGCCAAGCCAAGTGCAACCACTTGCTGGTCAGTTCAACGAGAGAAAAAGAAAAAGGAAAAGGGTACAAGTGCCAAGACCAAGACCAAGACCAAGACCAAGACCAAGACCAAGAGACCCAAAGATGCTGGCATGGTTGTCGTCTTTGCAGGGGCAGGCTGCGGCGGTGGTTGTGGAGCTTAATCAGAACTTTTTTTTTTTTTTTTGAATTCATCTTTGTCTATGTATCGCTTGTGGAACTCATCACTAAATTTTGCGTGTGGTTCTGTTTTGATTTTTGAATAAAATACTTTTCATCCTTGTTTACCTTGGGCTTAATAATTACGTTACAATTAGTTGTATGGATCCGAACGAAATTTTCCATCCCCTTGGGCTCTTTTTTTTCTTTTCTTTTCTTTTTCCCTATTTCCAGAAATAAATAAATAAATAAAATTCAATTGATCCAGAATACATAATAAATCTTCTATTCTATGTCTATATATACAGCATGATTTTCACCTTAAAATGCTTGTCCCCAAAACTTAAGTTGGACATTCAAAAAAAATTAAAAATAAAAAGAGAACACTTTGTATGTGATAGGACGTTGTAATTAATATAATACATCTTAAATTGAATACACCTTAAATTAAATACAGTTAAAACACAAAATAAATATTGTGTACAATTTTCTGAAGTATATATAAATGTCAAAACTATATTCTTGAATGAGTATTTTATTTTTGAACACCACACACGGATTAGTAACTAGTAAGAAATTTTTTGCGTAGAAAAAAGTAAGAAATTTTATACACCAATATGAAAAAATTAAATGAAAAGAAATTTGAATGTTAAGAGACTTTATTCTTCGTAAAATATAGAAAAACAAGCCTTTTTGTGCACTAAACAACGATTAATATATATGCACGAAATTGGATACCGCAATATAAAAAGATTAAACAAAATTAATGCCCTTCAAAAATTTATTTTAACAAAATAAAGAAGAAAGAACATTTATGCGAAAGGAGAGAAAACGATACCAAAAGAGAAAACTAGAAAAGTCACCAAAAAGAGAGAGAATGCTGCAGAATATTTCATATTGAGATGAAGAAAGTGCAGTACTAACGCACTTCACTTTAACCTCAAATGAATGAAAAAAAACACAGACTTATTACACACACACACACACACATATATATATATATATAGCAAATTAAGAATAAGCGCAATATATCTTAAGCAAACACCGTAATATTACCCTTCAATTCAAAAAAAAAAAACCGTAATATTAGGTGAAGAATATCATATAGGAAAAGAGATTTTGAAATAAATTTAATAAAGGAAATATATCAAGAAACATCAAATAAGTTGACATAAGTTGGTGAATATATCAATAAAATGAAACTATAGAATAAAATATGTAGATCTATTGAAGAACAATGAAAAGCCATATCTACTTAGAAAGGAAAAATCAGCTACAGAAATATGAAGAAAAAAAGAAGAAGAGAATATTAATAATATAAAAATATGGAGTTTTTTCCTTAAAAAATATTTTTGTTTTTGAAAGTCTCTCTCAAAATAGTCTTTCTTTCGTTTTATTTTTAAAATTAATATCTTTCATGTTGCATTTTGAAGGAACAATGAAAAATCATGAATGGTAAGGTAAAATATGAGATAAAACTAGAAAAAAATCAAGAGAGTATTAATTATAGAAAAAAATTTAAATGGAAGTGACATCACTGTTAACTTGTGATATTCTCTTTTTGGTTTTTATTTATATTTTGTGATACAAGTTTTAAGTGTAAATGCCCAAATTATTATACAATTGATCAAGTCTCCCCCCATTTTGGTCTCCTTGATCAAGAGGCAATACTAAAGGACTCAATTGGGTAGAGTTTCTATTTCTGGAAACTGTACCCAAAATCTCTGATTCTTAGAGGAAGATTGACAGAATGGACCATAAGGATCGATTATAACTTTTTTTCTTTTTAAATATTTTTCCTAGCTCCTTTTAAATTTTTGAGCATATCTTAGTTGATTATATCATAAGGTGATGATGTTGCTTTGGCTTGATACAATCGACTGGGACTAAGACCTTCCTACCCTTGAAGCAATAAGCTCTGGGGTGGCAGGTAAATGTTAGAGCTGTGAACTGTGAAGTGTGAACGTCGCCGTAGAGAGATGTTTGGATGTGTGACATGTGTCCTAGCAATATACAAGTGTCTTATGTAGTTTTTCTACTATTTGAATTCGTACTCTCTTTTAAAAGGAAACCTTTGGAATTAAACCCATTCAGAGGAGACCAGGATCCTCTCCAGTTGAAAGGAAAAACACATTGTTAAGAAAATTTAGCAATAAACTGGAGAGGATCCTGATGCATTCAGAGGAGGGTCTTTTATAGTAACGGTAAATCTTTAGTGATCAATTATCTCTTACTTTAACAACAACAATAATACTAAAACCTACCCAAAGTAGTCGGAGGAAAAACGCATTGTTAAGAAAATTTAGGAAGTTCTACTTTTTAACCTTTGTGGAAGGATTGAAGAAAAACTTGCCACGACCATTCCGAGTTAAGAGCAATCAACCATATTTTGAGATGCAGATACATAGAAGTATTACCTGAAAAAGAAGGAAGGGGTCGTTAGAATGCTACCAGTCCAAAGACTGGAGGCATTCTGACGCCCAAGTCAAGTGGAAAACCTAGTTGAGAGCAAGTAAAGCTAGTAAATAGGGGGTAAGAGAGTCTCATTGGGCATAGTAGTACATAAGAGATAATAGGTAAGTACTTGAAACCTTAAGCTAGAGAAGGGATTGCTTATGGCGCACCCCAAGGAGAGGATGGTGCATCTTGCTGTTGGTCTTGGACCTGGTGTGGGCTTAGTCACATGTGCATTTTTTAGGCTTTTTAGGTCTTTCTTGGCAGTTGAGCCTCAGAGGCCTATTAGTATATAATATGGTCATCCACTAGTCTCTCAATTCCTTGGTTTATTAGTGTACTGATCAAACTATGAGAATGTGTTGTAGGCTTCTTGATATCTCGGTCCTCCACAATTGAATTATAATTAAAGCAACACAGTAATCCTTTGTGAAAGGATTGGAGAAAAATAGTGTTAATGGATTCCTTTTCGGGAGCGATTTATCCTTACCGACTTATTAATAATTCCAAACGTTAACCTATATGCCAAGTGTGCAGTAAGACTGGCCAAACCGCAACAGCTACAAATTTTGGATTTGTAGATAAGGTTTTTTTTTTTTTTTTTTTTTTTTTTTTTTTTTTTTTTGGCATAAAATAATTTCAAAAAAATATTTTTCGGTATTTGGTATGATTGGAAATGTTTTTTAGTTTAACTGAAAAAACTTATTTAATTTCCATAAAATATTATTCACTTTTTAAAATCATAAATCATTTTTTGAATTTGAACTTCTCGCACTAAATGCCAAAAATATTTTTAAAAAACGAAAAAGATTTTCTTAAAATATCAACATTTTCAAATGGGAAATATTTTACACCAAAATAAACTAAGCAGAACCTAAGAGTGCTCATACTTGCAGCTGATTGAAGGCAGTTACACTGGGAGAACAGTTCAAAAGCATTAGCATGTAGAGAGAGATCGAGCGCTGAATTGATCCAGGTCTAATACATAAATCTAACAATAATTTTAGTCTCCACGTATGCATCTCGCATGACATTGAAATATATTCTGTTGGTGTTTACTGAATTGCTGAGAAAAATCATTCAAAACGTAAAAGAATTAAAACCAAGGAGACAAAAGCATTGGAAAAATAATTCAGTTCAGTACCACACGCACCATGTAAATAGATTTTAATTAAATAATTAAGTTTGTTATAAAAATTTCAAGAATTCTGTGCGGTATTTTTTAAAACCGTTGTTATTATTTGTTTACTGACGGTTTTTCAAAAACACGTTTGTAATACTTTTCATTTCAAACGCTTTTCAAAAAAGCGTCTACAAAAATTTAGATTTAGACGATTTTAAAAGGGAGGTGTTAGAAACACACTCATTATACACCAAGTGCATATTTACCCTCTTACATGGGGTGATACCTACATGTAGTGGGACACATCCCATGTGAGAGTGTGAGTGTGCACTTGGTGTGTAGTGAGTATGTTTCTATCATTTTTCGTTTTAAAAACTGGCTGTAATTACTCATCGCCCGGCTGGCAAAACACAAAAGAGCTTAATTTCCCAGAATTTGAAGAACAAAATATGTCACGTAGGATCACTTGGAGGCGATGATAGAATGCAAAGGGAACTGAATTTTATCAAAGAGATTGGATTCCAAAACTAGCCATATGGATTTGTTGCACAAGTTTGTCGTTGTATTTGTTATGGCAGGCTCATTGGCTAGGCCAATTAGGTAGTATAATTAAATTTTGTTTAACATTTTTTTTTTAAAGACTTAGTTTATAATAAAATTGTCTGTGCGTAAAACTAGCATATTTCTCAAGTTCATTCACTAAAATAACGTTTAGTATAATTTTTTTTTTTTTTGGCACAAATTAAGTTCTATATACAAAAAAAATTATATCTAGTTCAACACAAAATGTGTCATTTGTCAAAATTAAATGTCTTGCAGCAAACACGAATGCTACATGTTTCCAAAAAAAAAAAAAGAGTAAGAAGCAATAAAAATTATAAACTAAAAATTAAAATTATTATTTAGATATAAAAAATATCTCTTAAATTTATTGTTTTAAGATTCAAAATCTATCGAGTCCGCTTCCATGCTTCGTGTCACAAAATCTATGTACCATGTAGCATATCCCTTAGCTGTCACCTATAGTCGTATTCCCATTTTCCACTCTTTTATCATCTTATCCTTTATTTTTATTTTTTTATTTTTTTATTTTTTTTTTCCATATTTTTATAATTTGTTTATTTATTTTTATCTTTTTCTATTACTTACATAGTTTTTTTTTTTTTTGTTTAATTTTTTTTTTTTAATTTTTGATGTTTATTTATGTTTTTTTTATTTTATGTTTATTTTATTTTATATATGTTTATTTATGACAGAAATTAAACTAAATTAAACATGAAATAAAAGAAACTAAAGAGAAGGAAAAGATAAAAAGACAGAAATTAAACTAAAGTGCAAAAGAAAGAAAAGCACTTGTAATGCAAACATAAAAATAAAAGAAAGGTAGATTAAAGAAGATAGGAATAAAGAATTAATCTAAATTAAACAAGAGAAAATAGCTAAAAACAATGCTCTGAAAAGAAAATGTGTATATACAATGATCAATGAAAAAGTGGTGCCTATCGTAGGGTTTTTATAACAAAACATTATGTTAAACCCCATATTTTCAAAATAACACATCTACCCCTCAAAACCCTAACAAGAGAAAAGAATGCTAGGGTTTAGGGCCATATTTTTAAAATGACACCTCTACCCCTCAAAACCCTAATAGGAGAAAATGAATGCTAGGGTTTAGGGTGTCAGCAGCCATCAGAAGAAGAAATTCATGTCTGTCTACCCTGCGCGATTGCGCTCGAGCGACATCACGATGACTCGTGCACTGCACATGTGTCTCTACTGAAAATGAATCTCTCTCATTCTTTAATCCCAGCCGTTGAAAATTTGTCTGCCATGCACTCAATTTCGATCTTGACATCCAGCTGTGCTAGCATATATGGGCTCTAAAAATTTATTTTCCCGCTTCTTTGCAATTTCACAGAAATTCCGCTATTTTCTCTCAATAACCTGCAAAATACTAAAACACCAAAACTAATAAAAACGTCAAAAAATAGTAAAGCTAAAGGTTTAGCAAATGCAAATTAAGGGGTCCAAATATACAATATTTGGCACTCATCACAATGTAAAAGTAAAAGTAAAGGTAAAGGGAGCCGAAGTTGTCTCCATAATGAATAATATGAGCCAAAGTTGTCTCCTATTATGATGCTAATATGAGTCGAAGTTGTTTCCTATTATGACAGCATGCATGACATGAGTTTTAATGATGTCTTACGAGATTTTGTGCTAGACATTAATATGCCTATGAGTCTTAATGAGAAAGAACATAGGTATATTTCTATCCGACTAGATTACATATGATTTAAGTGATGTCGAGTTTGAATGTGCATATATACTTATATTCTCTGAAGTTGTGGAATATATGTATGATTGTATGACCATGTTATGATATCAATGGTTTTCATATTTGATTGATGTTATGTCTTGATGTGTCTGTATACTTATATTCTCCGAAGTTGTGGAATATATGTATGCTTGTACGATCGGGATATGAAGTCGTTGATTTTCATGTTTGGATATGGCTGTATACTTAGATTCTTTGAAGTTGTGGGATATTTGTATGCTTGTATAATCAGGCTATGAGGTCATCGATTTTATACTTAGAAGCGCTTGTATGCTTGTGTTCCTCGAAATTGTGAAATGCTTGTATACGAGCATAGCTAAGTCACTTGATATTTATATATATATATATATATATATATATATATATATATGTGTGTGTGTGTGTGTGTGTGTGTGTGTGTGTGTGTGTGTGTGTGTGTGTGTGTGTGTGTGTGTGTTGCGTTTATTAAACAGAAGCATCATGTTGATAGTAGCTGCTAATATAAACATACGGTAGAAAATAAATGGATTGACTCATTGTGAAAACCAGTGTATATTATACTCCCGAGTTAATGAACTCATACTTTCATTTATGCGAACGTGGTTACCACCATAATCGTGTAGATACTGATGCTTTAGCTTTAAGTACGTACCGCAGACATCGATGAAGACCCTGTTGCGCTATACTTGGAATTCTACGATTGAAGCTCTTCGCATTTGATCGTAGGTGTGTTGGACTCGGATGTTCCACTTTGTAGACTTTTGTATATGGCTTGTGTCGTATGTAACACGTATTTTATACAACCATTCTTTTGATGTAGTTAATGTTTTAATTAAGCTTTAAACAGATAAGCAATTGTATGGCTCTGTTGTTGTAAATAACACTTCTTAGTTTTTATGATATTTAGTTTCCGTTGCATAGTTATTGCCTCTCATATATCAGATAGATATTATGGGATATATACTTTGAGTTGGCTGGATGACTAATCGTCATGCCACTGTGTGATTCTATTTTGTATTAAAAAAAAAAAAATGGGTCATCACACGTACAATAAATCAACAAATATTTCTTATATTTTCATTACAAATATGTGGTCATTTAATAGGCATTTAGCTTGTACGGACCCTTGGCTTTTGTCTCTGATCATATATGGCCGGCCCTATCCCAACCTTTAAAAAATGTTGCTTTTAGAAACCCCTTGATAACATTGTTTATAGTTTTATAGGCCCTTAGGCATGCTTGGGTGATTTTAATGATTTTATAGGGTTTTTAACTTCTAACTAATATTATTAAATTAAAAGATTCAGGTCCAATTATATTTTTATCTAGGGAAAACTATACTTTAAGCCTCCTCAATGTTTCACCTCTTTTTCAATTTTGCCTTGAAAGTGAAAAAAAAAAAATTGCAATGCACCCTAACTAAGTTTCCTAATTTTGCAATGTAGCCAATTCTTTTGAAAATATCCTTAAAAAAATCAAAATTCTTTTTTCCTTTTTTTTTTTTAAAAAAAAAAGCAACTAAAGAAAAATTGGGGGTGGCCGAAAGCCACCCCATGGAGCAATTGGGGATATTTTTCAGTCGTTTTTTTAATTTTTTTTTTTTTTTAAAAATGATTTTTTAGGGGTATTTTTGGAAGAATTGATTACATTGCAAAATTAGGAAACTTAGTTGAGATGCATTGTAATTTTTTTTTCACTTTGGAGGCAAATTTAAAAAAGAGGTAAAATATTGTGGGGTAAAGTGTAGTTTTTCCTTTTATTTATTATATATAAGGTATGATGAATTAAAGATAAATGTTATAGATAAAACTGATCATAATGCATTTGTGAACAGTAAACTAGCATTACATTTACATCAGCCCATGCATGCAGGTGAGTGGCACATAGAAAATAAGCAACAGTAAAGTAAACGACGAGTCATAGGTGACCCACGATGGGTCATAAGGGACCAATGGCGAGTCACTGTCTTTTTTTTTTTATATATACAAACATGGGAAACGAGAAGGGGATCAAACTACAAACAGGTAACAGTAGACAATGATAATCATCGATGATTCCAAAAAAATCATAAACGAGTCAGGCCTTTCCTGGGGCCACACTAAGCGATTTTAAATGACAAAAGGACTCAAAGAGCCCCAACGGCGAGTCACTGTTGTGTCTGGCGACTTGTGACCCACAGTGGGTCTAGTCAGACCCACGTGTCACACCCATACAATTTTTTTTATTTTATTTTTTTAAGAAAAAATCAGGGCATGGAAACTTCACATCCATCCGGTAGGATTTAACAAAAAATCTTAATGGATGGGTGACATTGCAAAAATGTTAAAAAGTTCGATACACTAAATTGAGAGAAACTAAATTTTAGGGGGGACATTGTAAAATGGGTGACAATTCAGAGGTATTGAGCTACCTATTGGGGACTACACAAGACTTTCTGAACAAAACAAATTAATCCTATTTTTCAAATTGGGACCAAAATGGACCGACAATATTTAAGAAGTGTAATATTTCAAATTTTATCGTCGGTATATATGTTGCCTTTTTTTATCCTTTTTTTTTCTTCTTCTAATTTACTGTGTTCTCTAATCATAGTAAGATAGCAATCAATCTTAATTAGATAGTCAAGCTAAGATTAAATGTCATTTTTCATTTATTATTAACAATATGACTTCAAATAAAGTTATCTCATAATTAAATATTTTGCATACGATAAAATTAAGATATGCCAACAGAAAATTAGATGAGCAATGCAAGACATTTTTTTCTTTGCGTCCTGTTGTGGTTAAATTGTAAGTTAAGGCTGACAATTTTTGACACGATCTACAAATTTGATAGGAATCCAATACAAAATAAGCGAGTTAAGGTTGAGTAGTATAACCCGTTTAATTAAATGGTAGAGTTAGTGTTGACCTATGTAGTCTTATACCATGCTTCAACGTACACAATTCGAACTCAACACATGAACATGAATTGTATTACCCCTGTGTAAATTATTTTATATCTTTCTCAATTAGGAATCATGTCAACGTTGCTCAAATAATTGTTTTTTTTTTAATCATTAACTAATGTAATCTTCCAACCATTTTTAATTCATAGACTTGACTTCCTAAAATAAATCCTTATTATGAAAAGTATTTTTCCCTATTTTGAGTTTGATGATAAAATTCAAATCACTTTTGGTGTAAAATGTTTTTTTTGTTGGAAAATCATTTAAAGGCAAAAAATATTTTTCAAAGTTTGCTCGTAGAGTAAATTAACAAATATTTCTTATATTTTCATTACAAATATTTGGTCATTTAATAGGTGTTTGGCTTGTACGGATCCTTGGCTTTTGTCTCTGATATATGGTCCTACCTCAAGCTTTAAAAAATGTTGCTTTTGGTCCCCAAAGGTAACTCAATTGGCTGGGGACTACGCCTCATGAAGCGGAGGTCACTAGTTCGAATCCCCCTCCTCCTCTTGTGTGGACATGTCCAAAAAAAAAAAAAAAAAAAAAAAAAAGGAGGTTGCTTTTGGAAATCCCTTGATACCGTACCATTGTTTATAGTTTTATAGGCCCCTGGGCATGCTCGGGTGATTTTAATGATTTTATAGGGTTTTTAGGTTATTAAATTAAAAGATTCAGGTCTTATTATATTTTTATCTATTATATATAAGATATGATGAATTAAAGATAAATGTTATATAGATAAAAGCAATCTTACTACTTGGGTGATTGGGTAAACAATAAATTGGAAGTACATTAACATCGGCCCATGCATGCAGGTGAGTGGGACATGGAAAATAAGCAACTAGGCCCATGTTGTGTTGGAAAGTGGACGACAAGCCCCAGCAAAAATTGATCGACATTTGCTGATGTTATTCAATATTATCACTTATTCTTTAGAATAGTGGTAATAAGCAAACCCATTAATTAACTTATAATTTTTCTAACTAAAAAAAAAATAGAAAACGAAATTTTCCATCCCCTTGGGCTCTTTTTTTTCTTTTCTTTTCTTTTTCCCTATTTCCAGAAATAAATAAATAAATAAAATTCAATTGATCCAGAATACATAATAAATCTTCTATTCTATGTCTATATATACAGCATGATTTTCACCTTAAAATGCTTGTCCCCAAAACTTAAGTTGGACATTCAAAAAAAATTAAAAATAAAAAGAGAACACTTTGTATGTGATAGGACGTTGTAATTAATATAATACATCTTAAATTGAATACACCTTAAATTAAATACAGTTAAAACACAAAATAAATATTGTGTACAATTTTCTGAAGTATATATAAATGTCAAAACTATATTCTTGAATGAGTATTTTATTTTTGAACACCACACACGGATTAGTAACTAGTAAGAAATTTTTTGCGTAGAAAAAAGTAAGAAATTTTATACACCAATATGAAAAAATTAAATGAAAAGAAATTTGAATGTTAAGAGACTTTATTCTTCGTAAAATATAGAAAAACAAGCCTTTTTGTGCACTAAACAACGATTAATATATATGCATGAAATTGGATACCGCAATATAAAAAGATTAAACAAAATTAATGCCCTTCAAAAATTTATTTTAACAAAATAAAGAAGAAAGAACATTTATGCGAAAGGAGAGAAAACGATACCAAAAGAGAAAACTAGAAAAGTCACCAAAAAGAGAGAGAATGCTGCGGAATATTTCATATTGAGATGAAGAAAGTGCAGTACTAACGCACTTCACTTTAACTTCAAATGAATGAAAAAAAACACAGACTTATTACACACACACACACATATATATATATAGCAAATTAAGAATAAGCGCAATATATCTTAAGCAAACACCGTAATATTACCCTTCAATTCAAAAAAAAAAAAAACCGTAATATTAGGTGAAGAATATCATATAGGAAAAGAGATTTTGAAATAAATTTAATAAAGGAAATATATCAAGAAACATCAAATAAGTTGACATAAGTTGGTGAATATACACTACAAAAAAAAGGCATTTTGAGCCGTTTCTGTTGGAGCCGTTTTTATAAAACGGCTCCAATTTGAAACGTTTTTAATGAAAACGGCTCCATTTGGAGCCGTTTTTTAAAACGGTTTTTAATTGGAGCCGTTTTTATAAAACGGCTCCAATTGGAGCCGTTTAATTTAAAAACGGCTCAAAATTGAGCCTGTTTTAAAACGGCTTCAAAAAATTTAGAGCCGCTTAAGATAAAACGGCTCTATATGGAGCCGCTTTCAAAAAAACGGCTCCATTTTGAGCCGTTTAATTTTAAGCGGCTCTAATTTGAGCAGACTATTTACAACCTAAATATTAGTTAGAGACGTTTTTAGAAAAAGGGCTCTATTTTCAGCCCTTTTATCTAAAACGGCTCAAATTAGAGCCGTTTGTAAGAAACGGCTCAATCTTGAGCCCTTTAAAAAACGGCTCAATTTCTAGCCGTTTTAGATAAATGGGCTCCATTTAGAGCCGTTTTATCTAAAAACGGCTCCATTTAGAGCCGTTTTCTGTAAAAACGGCTCTATTTTCAGCACTTTAATTTTATAATAAAAACAGAGTCCAATTTTAAAAATTAAAAATAACTCCATTTATAATAATTCTAGCCATATATATTAAAAATAAAAGTAATTAATATATATGTATATATATAATCACAACGCCCAAATTAAAGGTGAGAAACAAATTAAAGCCCGATTGACCAAATTAAAGGTCATCGAAGTGAATTAAAGATAAAGAATTAAAATTTAACTTGGTTCCGAGAAAGAAACGACCGCCGGAGTTGGTGTGTGTAAAGCATTCATGTGCCTTCTTTGAGAACCCCCTTAACGATGGACGATCTTTACGAACTTTAATCGGCATCTTCCAAGGCTAGAGATAATAACTATAGCCCACACGCATATAAAACAAAATATCTAAACCACAAGCACGTGTGGGTCACACACCAATTAGAGACGAAACACACAACCTCATTAAGTGTCCAAAAAAGGCCGGCTACTACATGACCTAGACAGTTTTTGTCGAATAAAATCCAACCGAGTATAAAAAGATCGAAATTGCCTTAAAGCTTAGGAGAAAAACATCGGAATCGGAGATGTGAAGCCTCTCTCTCCCCGATGAACAAAGCTTTTAGGTTTCTCTCTCTCTCTAGAAACTTAAAACGTTCTTTCTCTAAAGAGAGAGTAGAGTACTTGATTAGTATATATGTCAATATATATATATGTATATACATGTACACACATACACACACACACACACACACACACACACACATATATATATATATTAATAACTAACAATATATTTATCAACAGATTATAATTAATATTTATTGATTTGTTGTGATATATGTATATATATATATATATATATAAAATTGAAAATAATTGGAGTCGTTTTTGTCCTAAAACGACTCTAGATAGAATCGTTTAGGAAAAACGGCCTCTATTTAGAGTCGTTTTATAGTAAGAAACGACTCCATTTAGAGTCGTTTTACTAAAAACGACTCCAAATGGAGTCGTTTTAGGAAGACGACTCCAAATGGAGTCGTTTTTATTAAAACGACTCCAAATGGAGTCGTTTTTCTAAAAACGGCTCCAAATGGAGTCGTTTTTAGTAAAACGACGCCGTTTGGAGTCGGGAGGCGTGCGGGACACGGGACACAGCTCTGTCCCGCGCCTCTCTTCTTGTCATTTCACATTTATTGCGAAAGTTGATTTTTTTAAAATCAACGTGCTCATCCCCAGGCCATGCTGTTCCATCCCTCCGGCCATTCTCAGACTCTCAGCTCTCTCACGTCTCTCTCTCACGTCTCTCTCTCTCTCTCTCTGTCTTCGCCGTCCGGCCATTTCAGTGAAGCCGGCCGGCCACCCGGTTCCTCTAGCTTGATCGGCGTTCTCCTCTCCTCTCCCCTGCACGCGCGGTGTTCTCCTCTCCTCCGGTCGTCTCTCTCCCTCGGCGGTCTCTCTCCCTCGGCGGTCTCTCTCTCTCAGTAAAACCCCCACCACCGGCTACCCCGCCGGAAGGCCGGGTAAGTCCCTAAACTCTAGCTCACTGTACATGTGCTTTTGTTTAGCTCTCTCTCCCTCACGCTTTCTCTCTGCAGGTGCCTCCTCCCTCACAGCTCCGACGACCGGCGAAGAAGGCCACGCTCACAGCTCCGACCGGCGAAGAACAAGGTCTCTCACAGCTAGCTCCCTCATGCTTTTTTAATATTTTTTTTTTTCATTTATTTATTTTTACATTTTATTTTCTGCTTTATTATTTTTATTGCTGCTTTATTATTTTTACATTTATATATTTCATAAAATTAAAATACAAGACAAAAAATATATATTCATAGACAATACAATGTAATAATCTATATATTATTTTTACATTTATATATTTCATAAAATTAAAATACATAACAAAAAATATATATTCATAGACAATACAATGTAATAATCTATATATTATTTTTACATTTATATATTTCATAAAATTAAAATACATAACAAAAAATATATATTCATAGACAATACAATGTAATAATCTATATATTATTTTACATTTATATATTTCATAAAATTAAAACACATAACAAAAAATATATATTCATAGACAATACAATGTAATAATCTATAGATTATTTTTACATTTATATATTTCATAAAATTAAAACACATAACAAAAATATATATTCATAGACAATACAATGTAATAATCTATAGATTATTTTTACATTTATATATTTCATAAAATTAAAACACATAACAAAAAATATATATTCATAGACAGTGTAATAATCTATATATTAAAATAGCAATCTAAATATAAATGCTTATTTACACAATGTAATAATCAAAAATAAATTAGTATAAAAATTTGATTCATACCTAAAATTTTTTAGGGAAGAAAAAATATTGTAAAAAAGAAAAACTAAAAACATAGTAACAGTGTAATACCCTAGTATTTTCTGGTTAATTTTTGGTGAATTATGAATGAAAACAGTAGTGGAGTTATGATTTTTGTTCGGGAGAATTAATTAATTTTTTTTAAATTAAAAAAAAAGTAAATAAGAATTGATTCAAAATATTAAAAAATATAACTAACGAAATAGATAAATATAGTATGCAAATAAAAAATCTAAGGACAGAATTAAGAATTTAACTTGGAGGCCGGATTGCATTATACCCAGGTTGTTGAATCATGCCCCAACTTAAATTTGACCCATTAAATGTGAAAATAAATTCATGACCTAGGACCAAATAAATTTAAGAAGAGGCCGCGTTGTCTAAGATAATGCTCTAGGTTATCAACTCCTTTTTTTCAATTCTTTGCCAAAAAAAAAAAAAAAAAAAAGATTCTAGTAATTAATTGAGGATCGTTTGTGTATATAACACAATCCTTAATTTGTGTTATATATTTGTAACCATTTTGTGTATTGTAATGTGGTAAGATAAATATGGACAAAAGTTGGATGACGAAGTGGAGAGGTTCGAGGGAGTATATGGAAGGGGCCGAAGCGTTCGTGAAGTATGCAGTTACGAACTCCAGAAATAAAAATTCAATTGTGTGTCCATGCAAGAAGTGTGGTTTGAATAGGAGCCTACGGCCAGAAGAAGTATATGACCATTTGACCGGTGGAAGGGGAATTATGCCTAATTACACTGAATGGATTTGGCATGGGGAGAAGATTAGGGCTCCTGTACCTAATAAAGTATGTGTTGTTGAATCTCCTAGGCCGGCTCCGGCTGCAAATATTGTACCAATACTCGACGAGTCAAGAACGATGCAGTCCATGTTGCAAGATGTTTTTGGCATGCATAGTACTCGGGCAGACGATGATGAGTGTCAAGTGGAAGTGGAAGCCGATTATGTACCTGAAGCAGTTGATGAAGAGATCAATGAGAGTGCCAAGAAATTCTACAACTTGGTTCAGGATGCAGACAAACCACTTCATGATAAAACACGATATAGCAAATTGTCAGCTATTGTTCATCTATACAACTTGAAGTGTGTGGGTGGACTCAGTAATACGATTTTCACATTGTTGCTTGAGTTCATCAATGAGATAGTACCAACAGATGAGCCAGCTTTGCCTAAAAGTATGTATGAGACAAAAAAATATTTAAGAGACTTGGGGCTTGGATATGAAAAGATTCCGGCTTGTCAAAATCATTGTATGTTATTCTGGAAGGAAAATGAGAAGTTAGATACATGTACAGTGTGTGGAGCATCAAAGTGGAAGGACAAAATTACTGAAGAAGATGGGTCATCCCGAACATTGAAGAGACGACCGGTAAAGGTGTTGCGGTGGTTTCCATTGGCTTCAAGATTGCAAAGGTTGTACATGTCACAACATACCGCTTCCCACATGAGGTGGCACGCTGATGGGCGCACAAAAGACGGTGTGCTCAGGCATCCGGCAGACAGTGAAGCTTGGAGAACATTTGATACACTGCACCCAAACTTTGCATCAGACCCACGAAATGTTAGGCTTGGTCTAGCGTCGGATGGTTTTAACCCTTTTGGGAACATGAGCACAAGCCACAGTACTTGGCCTGTCATGTTGGTTCCATACAACCTACCTCCTTGGATGTGCATGAAACAACAGTATTTCATATTATCTATGATTATTCCAGGCCCAACTGCACCAAGAATGAATATAGATGTCTACCTACAACCTTTAATATCAGAGTTACAGGAGTTGTGGAATGTAGGGGTACGGACATATGACATATCCAAGAAGAAGTCATTTGTTATGCGGACAGCATTGATGTGGACAATAAATGACTTCCCAGCGTATGCTGATTTATCTAGATGGAGTACTAGGGGTTCAATGGCATGTCCTTGTTGTATGCATTCAACGAGGTCAACATGGTTGACATACGGGCATAAATATTGTTATATGGGGCATAGACGATGGTTGTCTGCCGATCATAAATGGCGACAGATGGCAAGAACCTTTGACGGTAAACAAGAGCTGGGTGTTGCGCCTGTTATTCCAGATGGTGGTGAAATCCTACGACAATTACAGGGATTTGATGTTCATGAAGACACAAGAAGAGACAAACGACAAAAAACTGTGCAACAAGGTCATGGGACAAATGAGACCACGGTATGGAAAAAGAAAAGTATTTTTTTCACATTGCCCTATTGGAAGGATAATTTGTTACGACAAAGGAGCTATCGTGGAAAAGACATTTTGAGTTATGAATGTAGTATTGAACTTTGTAAATGATGTAGGTAACTTTTGTGTTATCGGTTGGACTTGATCGGTTTGTGATCATAGATAACTTATGTATTATGTTTTGAAATTACTTATGGCGATTTACTGTTTACGATTGTAGGTAACTTGATCGGTTTGGGGTTGAGAAAAATTATATATGGTGATATGTTGTACTTGTTATTGTTTGTGTTTTAATGCATTGATATGAAGTTTGTGTTATATATGAGTTTATGTGAAAAGAACTATCGCGAAAAAGATATCTTGAGTTGTTGTGAATGTAGTATGGAATTTTGTAAATGATGTAGGTAACTTTTGTGTTATTGGTTGGACTTGATCGGTTTGTGATCATAGATAACTTATGGCGATATGCCGTTTATGATTGTAAGTAACTTGATCGGTTTGGGGTTGAGTGAAATTATATATGGTGATACGTTGTATTTGTTATTGTTATTGTTTTAATGCATTGATATGGAGTTTGTGTTATATATGAGTTTATGTGAAAATAACTATCGTTGAGAAGACATATTGAGTTGTTGTGAATAGAGTATTGAACTTTGTAAATGATGTACGAAACTTTTATGTTATCAGTTGGACTTGATCGGTTTGTGATCATAGATAACTTATGTATTATGTTTTGAAATTACTTATGGTGATATGTCGTTTATGATTGTATGTAACTTGATCGGTTTGTGGTTGAGTGAAATTATATATGGTAATATGTTGTATTTGTTATTGTTTTTGTTTTAATGTCTTGGTGTGTACATTAAGACATTGTTTTTGTTTTAATGCATTGATATGAAGTTTGTGTTATATATGAGTTTATGTGAAAATAACTATCGTTGAGAAGACATATTGAGTGAATGTAGTATTGAACTTTGTAAATGATGTAGGTAACTTTGATGTTATCGGTTGGACTTGATCGGTTTGTGATCATAGATAACTTATGTATTATGTTTTGAAATTACTTATGGTGATATGCCGTTTATGATTTAGGGTAACTTGATCGGTTTGGGGTTGATTGCAATTATGTATGGTGATATGTTGTATTTATTATTGTTTTTGTTTTAATGCCTTAATATGAAGTTTGAGTTATATGAGTTTATGTGGATGTTATGAGTTTATATATATAAACAATATTTTTGCAATTAGGTATTTAAAAAAAATTAAAAAAATAAAAAATATTGTATTTTATTTATTTTTAATTTTAGAGCCGTTTTAACACTTAAAAACGGCTCTAACAATATGTTTTATTTATTTTTAATTTTAGAGCCGTTTTAACACTTAAAACGGCTCAAAACTTATATTTTATTAATTTTCTAATTTAGAGACGTTTTAAACTTTAGAGCCGCTTTTTAAAACGGTTCAAAACGTTTTGAACCGTTTTAACAAGTGTCTCAAATAGGTTGGAGGGCTTTTCCTTAACCGACTCAAAATGTTTTGAGCCGCTTTATAAAAGCGGCTCTAAATTTTTAAAGCCACTTTTGTAAAGCGTCTCAAAACATTTTGAGTCGCTTTACAAAAGCGGCTCAAAAATTTTTGAGTCGCTTTTATTTAAAGCGACTCTAAATGTTTTGAGACGCTTTACAAAAGCGTCTCAAACAGTTTTGAGACGCTTTTATAAAAGCGACTCCAGTTTGAACCGTTTTTTGCACAAACGGATCAATTTTAATGTTTAATACTTCAGGTGTGGACCCGTTTGTAAAACGGTTCAAAAAAAACGACTCAAAATGTTTAGAGCCGTTTTAAGAGCTTAAAAGGGTTCTAAAAAAGCGGCTCAAAATAGCGTTTTTTTTGTAGTGATATCAATAAAATGAAACTATAGAATAAAATATGTAGATCTATTGAAGAACAATGAAAAGCCATATCTACTTAGAAAGGAAAAATCAGCTACAGAAATATGAAGAAAAAAGAAGAAGAGAATATTAATAATATAAAAATATGGAGTTTTTTCCTTAAAAAATATTTTTGTTTTTGAAAGTCTCTCTCAAAATAGTCTTTCTTTCGTTTTATTTTTAAAATTAATATCTTTTATGTTGCATTTTGAAGGAACAATGAAAAATCATGTATGGAAAGGTAAAATATGAGATAAATCTAGAAAAAAATCAAGAGAGTATTAATTATAGAAAAAATTTAAATGGAAGTGACATCACTGTTAACTTGTGATATTCTCTTTTTGGTTTTTATTTAAATTTTGTGATACAAGTTTTAAGTGTAAATGCCCAAATTATTATACAATTGATCAAGTCTCCCCCCATTTTGGTCTCCTTGATCAAGAGGCAATACTAAAGGACTCAATTGGGTAGAGTTTCTATTTCTGGAAACTGTACCCAAAATCTCTGATTCTTAGAGGAAGATTGACAGAATGGACCATAAGGATCGATGATAACTTTTTTCTTTTTAAATATTTTTCCTAGCTCCTTTTAAATTTTTGAGCATATCTTGGTTGATTATATCATAAGGTGATGATGTTGCTTTGGCTTGATACAATCGACTGGGACTAAGACCTTCCTACCCTTGAAGCAATAAGCTCTGGGGTGGCAGGTAAATGTTAGAGCTGTGAACTGTGAAGTGTGAACGTCGCCGTAGAGAGATGTTTGGATGTGTGACATGTGTCCTAGCAATATACAAGTGTCTTATGTAGTTTTTCTACTATTTGAATTCGTACTCTCTTTTAAAAGGAAACCTTTGGAATTAAACCCATTCAGAGGAGACCAGGATCCTCTCCAGTTGAAAGGAAAAACACATTGTTAAGAAAATTTAGCAATAAACTGGGGAGGATCCTGATACATTCAGAGGAGGGTCTTTTATAGTAACGGTAAATCTTTAGTGATCAATTATCTCTTACTTTAACAACAACAATAATACTAAAACCTACCCAAAGTAGTCGGAGGAAAAACGCATAGTTAAGAAAATTTAGGAAGTTCTACTTTTTAACCTTTGTGGAAGGATTGAAAAAAAACTTGCCACGACCATTCCGAGTTAAGAGCAATCAACCATATTTTGAGATGCAGATACATAGAAGTATTACCTGAAAAAGAAGGAAGGGGTCGTTAGAATGCTACCAGTCCAAAGACTGGAGGCATTCTGACGCCCAAGTCAAGTGGAAAACCTAGTTGAGAGCAAGTAAAGCTAGTAAATAGGGGGTAAGAGAGTCTCATTGGGCATAGTAGTACATAAGAGATAATAGGTAAGTACTTGAAACCTTAAGCTAGAGAAGGGATTGCTTATGGCGCACCCCAAGGAGAGGATGGTGCATCTTGCTGTTGGTCTTGGACCTGGTGTGGGCTTAGTCACATGTGCATTTTTTAGGCTTTTTAGGTCTTTCTTGGCAGTTGAGCCTCAGAGGCCTATTAGTATATAATATGGTCATCCAGTAGTCTCTCAATTCCTTGGTTTATTAGTGTACTGATCAAACTATGAGAATGTGTTGTAGGCTTCTTGATATATCGGCCCTCCACAATTGAATTATAATTAAAGCAACACAGTAATCCTTTGTGAAAGGATTGGAGAAAAATAGTGTTAATGGATTCCTTTTCGGGAGCGATTTATCCTTACCGACTTATTAATAATTCCAAACGTTAACATATATGCCAAGTGTGCAGTAAGACTGGCCAAACCGCAACAGCTACAAATTTTGGATTTGTAGATAAGGTTTTTTTTTTTTTTTTTTTTTTTTTTTGGCATAAAATAATTTCAAAAAAATATTTTTCGGTATTTGGTATGATTGGAAATGTTTTTTAGTTTAACTGAAAAAACTTATTTAATTCCATAAAATATTATTCACTTTTTAAAATCATAAATCATTTTTTGAATTTGAGCTTCTCGCACTAAATGCCAAAAATATTTTTAAAAAAGAAAAAGATTTTCTTAAAATATCAACATTTTCAAATGGGAAATATTTTACACCAAAATAAACTAAGCAGAACCTAAGAGTGCTCATACTTGCAGCTGATTGAAGGCAGTTACACTGGGAGAACAGTTCAAAAGCATTAGCATGTAGAGAGAGATCGAGCGCTGAATTGATCCAGGTCTAATACATAAATCTAACAATAATTTTAGTCTCCACGTATGCATCTCGCATGACATTGAAATATATTCTGTTGGTGTTTACTGAATTGCTGAGAAAAATCATTCAAAACGTAAAAGAATTAAAACCAAGGAGACAAAAGCATTGGAAAAATAATTCAGTTCAGTACCACACGCACCATGTAAATAGATTTTAATTAAATAATTAAGTTTGTTATAAAAATTTCAAGAATTCTGTGCGGTATTTTTTAAAACCGTTGTTATTATTTGTTTACTGACGGTTTTTCAAAAACACGTTTGTAATACTTTTCATTTCAAACGCTTTTCAAAAAAGCGTATACAAAAATTTAGATTTAGACGATTTTAAAAGGGAGGTGTTAGAAACACACTCATTATACACCAAGTGCATATTTACCCTCTTACATGGGGTGATACCTACATGTAGTGGGACACATCCCATGTGAGAGTGTGAGTGTGCACTTGGTGTGTAGTGAGTATGTTTCTATCATTTTTCGTTTTAAAAACTGTCTGTAATTACTCATCGCCCGGCTGGCAAAACACAAAAGAGCTTAATTTCCCAGAATTTGAAGAACAAAATATGTCACGTAGGATCACTTGGAGGCGATGATAGAATGCAAAGGGAACTGAATTTTATCAAAGAGATTGGATTCCAAAACTAGCCATATGGATTTGTTGCACAAGTTTGTCGTTGTATTTGTTATGGCAGGCTCATTGGCTAGGCCAATTAGGTAGTATAATTAAATTTTGTTTAACATTTTTTTTTAAAGACTTAGTTTATAATAAAATTGTCTGTGCGTAAAACTAGCATATTTCTCAAGTTCATTCACTAAAATAACGTTTAGTATATATATATTTTTTTTTTGGCACAAATTAAGTTCTATATACAAAAAAAATTATATCTAGTTCGACACAAAATGTGTCATTTGTCAAAATTAAATGTCTTGCAGCAAACACGAATGCTACATGTTTCCAAAAAAAAAAAAAGAGAAAGAAGCAATAAAAATTATAAACTAAAAATTAAAATTATTATTTAGATATAAAAAATATCTCTTAAATTTATTGTTTTAAGATTCAAAATCTATCGAGTCCGCTTCCATGCTTCGTGTCACAAAATCTATGTACCATGTAGCATATCCCTTAGCTGTCACCTATAGTCGTATTCCCATTTTCCACTCTTTTATCATCTTATCCTTTATTTTTATTTTTTTATTTCTTTATTTTTTTTTTCCATATTTTTATAATTTGTTTATTTATTTTTATCTTTTTCTATTACTTACATAATTACTTTAACGATTGGGAAATATCCTGGAAGTACAGTACCACGCAAAGAAAAAACTGTGACATGATTATGAGCTTCACAATTTTTTTTTTTTTTAACCCCAAAAAACTACTTTCCATACGAAGCAAGTTAGTCTTTTAATGTATTTTACATGCATGCTTTTATAATTTCATAATTTCATTATCTTGCCATTAATCATACGTTTTCACAAAGTAGAGTTCACAGTAATCAAAGTAAATTTCATGTGAATTGTAAACATACATCTTTTAGGTACATAAAATATTTATACTATGCAAAAAATAATAATAAGTATCCATGTGGTTATGGAATTGTAAATGAATGAGTTTCTCAAAAAAGAAAAAAAAGAAAAAAAAAGGAATGAATGAATGAAATAGGATGAATTGATGAAAGAAATGAAATTTGAATAGATTAGGCAAATTCGAGGATGCTTTCCTTTCAAGTTCAACAGAACACTTACAAAACAAAAGCCTACATTTATTATAGGAATTGGGCTTGATATACTTGTCCATTAACCACTAGCCCATGTGCACAAGCTTGAGTCTCAAGTATATTAAACGCTACATCTAACAGTGCCATCTATCGTTCTTACCAGTAGAATAGAGAGGCTAATGGACTTTCACTATGTTTAATGACTCCAGACTTTAGCAGCTTTCTCGCTATATATCTTTTCGATCTCTTACTTTTGATAAAAAGGATATCGATAAGGCCTCACAGAATTTGAATGCACTCCCTCTTGTAGAGGAATGAAATTGTCATGCAACCTTACTGGTGGGTAGGCTTTTAGGTTATCTAAACAGATCGTCGTGTTGCTTAAGGGTATCTGTCAAAGGCCCTTGCAACTCTTTGTTCACTTCTAGCTTTGAGGGAGTATCGGGATTGGCCAATAGTTGTAGAAAGATAAATTTCTTTTCTCTAGCGCTTCAATTATTTCCCTTCTTCTAAGCTCACGCTAGGCCTTTTTTTGGAGACCTTGTAGCACACAGCTCTTCAATTTTTGGCTAAGTTCCAATGTTAACTTCGTAAAGTCTCATAGGATATGTACTAAGGTGCTCAACCACTGGATTCCTAAAACTATGTCACAGCCAGCCAATGGTAAGATAAAGATGTCAGTTCTAAAAACATCACCTTGCATTTTAATTCCCACTTCTCTACATTTTCCATGGCTAGCCACTTCCAGTCCATTAGTGACCCTGACTGTAATACTATCTTGATCTATGGGTTGAAACCCAAAAGTCGCTGGAATTTTAGTATCGAAGAATTTGTCTATAAGAATTATGACTTGTTGATACATTAGGATTCCTACAATCCTCATTGTCTTAGGATTAGGAGTACATATGATAGCATTAAGAGAGATTTCAGAAATTTTTTCCAAGAAAAACTCATTAGGATCATCTTTTTCTTGTGGTATGTCACTCATCTTATCTTTATCAATTTCTCCCATAGCCTCAATGAGAAACAACTTCAACACACTGCATACATGGTCTCTACTCCATTTAGAATCACATGAGTAACAAAGTCCATTTTTCATTCTTTCCTCCATCTGAGCTTGAGAGATTTTCTAGACTATCACCAAGGTCTAGTTTGGATTGTCACTACCCTTCCCATTTTGTCCAGCCCCAAATATAGGCTGTATATTCTGCCTTGACTGACCCTGCATATTCCCTTGTATACCAACATTGCCAATTCCCTTAGAGACTCCAATTGGTATATATATATATATATATTTTTTTTTAAGAAAAGACGAGATCACATGTCCAATAGTGATCCCGGCCCAAATTTATTAGATAAAAGCCTCACTTTTGGCGGAGGAATACCATGATAACATCCAAAAATCACAGGATTTACAAAGAAACCATCCCATGAAAGACATAACACAACTTATTTTATTCTAAAGCAAGGTAAACCACATTTATCTACCCGTAAAATCCCTTTGAGTTCCTTAGGAATATTATTCGAATTATAATCATGCGTAATCCCTGCACTACCACGTTTACTGAACCAGTCTGCAGCTTGGTTACCCTCTCTAAACACATGGTTAAACCGAGTATTCAGGCCACTGAGGAGAAGAACTATAGGTGACTATTAGCTGTCACCTATAATCGTATTCCCATTTTCCACTCTTTTATCATCTTATCCTTTATTTATTTTTTCTATTTTTATAATTTGTTTATTTATTTTTATCTTTTTCTATTACTTACATAGTTTTTTTTTTTTTTTTTAATTTTTTTTAATTTTATTTTAGATGTTTATTTATGTTTTTTTAATTTTATGTTTATGTTTATTTTATTTATGTTTATTTATGACAGAAATTAAACTAAATTAAACATGAAATAAAAGAAACTAAAGAGAAGGAAAAGATAAAAAGACAGAAATTAAACTAAAGTGCAAAAGATAGAAAAGCACTTGTAATGCAAACATAAAAATAAAAGAAAGGTAGATTAAAGAAGATAGGAATAAAGAATTAATCTAAATTAAACAAGAGAAAATAGCTAAAAACAATGCTCTGAAAAGAAAATGTGTATATACAATGATCAATGAAAAAGTGGTGCCTATCGTAGGGTTTTTATAACAAAACATTAGGTTAAACCCCATATTTTCAAAATAACACATCTACCCCTCAAAACCCTAACAAGAGAAAAGAATGCTAGGGTTTAGGGCCATATTTTTAAAATGACACCTCTACCCCTCAAAACCCTAATAGGAGAAAATGAATGCTAGGGTTTAGGGTGTCAGCAGCCATCAGAAGAAGAAATTCATGTCTGTCTACCCTGCGCGATTGCGCTCGAGCGACATCACGATGACTCGTGCACTGCACATGTGTCTCTACTGAAAATGAATCTCTCTCATTCTTTAATCCCAGCCGTTGAAAATTTGTCTGCCATGCACTCAATTTCGATCTTGACATCCAGCTGTGCTAGCATATATGGGCTCTAAAAATTTATTTTCCCGCTTCTTTGCAATTTCACAGAAATACCGCTATTTTCTCTCAATAACCTGCAAAATACTAAAACACCAAAACTAATAAAAACGTCAAAAAATAGTAAAGCTAAAGGTTTAGCAAATGCAAATTAAGGGGTCCAAATATACAATATTTGGCACTCATCACAATGTAAAAGTAAAAGTAAAGGTAAAGGGAGCCGAAGTTGTCTCCATAATGAATAATATGAGCCAAAGTTGTCTCCTATTATGATGCTAATATGAGTCGAAGTTGTTTCCTATTATGACAGCATGCATGACATGAGTTTTAATGATGTCTTACGAGATTTTGTGCTAGACATTAATATGCCTATGAGTCTTAATGAGAAAGAACATAGGTATATTTCTATCCGACTAGATTACATATGATTTAAGTGATGTCGAGTTTGAATGTGCATATATACTTATATTCTCTGAAGTTGTGGAATATATGTATGATTGTATGACCATGTTATGATATCAATGGTTTTCATATTTGATTGATGTTATGTCTTGATGTGTCTGTATACTTATATTCTCCGAAGTTGTGGAATATATGTATGCTTGTACGATCGGGATATGAAGTCGTTGATTTTCATGTTTGGATATGGCTGTATACTTAGATTCTTTGAAGTTGTGGGATATTTGTATGCTTGTATAATCAGGCTATGAGGTCATCGATTTTATACTTAGAAGCGCTTGTATGCTTGTGTTCCTCGAAATTGTGAAATGCTTGTATACGAGCATAGCTAAGTCACTTGATATTTATATATATATATATATATATATATATATATATATATATATATATATATATATATATATATGTGTGTGTGTGTGTGTGTGTGTGTGTGTGTGTGTGTGTGTGTGTGTGTGTGTGTGTGTGTGTGTGTGTGTGTGTGTGTGTGTGTGTGTGTGTGTGTGTGTGTGTGTGTTGCGTTTATTAAACAGAAGCATCATGTTGATAGTAGCTGCTAATATAAACATACGGTAGAAAATAAATGGATTGACTCATTGTGAAAACCAGTGTATATTATACTCCTGAGTTAATGAACTCATACTTTCATTTATGCGAACGTGGTTACCACCATAATCGTGTAGATACTGATGCTTTAGCTTTAAGTACGTACCGCAGACATCGATGAAGACCCTGTTGCGCTATACTTGGAATTCTACGATTGAAGCTCTTCGCATTTGATCGTAGGTGTGTTGGACTCGGATGTTCCACTTTGTAGACTTTTGTATATGGCTTGTGTCGTATGTAACACGTATTTTATACAGCCATTCTTTTGATGTAGTTAATGTTTTAATTAAGCTTTAAACAGATAAGCAATTGTATGGCTCTGTTGTTGTAAATAACACTTCTTAGTTTTTATGATATTTAGTTTCCGTTGCATAGTTATTGCCTCTCATATATCAGATAGATATTATGGGATATATACTTTGAGTTGGCTGGATGACTAATCGTCATGCCACTGTGTGATTCTATTTTGTATTAAAAAAAAAAAAGGGTCATCACACGTACAATAAATCAACAAATATTTCTTATATTTTCATTACAAATATGTGGTCATTTAATAGGCATTTAGCTTGTACGGACCCTTGGCTTTTGTCTCTGATCATATATGGCCGGCCCTATCCCAACCTTTAAAAAATGTTGCTTTTAGAAACCCCTTGATAACATTGTTTATAGTTTTATAGGCCCTTAGGCATGCTTGGGTGATTTTAATGATTTTATAGGGTTTTTAACTTCTAACTAATATTATTAAATTAAAAGATTCAGGTCCAATTATATTTTTATCTAGGGAAAACTATACTTTAAGCCTCCTCAATGTTTCACCTCTTTTTCAATTTTGCCTTGAAAGTGAAAAAAAAAAATTGCAATGCACCCTAACTAAGTTTCCTAATTTTGCAATGTAGCCAATTCTTTTAAAAATATCCTTAAAAAAATCAATTTTCTTTTTTCCTTTTTTTTTTTAAAAAAAAAGCAACTAAAAAAAAAATTGGGGGTGGCCGAAAGCCACCCCATGGAGCAATTGGGGATATTTTTTAGTCGTTTTTTTAAAATTTTTTTTTAAAAAAATGATTTTTTAGGTGTATTTTTGGAAGAATTGATTACATTGCAAAATTAGGAAACTTAGTTGAGATGCATTGTAATTTTTTTTTTCACTTTGGAGGCAAATTTAAAAAAGAGGTAAAATATTGGGGGGTAAAGTGTAGTTTTTCCTTTTATTTATTATATATAAGGTATGATGAATTAAAGATAAATGTTATAGATAAAAGTGATCATAATGCATTTGTGAACAGTAAACTAGCATTACATTTACATCAGCCCATGCATGCAGGTGAGTGGCACATAGAAAATAAGCAACAGTAAAGTAAACGACGAGTTATAGGTTACCCACGATGGGTCATAAGGGACCAACGGCGAGTCACTGTCTTTTTTTTTTTTTTTTTTTTTTTTTAATACAGACATGGGAAACGAGAAGGGGATCAAACTACAAATAGGTAACAGTAGACAATGATAATCATCGATGATTCCAAAAAAATCATAAACGAGTCAGGCCTTTCCTGGGCCCACACTAAGCGATTTTAAATGACAAAAGGACTCAAAGAGCCCCAACGGCAAGTCACTGTTGTGTCTGGCGACTTGTGACCCACAGTGGGTCCAGTCAGACCCACGTGTCACACCCATACAATTTTTTTATTTTTATTTTTTAAGAAAAAATCAGGGCATGGAAACTTCACATCCATCCAGTAGGATTTAACAAAAAATCTTAATGGATGGGTTACATTGCAAAAATGTTAAAAAGTTCGATACACTAAATTGAGAGAAACTAAATTTTAGGGGGGACATTGTAAAAGGGGTGACAATTCAGAGGTATTGAGCTACCTATTGGGGACTACACAAGACTTTCTGAACAAAACAAATTAATCCTATTTTTCAAATTGGGACCAAAATGGACCGACAATATTTAAGAAGTGTAATATTTCAAATTTTATCGTCGGTATATATGTTGCCTTTTTTTATCCTTTTTTTTTTCTTCTTCTAATTTACTGTGTTCTCTAATCATAGTAACATAGCAATCAATCTTAATTAGATAGTCAAGCTAAGATTAAATGTCATTTTTCATTTATTATTAACAATATGACTTCAAATAAAGTTATCTCATAATTAAATATTTTGCATACGATAAAATTAAGATATGCCAACAGAAAATTAGATGAGCAATGCAAGACATTTTTTTCTTTGCGTCCTGTTGTGGTTAAATTGTAAGTTAAGGCTGACAATTTTTGACACGATCTACAAATTTGATAGGAATCCAATACAAAATAAGCGAGTTAAGGTTGAGTAGTATAACCCGTTTAATTAAATGGTAGAGTTAGTGTTGACCTATGTAGTCTTATACCATGCTTCAACGTACACAATTCGAACTCAACACATGAACATGAATTGTATTACCCCTGTGTAAATTATTTTATATCTTTCTCAATTAGGAATCATGTCAACGTTGCTCCAATAATTGTTTTTTTTTTTAATCATTAACTAATGCAATCTTCCAACCATTTTTAATTCATAGACTGGACTTCCTAAAATAAATCCTTATTATGAAAAGTATTTTTCCCTATTTTGAGTTTGATGATAAAATTCAAATCACTTTTGGTGTAAAATGTTTTTTTTGTTGGAAAATCATTTAAAGGCAAAAAATATTTTTCAAAGTTTGCTCGTAGAGTAAATTAACAAATATTTCTTATATTTTCATTACAAATATTTGGTCATTTAATAGGTGTTTGGCTTGTACGGATCCTTGGCTTTTGTCTCTGATATATGGTCCTACCTCAAGCTTTAAAAAATGTTGCTTTTGGTCCCCGAAGGTAACTCAATTGGCTGGGGACTACGCCTCATGAAGCGGAGGTCACTAGTTCGAATCCCCCCTCCCCCTCTTGTGTGGACATGTCCAAAAAAAAAAAAAAAAAAAAAGGTTGCTTTTGGAAATCCCTTGATACCGTACCATTGTTTATAGTTTTATAGGCCCCTGGGCATGCTTGGGTGATTTTAATGATTTTATAGGATTTTTAGGTTATTAAATTAAAAGATTCAGGTCTTATTATATTTTTATCTATTATATATAAGATATGATGAATTAAAGATAAATGTTATATAGATAAAAGCAATCTTACTACTTGGGTGATTGGGTAAACAATAAATTGGAAGTACATTAACATCGGCCCATGCATGCAGGTGAGTGGGACATGGAAAATAAGCAACTAGGCCCATGTTGTGTTGGAAAGTGGACGACAAGCCCCAGCAAAAATTGATCGACATTTGCTGATGTTATTCAATATTATCACTTATTCTTTAGAATAGTAGTAATAAGCAAACCCATTAATTAACTTATAATTAATCACGTTATAACTAAAAAAAAAAATAGAAAACGAAATTGACGTTCATTCGGCAACGTCATTACTTCTCCTTCTTGTAGTAGTAGTAGTACGTATTAATTGCTTACACCGACTTTCGCTTATACGACATTCGACTTGTATAAAAAGGCTCCACACCCAGACCCAGTAGAGTGAAAAGGAGAAAGAGAGATTTCTTTTGTTTCGAATTCCTTCTACCCTCTGCTTCTACGTTGTGTTCCCGGCCTGTTTGTCCGAGTCTTCGGAGAAGAAGATGAAAGCGCTCCTAGGTTGAATTCATCTTTGTCTATGTATCGCTTGTGGAACTCATCACTAAATTTTGCGTGTGGTTCTGTTTTGATTTTTGAATAAAATACTTTTCATCCTTGTTTACCTTGGGCTTAATAATTACGTTACAATTAGTTGTATGGATCCGAACGAAATTTTCCATCCCCTTGGGCTCTTTTTTTTCTTTTCTTTTCTTTTTCCCTATTTCCAAAAATAAATAAATAAATAAAATTCAATTGATCCAGAATACATAATAAATCTTCTATGCTATGTCTATATATACAGCATGATTTTCACCTTAAAATGCTTGTCCCCAAAACTTAAATACAGTTAAAACACAAAATAAATATTGTGTACAATTTTCTGAAGTATATATAAATGTCAAAACTATATTCTTGAATGAGTATTTTATTTTTGAACACCACACACGGATTAGTAACTAGTAAGAAATTTTATGCGTAGAAAAAAGTAAGAAATTTTATACACCAATATGAAAAATTAAATGAAAAGAAATTTGAATGTTAAGAGACTTTATTCTTCGTAAAATATAGAAAAACAAGCCTTTTTGTGCACTAAACAACGATTAATATATATGCACGAAATTGGATACCGCAATATAAAAAGATTAAACAAAATTAATGCCCTTCAAAAATTTATTTTAACAAAATAAAGAAGAAAGAACATTTATGCGAAAGGAGAGAAAACGATACCAAAAGAGAAAACTAGAAAAGTCACCAAAAAGAGAGAGAATGCTGCGGAATATTTCATATTGAGATGAAGAAAGTGCAGTACTAACGCACTTCACTTTAACCTCAAATGAATGAAAAAAAACACAGACTTATTACACACACACACACACACACACATATATATATATATAGCAAATTAAGAATAAGCGCAATATATCTTAAGCAAACACCGTAATATTACCCTTCAATTCAAAAAAAAAAAAAACCGTAATATTAGGTGAAGAACATAATATAGGAAAAGAGATTTTGAAATAAATTTAATAAAGGAAATATATCAAGAAACATCAAATAAGTTGACATAAGTTGGTGAATATATCAATAAAATGAAACTATAGAATAAAATATGTAGATCTATTGAAGAACAATGAAAAGCCATATCTACTTAGAAAGGAAAAATCAGCTACAGAAATATGAAGAAAAAAGGAAGAAGAGAATATTAATAATATAAAAATATGGAGTTTTTTCCTTAAAAAATATTTTTGTTTTTGAAAGTCTCTCTCAAAATAGTCTTTCTTTCGTTTTATTTTTAAAATTAATATCTTTTATGTTGCATTTTGAAGGAACAATGAAAAATCATGTATGGAAAGGTAAAATATGAGATAAAACTAGAAAAAAATCAAGAGAGTATTAATTATAGAAAAAAAATTTAAATGGAAGTGACATCACTGTTAACTTGTGATATTCTCTTTTTGGTTTTTATTTTTATTTTGTGATACAAGTTTTAAGTGTAAATGCCCAAATTATTATACAATTGATCAAGTCTCCCCCCATTTTGGTCTCCTTGATCAAGAGGCAATACTAAAGGACTCAATTGGGTAGAGTTTCTATTTCTGGAAACTGTACCCAAAATCTCTGATTCTTAGAGGAAGATTGACAGAATGGACCATAAGGATCGATGATAACTTTTTTTCTTTTTAAATATTTTTCCTAGCTCCTTTTAAATTTTTGAGCATATCTTGGTTGATTATATCATAAGGTGATGATGTTGCTTTGGCTTGATACAATCGACTGGGACTAAGACCTTCCTACCCTTGAAGCAATAAGCTCTGGGGTGGCAGGTAAATGTTAGAGCTGTGAACTGTGAAGTGTGAACGTCGCCGTAGAGAGATGTTTGGATGTGTGACATGTGTCCTAGCAATATACAAGTGTCTTATGTAGTTTTTCTACTATTTGAATTCGTACTCTCTTTTAAAAGGAAACCTTTGGAATTAAACCCATTCAGAGGAGACTTGGATCCTCTCCAGTTGAAAGGAAAAACACATTGTTAAGAAAATTTAGCAATAAACTGGAGAGGATCCTGATGCATTCAGAGGAGGGTCTTTTATAGTAACGGTAAATCTTTAGTGATCAATTATCTCTTACTTTAACAACAACAATAATACTAAAACCTACCCAAAGTAGTCGGAGGAAAAACGCATTGTTAAGAAAATTTAGGAAGTTCTACTTTTTAACCTTTGTGGAAGGATTGAAGAAAAACTTGCCACGACCATTCCGAGTTAAGAGCAATCAACCATATTTTGAGATGCAGATACATAGAAGTATTACCTGAAAAAGAAGGAAGGGGTCGTTAGAATGCTACCAGTCCAAAGACTGGAGGCATTCTTACGCCCAAGTCAAGTAGAAAACCTAGTTGAGAGCAAGTAAAGCTAATAAATAAGGGGTAAGAGTCTCATTGGGCATGGTAGTATATAAGAGATTATAGGAAGTAGTTGAAACCCTAAGCCAGAGAGGAGATCACCTGTGGCGCATCCCAAGGAGAGGATGGTGCATCTTGCTGCTGGTCTTGGACCTGGTGTGGGCTTAGTTACATGTGCATTTTTTAGACCTTTTTGGTCTTTCTTGGCAGTTGAGCCTTATAGGCCTGTTGGTATATAATATAGTCATCCAGTAGTTTATCAATTCCTTAGTTTATTAATGTACCGATCAAACTATGAGAATGTGTTGTAGGCTTCTTGATATCTGGGCCCTCCACACTTGAATTATAATTAGAGCAACATAGTAATCCTTTGCGAAAGGATTGGAGAAAATAGTGTTAATAGATTCCTTTTCGGGAGTGATTCATCCTTACTGACTTGTTAATAATTCCAAACGTTAACCTATATGCCAAGTGTGTAGTAAGACTGGCAAAACCGCAACAGCTACAAATTTTGGACTTGTAGCTAAGGCTTTCTTTGTTTCGGCATAAAATAATTTTTAAAAAATATTTTTTCGTATTTTTCAGTATTTAGTATGATCAGAAATAATAGTCAACCGAACAATTTTTCAGTTTAACCGAAAAAACTTATTTAATTTACATAAAATATTATTCATTTTTTAAATCGTAAATCCTTTTTTGAATTTGAGCTTCCCACTCTCAACTTGCCGTACTTTGTCGGAACTTTATCAGACCACTGTCGGAACTTTGCCAAACCACATCCGGTATTGTGACGAACCACCGCTAAACACTGTCGGAGCTTAAATTTTTATGTTAATTTTTTTTATTTTTTTTATATTAATATTTTTATGTTGTGTATAAAAATTGATTTTTATATTTAATATGATTGAATGAAAATATACAATCGATCGTTTCGCTGCGTTTTTTGTTTCAGCTTTACTTGTCTGGAATCAGTCTAAGGAATTTGTATATGCTTACTATGTGCTTCGTACAATATCATATATTTTAAGTCAAGGGAGTATTTTCTGCATTGCTGTTGCTTATGCGGTAAGAGTTATTCCTTGGTGTTTGAAAATTAGGAAGAGCGAATATTAGGGGTCACATTTTCCCTTCCTCTGGCAGGCAGATGTTGTTGATGGCAGTAAGAGGGCTGCAGCTTTTAGTTGGATTACAGGTCTTTGTTCTGCTTCGCATGTCTTGGGAAATCTGCTAGCACGTTTTCTTCCCGAAAAGTACATTTTTCCGGTATGTGGTGGTGTAACTTCAGCATTATCCGTAAGATCTTTATTCTGCCATCCTTTTCTCTTATTGATCATTTTACTAATTAAGCTTTTTGTTTCAGGTTTCAATTGCGCTCTTGATTTTTTGTCCAATTTACATGCAATTCTTTATGGTTGAGACAGTTAAATTGGCTCCACATAGGGACCAAGATCCAGCTTGCTTGACTAGGACGATTAAGGTTCTCCATAATCGATACAAATCAATGAGAGATGCTGCAACAATAGTTATTACCAGGTAGTTCTTTCTGTAACTAAGACAACTTAAAATGTTCTTATCCTGTTTTACTTGCATACCATTTCTGGAATCTATTAGGCAGTCTTTTTGTGCCAATCTCTTTTAAATGCAAAACATTATATTGGACATTCTCTTTGGCTATAAGAGCTTCCTTTTTCTTTTACAGTCCAACACTAAGGGGCATTTCTCTTGTTTCCTTCTTCTATGAGTTGGGAATGTCTGGCATTACAGGTGTCTTAATGGTATGTGCTCTATTAATTTATGATTTAATCTGAATAACCTTATCATTTGAATTATTTTTATTAATAAACCTCTGATATGGACAGTCATGAGTGGGAGTCAAATAAAACTCAGATATGCTCCCTTTGCTTGGAGTAGGGGATTTATTATTTTCACAGTAAGAAATTTACAGCATTTTGGAACAGCACCTGTGTTTCAATTTATGCCAAACTCATCTTTTTTTTTTTAGGAACAAAATGTTCTTTCTGAGTTTTCATAGTCGTTTCAGTCACAATCTTAGGACAAATAATCTGAAAAAAAAGAAAAAGAAAAAAGAAAAAAACTTGTATGCAACAGAGAGATTATTGGTAAAGTTATTTTTGTTTACAGATTAGTAAGCCAAAATCTGACTGGCAAGTATCAGCAGTTGGCAGATGAATAAACTAGTTAAAAGAAAAAATAAACAAGGAGAGACAAAGATATCCATCAAACAATTTAGAGTACCTTGTTGGAGTAGGATTTGTTCAAGGGGGTTATTCCGGTGATAGATAGTAATCCTAATGCTTAAAATATACATACAAAGATGTTCACATTTGAAGAACATATTTCAAACATTTGAGATTTAAGTAGAATATGTAAGGGTGGAAGGAATAGAAGGTTAAATTAGGAGACTTAGAGAAGAAGCCCTAGACCATAGAGAAGTCAGGGAGTTTGAACTAGAGCAGTCATGACTTGGTTGAGCACACATGTCCTGAACCCACCAAATCAATTTATGACTTTGGTGGAGGAACTCGCTCAGAAAAGGCAGTGTGAGAACTGTGATAGCTGCAGACTTTGGAGGGAATATCGAACCAAAGGGTTTCCTCAATCTTTAGTATAACACAAGACATTGTGATGCAGACATCTTGTTATTTTTTCCTCTGTTTACTGGTGCTACATCACATTGCTTAATCAATTTATCTGCTCATAAGATAACTGTGGCAACCAATCCATTCAATTGAATCA